>VXBA01000403.1:93828-118122 GCA_013399895.1 Serilophus lunatus
CGGGGGGGCCGGGCCGGGCGGGTGAGGAGGTAAGGGGGGTGCTCTACGCTTGTGCCGCCCTCCCCCTGCGGCCCTCCCAGGCTGGGGGCCCGGGCCTTTCCATAGCCTGGCAGAAGCCGGAGTGACCCTCGCCACTCGCTGGTGGTGGCTGTCCCCCTGCCGACTTGTTTGGAAGTCAGTTTTCTGCTTCTTTTGACGTCTCAGATCTGAGCTTTCAGCGCTTCAAGACCTCGTTTCTACTCTGCGTACTAACCGCGCTGTTTTTTCCAGTTGTGTATGTGAATGTCTTCACGTAAGTCCCGGGAAGTATGATGCCAAAGTAATTTTGTTGCTGCAATCATTGTTGGTGGACTCATGACTAAGTGGCTCATATCTGCCGCTTCAGAGTCTTCCCCGTGGTCCCAAATCCTAACACTGGAGCTGCCGTTTAAAGAGAAAAGCTTTCCCCAAATGGTTTGTTATTGTGACTTAATAACAGAAAAGATTCTTAAGGCTTGCTTGCTTGTCAACATAGCTCCCTGAATTTCGGCCGGATTATCAATAGTAGTGAGTGCTGATTTATAAAGAACAGTAAAGTGAAGTTCCACTTGTGAAACGTGACAGGGTGGCTGCTTGAAAGCAGTATTTTGTCATGACCTGCGAGTCATGGGTGACATATAAGCCATGGCACAGAATAAGCTACTGATATTGTATGTGGTCTTAGAAAACATGTTGTAGGTGATGCGTTAAGTTTTTTGGGATGTGTCAGCTTGCTTAACCTCTTCACTTGCAGTTACACCAGTTGCACTGCATTTTAGCAGTTGTGAACATGTATGTAGAAGTGTAGGCTTTAATGTTTAGTACTTCTGGGTTTTTAATAAAGAAGTCTTTTAATACTGAAGCTTTCCCTTAAAACCAAAGAAACGTTATAGATGCAGTAGGAACAATACAGTGAATGTTTCATAAACAGACCGTGTTGCTCTGATATTCTATGAAGAGCTAAAAAGAATGTTTTGAACTTTTGTTTTGAGCCTTGTGTTCATGCTCTGAGTTTGGGTTTACTGCCCGTGGTGTGGTATTTCTGGCAAGCTGCTGGCAGCTCTGATGCCACAGAGCATATTTGATTTGCTACAGAGATGACTAATGGCTTGTAGGTGTCAGAATTGTAGCAATGAGCAAACAATCACTTAAAGTGCCTCGAAATGATGATGTGTACCTGGGTTCTCTGTCCCATGTAGAAAGAGGAAGGCTGAGTTGATTGTTATGTGATGTAGCTTGTTTGTTGTTTTTTTTTTCTTTAAATCTGTTTTGGAAAACCTAAAATTATAAGGAAAGTGTGGGTTGGAATACTGAAAGGGGCTGTAAATGTCACAAAATGCACCTTTAAATTGCTCCAAAATGTTGATAGGAAAATGTCTGTAGATACTGTAGCTCAAGAGCTTTTGGGTTTGCCTGTCATCTGCTTTTCTGTTCTGAGCCTCCTTAGCCACATCTCCATCTTATGGGTGGTAAGATACAATGTCAGTTGCTGTAGAGCCTTGCCATGCATCTTGTGCACTTCAGTTTTATTATCTCTATTATTCTTGTTTTCCTACATCTTACAGTTCTTGAACTAAGTTGAAGTAAATTCCTCCACACCCTTAAAAATAAGATAAAACTAGGTTATTTCATTAAGCAGTGAGGTATCAAGCAAAGCATCCTTGGCTTTAAGATTAAAGGCTTAGTCTGATAAGGTTGCTTTATTTCATGGAAACAGTTCAAAGTATTTCACCAAATTCCTTTTGTTCCAATAAAGCCAAAATTGGATAAATAATTTGCTCCTGGTCCAGCAAGGGAGTGACAGTGATGAATCATAGGGAAAGATGACTGATATTGAGACACGAGGCTCTCCATCCACAGTGTTCTCTGACTAAAGAAAGTATTGTATAGTGCTTTATTCCAATGTGTGTGCAAAAAAAGGTGGTGAGACTGTAGCCTTCTGGAAACTTCACTTACTGATGTTACTCTACTGTGAAATTATTCTGTGCACGCCCAAATAGGAGAGTTTCTTTTGTGCTAGTAACAGAATACTTTCACTGAAAGGGAGCAGTTTCTCTTCTTCCACACCTTCCTTCTCTAAATGCCAGCTGGAGTGAACTGGACCTTCCTTTGATTTGGGAGGCAGCTGGGATGTGTTGCTGTAGTTTTGTTAGCATCCAGTCACCTACTTAAGGTATTGATGACCTGCAGATGGAGGTTAAGGTAGCTACTGATTGACATGAGAAAACATCTAACCAGAACAATGTGAAAAAGCTGATGCAGGAGAGGTAGGGGCTTTTGCAAGCACTGTGTGCAATCCTTAACCTGTTAGACCTGGTGGGACACTTAGAATGGGTTCCTGTTGTTTGAAATACTGAGGTGAGTGCTCTCAAACGGATCCAGTGGTTCTAAGCTGTGAGCTGATATCAAGGGAACTATGCTGGAATTAATCCAGTAATAAACCTCCTGTCAATTTTTTTTTTAAATCTGGTAGATACTTCATATTAGGTAATTACTCAAAACAAATACAACTTCTGAGTACTGATTTCTCAAATATGTGTAGGACTGCAAAATACCCAATCCAAGAGAGCTGAGAGACAGTGCAAGGAAGTTGAGTGAGGAGTGCAGTGTTTACATGCCTGTCCTGCTCTTGCTGAACATGAAGCAGTCAAGGGCAGGTGATGTAGACCTGCTTTTATTCAGTGACTTTAAGAAGAATGTCTCCTAGCTGGGTCTGCCTTGTGTTCTGCTCAAGCTCCTCTGTGACCTTGTATTCAGCTTAAACTCTTACCAGGACCTTGTGGACATGTGAAACTGAGCTCTTAAGAATTAAAAAAAGGATTTCCTAAAGAAGGCACCAAAAAAAGATTCAATTTTTAGCTCTTACAAGTGCATTATCCTTCTTATAAATGCCTAGATATTCTTCAGACCAGTCATAAGACACTAGAGTCAAAATGCCAAAATTACTATCTTACTTCAAAGAGTTTTTAGAAATTACTCATCTTTGAATTAACTGTGGTGGTGTTGTATGTCTGAGTTCTTGAAAGTCCTAGCAAAAATGAGTTGTCATAGTAATTGAAATAAAGGAGTTGCTGATTGTAAATCAACAGCTGCAATACTGAATTTGGTAATTTGTGTGTATTAAAAGGTGGCTGTCAGTTGATTTGTCTTTAGTATGTTTGCCACCATGGATGTAAAATGCATTTTACTGGTGGTAAATGCACCAAACTTACCCATACCTCTGAATTCAAGAGCAGAGTATTCTAAGTGTATCCTTCAAGTATATGGACACAATAAAGAAGAATGAAGCAGTCAGTCAGAAATTTGGCTTTTTGCAGCATGTTCACAAAACTTTCTGCTCATTACTAAACATGACTGCTCCGAGTACCAGGTTCCTGATTGTTATCGGACAACCCTGTTTATGTTTGGGATATCTGCTCTGGAATACTGTCTCTCGTTTTTTGATTACATGCCTAAGACTTTACGTAGAATAAAACTCAATCAGTAAAAATTCATCAAGTTCTAATACAGTGAGCAAGTACAATAGTCCAGTGCTAAATACCCTTGCTACAGTCTCCTGTGGTTATGGATATTTTTTCAAGAGGTGCTAAAAAGCATTACTTGAATATAGGGGTTTTCTAGTACTGGAATATATAGAAAATGGAATATTCTGCACTTGTGCTATTAACTGGGTCAGTGTCTAAAGGTGTGATGATACAACTTTATGGATACTGAGTTCTCTGTGGTTTTAAATATAAATCCTCTTTCTGTGAAGGATTTTTCTGCCTTGTGGTGCAGAAGTGTGATTCTAAATTCCTTGTGTGAAATGTGTATCCTCTAAGCATATTTGGATTGTTGGTGTTGTGACAAAAGCAAAACAATGCTCAGAAGAGCTTTTCCTTTGAGATTTGCCAAAGAATATGGAGTACAGCAGATCAGTAAAATATTGTCAGATAAGCTTGATTCATTGTACCTAACCATATCTTCTCTCCATATGGCCCAATTGTTAGTGAATTAAAACTTCTGAAGTCATCTCTAAGCTTTTGGCTTTAAAGCTATGGTATAGTAGAATAAATTGATATGAAGACTGATAAGACAATCCTCAAGGACAGGTAGCTGAAAGCCATCAACTGCTTTCTATAGAGTTTTTGGTTAAAGTATTAAATATTTCTAATATTTAAGATTGGCTACTCCACTGTTAAGCTGTTTGTTTACAGGTTGGCTAGAGGATCCAATCCATTTAACATGCTGTCTAGAACGTTTTCCAGACTTCTGACTTGTGTCCCGTCACTTAGACTGAAGTGGTAGCACAATGATTGTAGTCATTTGTTCTTTGCTGCGTCCTCTTGGAAAACAGTGGGAAGCTTTGGGGGAAGGTACAACTTAAAGATGAAAAGGTTTTTTTAATCAGCTCACCTTAGCTCATACAGATGCCAGAGCTGGTATTAGGGAGGTAGTTGAAAAGCTGGAGCTGCTGTAGCAGCTGAGTGTTGGATGACTGTGATACAGGCACCCTCCAGAGAGGCACTTGGGCAGCAGCTTAGGTTGGTGTAAACGGAACTATTGTGGTACTGGTATTGTGTGCACTGGTTGCTTGTGTAGGTAGTTCAGCATCAAACTGGCTCAAGCAGCTCATCTGGCCTGTGACACTTTCCACAGCCCTTGGCAACTGAATTATCTGCTGTTAACATGTTACTGCTGGTCTTCAGAATGGGAGGAGCAGGTTCCTAATGGATCAAAGCCTGCAGACCCTCTTCTGGTCTGTTCAGCTTGTACTGAATTGTATCCCCTTTTAACCATTGGATTATAAACTTGGTGATAGAGTAGGTGTTTGAAAATGTGCATCATGCAAGCTTGGATAAAACCAGATCTAATGCAGGTACTGCATTAGTCTAACCTTGCAATATGCTCTGGCCCTGTAAGAGATTTCCACAAGTTAATGTAGTGGAATTCTAAAGCAGATTATATGCTGATACTGGGGCTTTTCACCTCAAACAAAAACATACAATCAAAAAACAGATGGGGGGAGTTGTGGGCTCACTTTAGCCAAAAAAGAGAAAAGATACAAAGAAACTTCTGGAATACTCATGTTCCAAGATTCTTAGCAATAAACTTGAACTATTTGTTTTGGTTTAGTAACTCACTATTAGTGGCTAATTCCTGAATATTAAAAATCCAGTTAGGCTGGTTGCTACCCAAACTTCATGTAGTTTTGTGAAATGCTTTAATTTCCACTTGGACTCAGTGTTGTGAATTCAGACTCTTTCTACACAACTCGTCCTTTCCAAATCATTCAAAACAACAGCAAAAAGAGATAGTAAATTATTGGCTTAGGCCAAATTTATTTAGAATAGACTGCTGGCAAACTAATGAAATGACTAACTTGCTTAGTATTGACTCAGCCTTCTGGTTCACAGAATATTTGGATCTGGAAATTTGTCTTTTATTATGATTCAGATGTTTTTATTAATAAGTTTATCTGAAGTCAAATGGAGCATTTGGTGTGTACAACTCAATTGTAATCTGTTGTGTTTTCCAGGCATCTTTTCTTACAAAGAAGCTAAATATTGGTGGGAAAAGAGTAAACCTTGCAATATGGGTATGTTTACTTCCCTTTTTTTTTCTCCCATAGCTGATGAGAATATTTTTCTGAAAAAATACTTTGGCTTACTGTATCTCAAATATTAGGCATTTATTAATAAAGTTAAATTTCTAAGTATTTGGAGTTCCATGAAGAATTGTTTATTTTGTCTTAAATGCTAACAAGTGTACTTTAAATGCAGGATACAGCTGGTCAAGAAAGATTTCATGCATTGGGGCCCATCTACTACAGGGATTCTAATGGCGCTATTCTAGTGTATGATATAACAGATGAAGACTCATTTCAAAAGGTACTGGACAGCTTTTACATCTGTGAGATGTGAACTGATTGAAAGAACCTGTGATGTGTGTTAATGGGAGCCTTCTGTTTTCAGCAATATGTATTATATTTGTGAATCTAGGCCATAGAATGGAGGCTTATTAGTATTCTTTTGAAGGCTTTTTCAGTTTGCCGTTGTTCTAGCAGGGTTCTTCAAAGAACCCTGGGGAATTAGATGCGTGAGTTACCTGTGACAGGCTATAAACATGAACCAGCAACTTTAGGTGACATGACTTTTTACAGATTCTGAGAAAGTGGAAGCATTCCTTTCTCTGTGATAATAGATATTTGTACTTCAAATCCTCATCAAAACCTGAAATTTGATGGCTAATTATTTTATAGCAGTATTAGTTGATCAGTTTGAGCAGGTGAGTCTTTTCTAGCCCTATGTTAAATCTGTGGCATCACCCTATAGGATGTTCTACCTGAAAACTAGTGACACTCTTTTATAAGCAAGTTTGTCTCTGATTAGCTTGTGGCAAAACCTGGGACTTCTGTGTAGAGAAGTAAGAAAATGTGGTTGTATAGGCAAGGCTTGGGTTAGCAGTGATAGAAGTAGTGCAAGGGTACAGTTTACAACAGTTCAACTACTTTAATCTGGTGTAGGGTAAGTAGAGCACTTATGCTGGCAGTTAAACACTTGTCCCCACTGTCAGAATTGTGGTAACTTGTGCCTTTTCATGCTGAGCCCTACTTAATAAAGCCCCGTGATACCAAAACACTTAAATTTGCAGAAAAAAAGAAGAAAGGCTAATTTGCTAAAGTTATTGCATAACTACTACTGTATCATGTAGCCTAACTATTTTTAGTTTCCTGAAGTAATTGCCTCTCTTCATGATTAAATTCCCCTAAAATATCAATTCCCAAGTCAATGCAGTGATCATACAACTTGAAAGCATAACAACAGAATTGATAACAGGTACCTTGCAGTCAGCTGACTTGACACTCTTGTCCCATCTGTTCTCTCAGGAAACAAACATCTGTTATAATTTAACCTGAAACACTCAGTTCAGGTGCCTCCACTTTTAAAGTACCATTTGTGGTCTGTCAGTAAGTGCCTGTTGATAAAAGATCTCATGCCTGACCTAGAGTGTCCCATGCAGTGAACTTGTTCTTTGGAGTGGGGCTAACACCAGTGTGGTGAGTTATATTTCTAGAGTAAGTGAACCATTTTACCTAAGTCATTTGCTCTTAATTTCACCTGTGAACTAAAACCTGTTGGATAAGAGACATGTGTAGTTATGTAAAGAATATTTTTCCATCCGTGCTGCTCTAAACACATTTAGTTCAAGTTCAGAGTAAATGGTTATTGAAGGAAATAGGATAGTTCCACATAGCCTAAGCTAGTAGTATATCCAGTGAAGACAAACTTGCCTCTCTTCTTTTTGCAGGTAAAAAACTGGGTTAAGGAATTAAGAAAAATGTTGGGAAATGAAATCTGTTTATGTATAGTAGGTAAGTCTTTTTCAGTGTGATTTTAGTGATTGAATCAAAAACATCTCATGATTAGTAGCATCTTTGACAGCTTGTATGCGTGAAGGGGTAAAATTTGTTACTTTGATATTTAAAATTAAATTTGCGCTAGAAGTTCCAGTAGATCACATTGAGGAAAATAAGTTTAAACCATTTATTTTCTTTGAATCAATGATACACTGTCAGAAGTGCATGGTACAGACAACTGCAGACTGGAGTTTAGTGAAGAGAAACATACCTCAAATCTATTCTCTCTTTAAAGTACTCAGACTCATGGTATCTACCGTTCTCCGTGGCATAGGCTAGATGCTTGTCTGTTTTCATAATCAAGTTCTTGTGGGGTAGAGTGAGTCTTAAAGCTTGGATATTTCCATGTAAATGGAGTATAACAAATGCTGCGTTTAGCTTTAAATCTTAATTATTAAAACACTTTCATGAGGTTAAATATATGGACATTCTATAAAAATTACCTCTGCAGCACAGGGAAGCTGCTAATAAATTACAAAAGGAAAGCAAAAGGCTGAATCAGGTGGCTTATATGGAGGTATTTAGCTATCCTGATCCCTCTGCAGAAGTAGCACTTCATCTTCGTTGTCTGTAAATGCTTGTGTGAAAGTAGATTCTCAAATCATTGTGTGCTCCTAATTGAGACTTGTGTAAGAGCTGGTTTTTACTGGGACAGCTTGTGAGAAAATGGTGGGGTGCAATGATTAAATGTCTACTTTCTTTTTGAGTCATTCTGGAGTATAGAGACTTGAACAATTAACTTGTTTTCAACAGGTAACAAAATAGACTTGGAAAAAGAGAGGCATGTTTCAGTGCAAGAAGCAGAAACGTAAGTCACACCAATTATTAATAGAAACAGTCATTGCAGAATTATGTTGGAGTAATAAACTCGTGATGCTGTTAACATAGCAGCCAGCTAGGCTCTGGTTCTATTAGTGTCAAAGTCCCAGGGTGTCCTTATTGACCAAATTGTGGCTTGAGAGTTGTGTGTGATTGGAGTCAACATTTGCAGTTTAAATGCATTTCTAGGCATGAAATTTTCTTAATTTTGTCTAGTGTATTGCATCAGCTATGGCAATTTTGAACACAACTCCTTTTTTTATTAAATCAACATGTGTAGATTAGCTCAAGTCAGAATAAAACCTCTTGTGAACATTTTATTGCTTCATGTAAACTGGATTAGAAAGATTGAGTCCTTTACTACAATGAAACTCTGTATTTGCATTGCTACAGGTATGCTGAATCTGTTGGAGCAAAACATTATCATACTTCAGCTAAACAAAACAAAGGAATTGAAGAACTGTTTCTTGACCTTTGTAAAAGTAGGTATTATCTAGTTTGGTACAGAGCTAATTCATAAAATCACTTCAGAAATGCTTTCAAGGCCATATAGAAAAGCTTCATTTGGGTTTTCTTCAAGCCACTTGTGTACCTACAACAGCTCTGGAAGCTTGATGTATGGATGCTTACAATTTTCCAAATTGTAATGCTGAACTTTAATATTAGTCATTTGTTGGAGCACCAACTGTTCCAACATGGTCACTATAAACAGTAACACTGGTAATGCACCTTAGGGTTTGAGTAGTATCTTCTACTTGAGAAGAGAATTTCTTCTGGTCAGATCTAACCATGACTATACAGTTCTCAACAACTGCTGGTGATTCCTATTATTTTTGTTGCCATTGATGTGCTGGACATATTCCAGTCAATTCCATAGCCTAAAATGGAAGAACTGTTTATCCTAAATTTTAAATTTTAACTGTGAACAGAAATATCAATCTACCAGCAGTAGCAATTTTGTTTACTCGACATCCATAAGAACAGGCTTGCAGAAGTAGTTTTAATTATTAAGTCTATGTTCAACAGTTCTATATTATGTACAAATACAGTGCTCCACTTACTATGTGTCAACAGTAACCCAAATTGAACTTCATGTGACTGGTCTCACCATTGCTTGCTTCAAACCTTCTGTTTCAACCTCTTTCAAAAGTCTTCTCAAATGATTTCAATTACAAATCATAAACTCAAAGCTGTAATGATGCAAATTTTACTCAAGGGTCTAAGGAAATGGTAAAGATAGTATGTGGGATGAAAATGTAACACAGGGAGGTGGTCCTATTAATTGTGTGTTTGTGATAGAAAAATTTAAAGACTACTTACCCTGTATGTCTGAAGGGTTGGTTGAGGGTTGTTTTTTGTTTTTTGAAGGTGGTGTTTCTTGGATTTGTTTCTTTTTAAGAGAATGTTCTTGATATGGAAGGGGAAATCTAGCTTTTGAGGTTGCTAACTCCAGCACATCTAAGTATGTATAAGGTCTCCCATAGTCAACAGGAGTTGCTGGATATTTGATGCTTCAGGAAGATTTAATCAATTTTTTGCAGGTCTACCATGTGATACTTGAGTACTTAGTTCTGCATATCAAATAGGAGAACCAGTCTTGCTGAACTTTGTGCATGTTACTCAGATTAAGATCTCAAAGTCTGGTTTAAAAATGCAGTGGAATGTCATCTAATGTATTTCTTTCTTAATAGGAATGATAGAAACTGCTCAAGTGGATGAAAGAGCAAGAGGCAATGGCTCCAGTCAGTCAGGAATGGCAAGGCGAGGTGTACAGATCATTGATGACGAGCCACAAGTACAGAGCACTGGAGGGTGCTGTTCTTCTGGATAATTATAAAACTGTTCATCACTGCCCTCTCAATATGAAGACTGCCATATTCCAAGTCACGCATTCTTTACCAATGGAGTAATAGAATTAACAGTATTTAAAAATAATCACATGTAACACTGCAGAGACCTTAAGTGCTAAACTAGTGGCATCTGTGACCAGAGAATTGGCATTTTCTACAGTGGTTAACAAAGCAATTACCAATGGCCTTTTTACATATTTTTCTTTAATGAGGAATAATATGCATGTAGAAAAGACCTACTTAAAGGCTTCATTTATATTCTTTTAAATCAGATCATTATTTAATAACTTATATACATTGTTGTTGGAATGGTATACGTTTTTGCAGCTCTTTGTATTTTGTGGTAGATGGAATTGTATCACTTCTAAAATGCAAATTGATTTTTTTTTAAATTAGCAGATATCTGAAGTAATATTTTTGCAGGGCCTCCACAAGCCTATAACTCAACTACTTTGATATATTCTCTTCATTCTGTATGCCAAGCTGGTAAAACACATTGTAAATTACATATTAAATATTTTATCTGCTTTTACAATTGCAGGTGCAGAAATATGTACATCAGTCTTGTCAGTGATTGTGAAGTGAATAAGTCAGCGAAAGATGCAAGCTTTTCATGTGTACTGTTGAATTGCTCATTCTGTTCCCCCTACCTGAAAGCAGATTTGTTTTGGGTACATCCATAGCTACAGCAATTTTTTAATCCTTTTCTGGCAAGCAGCAGTATTTAGAGTATCCCCTTATTGGGAAGAGAATGCTTCTGTGCACTGCTGTTTAACATTGAGGTGTTTGACTCCCAGCTAGAACAGTTGGTGCATGCATATACCTTGCCTCTGCAGTTACTTTGTCCTCTCAGAATATCCCCAGAAAGTCAAAGCGACTTTAGCCCACATCTGTCTGGTAGCCAGTAAACCAGATGCATGGGAAACACTTTAGCTGCTTTAATACATTTGTGTCCCAAGACAGCATTATAAACTATTAATGAACGTAATTTTTTCCCCTCTGTTGCAGGGCTTGAGTGAACAAATTAATTGGCATTAACTAGAACTGCTTCTGTTTTCGAGTGATTAAATGGACGAGGTGAAACTTGCCAGAGGTAGCTGTAACTTTTGGAATTCTAGGCAGAATTGAACTTATTCCTGACTTGCTCTTTCTCTTGAAAAGCATTTTGAAGCCCGCTTAAGTTTTGGGAGGAGGTTTTTTCAGAAAAAGTGTATTAACTACTATCACAAAGGAACACAAATGGTGGTAGCTGAAACTTCAAAATGTTTTGTGCTCTGACTTTTTTTACTTAAGTTGTCATGCTTGGAAAAACAGTAAAGGTGATGTCTATGACAAAGTAGAATATCCTTGGCCTTCCTTTTTCTGAAAGGTAGAATTAGTATGGCATATGAATGCATTGAATGGTGTGGGTATGTTCTGGCACACAAAAGTAGCATAGTAATGAATCAGTCTGTGTAAGAGAAGTGTGCTGTCTTGAATCTGATTTTTATTTTTTCTGAAATAATAGATGGCTTTGATACAGACTGATCCTTGGGCATTTTCTCCCTTTCTGCCTTAATTGTGATGTTAGATACTTTCTCTTAGACTGCCATTGTTGTGCTCCTCTGACATGATTCTATGCATGATGGAGAAAGGTGATCTGTTTATGCTAGCGAAGATAAAGTTTCTTGACTGTACAGAGCTTTGTAGATATAAAATTTGTGATTGTGTGTATATGTAGCAACACCATTAAGTTAACATTCTCATAACAGTCAACTTGGACAAAGTTGAAAAACATGTCAGTTTGATCTAAAACTAGTATCTGACAGTCAGTCTTGTCATGCAATAACAATATGAGGATTGAAATGGGCAAAACTCGGTGTTCAAGACTGGAATGTCCTCATCATAGATATTCCAGATTTTTTGGTTCAAATTTCATTTTTTTCATCTCGCCGAAAAAACAAACGAACAACCCAAGCTCAACTAGACTTAGTTGAACCAGTGTGTAGAATGTGTCTCTCTGTCTGCAGCTAAAGAGTTTTTAGTGTATTCTGTGTGGTAGGGTGTTGTATGTGGCTTCTGTCAATTACAAAACTAACAAAGATGTGTTGATACTAACTCTTAAGTCTCTTACAAAATTAAAACTTACTGCTGCAAGCTTAGGTGGTGGTAAGGAAGCCTACAATTTTGTAATACTGAAAAGGTTCTGATTGTTATTAGCAAAATATTTTTAAAAATCCTGAAGTTACTTTTCTTAAGCTGCAATATAAAAAATACTCACTGGAAGCCTTCCTGTTGAAGCTGCAGTTTGGTTGGACTTTATGAAACTGCAAAGCACAGGTTTTCTTGTTATATAACCTTACAAAAGTATAGCTTTGTGGGGTCAGGGAAGATGGCTTTCAAGACAGAAGTGAAAACATTATTAATTGTTTATATTGGTGGGCAAAAGACTTCTGCTATTCATTGTTAGCAGACAAAATAGAACAGTTCTAGGAAAAAGCATCCTTGACAAAAATACCAAGAATGTTCCTTGCATTTGATATATAGGAAAGCACAAATAGCTTGGGTTTCTGTATTTGAGCAGGATCTTGCTCAAGTAACCTGGTGTTACTATTATGTGGCTTGCTTTTCAAGAGTCTTGCATTTGATCTGGATTGCCTGGTTTGAACATCAGGAGAATGGTTGCTGACTTCTAAGGCTGAAAATAAGCAAGATATTTTTCATTCTTCTGAGAAGAGTACAAGAGAACAAGGCTGTCTTTAGCAATTACCTTTATTGTGGGACAGAAAGAACCAGCCAGACACCCGCTACAGCACATATGTCAATATTGAGCACACTTCCCCTAGTATGTCTTGACAAAGGAAGAAAATGGTCTGACTTGCTACATTTCTAGAACAACTTCTAAGTATTGCTCACAGTATTGATGCTGCTGTTATGAACACATGAGCTACCTATGAAATTTTATCACTTGCTGAAATAAAGCGGTTGGACTTTGGTTTGTTTTTAATGCAGGACAATCCACCTCTGCCAGGAGTTATTTATGGACACTGTATACTGCAGTTAGGCTACAGAAGTTGAAAAAGACCCAATAGACTCATCAGACAAGGACAATAATGAATCCAAGTGTGAAGTACTTAGAGATGAGTGTAACTAGCTATAAAGATTGAGATGATGATTTCATCTTTTGCAGTGACCTTGCACAGGATTCCAAGATGGGGATATCTAATGTCTGGATGAACTATACTGGATGACCTCTTGAAGCAGTCAAGTAATTGAGGGTGTAACCTTGATTACATACTTTTCAGTGTTCATACATTGTGGACAGATATTCTTGCTTTCTATTCCATCAAAAAGTATCTCTTAACCCTTTTTGTCCTACTGCTTTTTCAGGTGTTTAACTTGTATTTCTGCCTATAGCTCTTGAAGAACTTAGTAGTTTTTACATTAGATTCCAAACCAGAACAAAAGTTTTACAAAAGGGATGAGGTCATGGAAGGTGGTTGGATCTCAAAGTTCTCTGAAAATGGTAGATGCTGTCAGAAAAAAAACCCCAAACCACACACAAAAAATCCCAAACCAACCAAGCAAAAGCTTAAAGCAGCTAAGTGTTGTGAATAGTGGAGTATGGCCATATGAGAGTTGGAACCAGCCATGTCTCATTTTTCTACTTTTAGTGGAAGGAGAAGTAAGAAGAAAAAGACATGTAGGAAAAACAGTGATAGTGCTACTGTGTGCTAGTAGTAGGCTGCTGACTTAACCATTTCTCTTGAGTTCCTAGCAAGTCTCAGCAATGGTGGTACCTATTTCAAGACTAAAGTCACTTCCTAGGTGGTTTTTGTGGAATACCATTTTTGTTTCATAAAAAGGGAATACGATGAACTTCAAACAGGCTCTTGGACACAATACTAATCTACTAAAAACTATTAAAATATGTTAATCTATCAAGTATTTACAGTTCACTGACTTGGTTAATCTTGGTATGCATCAAATTCTAGGGTTGGTTTTTCCTGAGAAGTCAGGAAGTATATCATGAGGATAACTTTAACTACAGTTGTGTCAAGGGGTTGCAGATGATGACTAAGATTGTTGGCACTATTTGATGCACAAGCTTAACAAGGCCTCCAAACTAGTTCTTAACTGCTGGGGACTTGCTCATACTACTCTTTAGAAGATTCTGGTCAACACCAGGATTTTCTCTGTTTAGGTGAGTCTGTAAATCTCAATGATGCATCTACTAAATTTAGGGGTTTTTCCTATCAAATAGCAATGTATACTCTTTACTCCTGCATTTCTGATGCTGTCATTGTCCCCTGTATTGAGCAGAATGAGATGGAGATAGTTTTGAGAGTTGTGGAGAATCTGGAATGTTTCTAGTCTCAAGATGGCTTAAAAAGTGAGACTCTTTGAAACTTTGATTGTTATGACAAAGTAGTATTCTGTCCCAAGATAAAATTTTGGCTTCGAGGAAGTTTTACTGTAATCTGATTAAAATAAGTTGCTTTACTTCAAGTAAAATGAAGACTTACTTCAAGATGATCTCTTGATTTCTAATCTTTTTTTGAAACTTAAGTTCACTAAAATTGGCCAAAGGCTTAAATGGCAATAAGCCATGCTTTACAACCGTAAAATAATGCTTGACTGTAGGGAGGAGCTGGGTATTCATTCCACTATTTGAAGCTTTTCATTCCACAGTTTGAAGCTTTGATTGTATTTATTCAATAACAGGACTGCAAAAATAATTGTTTTAATCTACTTCTACTGCTGTGTGCACTTGGGCAAGAAGCATGGACCTGATGCAACTGTGAGGCGAGTGTGAAAAGAGGGCTTCTCTTCTTGCTGGCTGCACTGATAAATTACTACTTCGGGAACCTTTGGGTGCTGGAGATCCCTATGTACAAGAAAGGAAACACACATGTCTGCATGCATCTTTATATCTAGACAGAAGATGGGTACTACCAGAGTAATACCCAGTTCCTCTCAGTTTCAGAATATTGGGGGGGTTTTTTCTCAAGCTTTTTTTACATCTTGACAAGTAATTTTTTAGAGTGTATCCTTGCTAATCTCTTCCAAGGGTTTTAATCCTTCATTGTAGGTTACCCAGAAGATAGGCAATTTGAAGGCATGACAAGGAAAGATGATTAGTAGCAGTATTATAGCAATCTTCCCTAGCAAGTGGTCATATCCTATTTTCAAACTACTTGAGAGAGTATTGGAAGTTTATTGTCAAGTTCTTGCTACCTCTGTGTCTGACTCCTGATTCTTGCATATTAGAAGTGACCTAGAAGAAACCCAATTTTGGAGGATTGGAGAGAGCAGAGACTACTTTCTCATATTGCCAAATAGTTGTTATTTTGTGACAGATCCAAACTCGTGTAGCAGATGTTTTTTTAACTGTTGAAACTCTAATTTGCAGGCCCTTCTTCAAGTTAACTGTCACTCTATTCTGAAAAGTCAACGAATTTGGGACTCAGGAGTGGAAAAGAACAAGTAATTTCTTTCTCAGAACAGGAAACTTAAAACTGTCTAATCAGGCTTGTCTTTGTAAAAAGAGGAAAGCACATGATACCTAAGTCTTTAAGTGCTGTCAGTGCTGTTTGATCATACCTTATAACTGACTGTCTTACTGGGTTTTTCTCATTAGATAAGCTCATTGAACTACCAGGCTCAATCAGATAGAAAGAAAACAGTAGCAGGGCAAAAGCCAACACTGAAAAGGACACAGCATTTTTAATGTCAGGTAACTTGACACTCTAAAATGTATGAATATTCTATTTGGCACTTGTGGATAAAGAAAGTTCTGAAAAAAAACAAAAATAGGAGAGGCTGCACAAACATTGAGATCTTAAGTGTCCCAGTGCATTCCTGGAGCTGGTGTTATTAAATACATTTTGGAGTATTTAATATACCTGTGCATTTACAGGAAGATAGTCCTGTGATACATTAATTCCAAATGATCATCTACAAAGACCAGAGCTGCTCCGTCATGCCTGCTAGTCTATCTATTTGTAATATTAAAAGTGGCAATTCATGGAAATGGATCATTAGCAAGGAGAAAAAGGTGTACTGAATGTCAATACAAAAAGCACTCTCACATCTAAAACTTGTTAATCTTATATTTTACTGTGTTACAGAATTTGAAACTTGGTGACAGTCTGTAATAAAGTTACTGTAGGTTGAGACAGTGGCCTGTCCTACAAAGAGTTTTAGTAAAAACTGAGACCACAGGTGTTTTATGTTACAAATACAGTATTTTTGAATCCACCTGAGCATGATGTGATGACAGATGGCTTTAAGATCTCAAACCAGGCTCTGAATTATGCTACCACATACCCCACAGAGTGTAGTGTGAGCATAGTCCCAGTAAATGCAGCTTTGATTCTCAAAACTGGTCTTTGCTCGTGAGAAAAAAGCAGTTGCTGTTGAACCACATTTGTCAGTTTAGCAATAGCCTGAGGGATGCTGCCTGTATGCAGCAAAACAAAGTCAAATATGGAACCAAGGCTAAGGGCATTTTTCCACCAACTCTGGGTTTGTAACCTACTAAAGTCCTGCCTCCACAGTGAATGCTTATTCATGTTTTCCTAGCGCAAAGTGCTGTTCAGCTGATGCTGTGGGTTTGAACTGGATGGACATTCTGAGTGAAAACGGCAAGCAACAGAAAAAGTAGGGCAAGATGAGGGGAGTTTGCACGGTTTCTGCTTTAGCTGTTCTTAGCCCTTTCAGTTGCACTTTTTAGAAGTCAGCAACTATATCCTACTATCTTTGTGACACAGTCACACAACAGGTAAGGATGGAGAGAACCACAGTGAGTCAGTCATCTGTCCAGGCTCCCTGCTCAAACAGGGTTTTCCCAGAGCACATTGTACAGGACTGTGTCCAGACAGTTCTTGAATATCTCCAGTGAGGGAGACTCCACAACCTCTCTAATTTTTTTCTGTCAGAAGGCATATTTTCTAGGTGGTGAGATTTCCCTCCGCCCCCCCCCCGCCCCAAGAAACTGAAATCTAGAGCTTTTTATAGTAAACATAGTTCCTTCACAGATTTATATTGAATGGCGAAAGGCAAGTGTACTGCTTGTAGTCAACACACTGCAATCAGAGTCCTATGGTGAATATTTCTATGGCAAGAGGCAGCAGAGTATCCAATGAACCTCTGATTGCCAATCTACTCTCCCACTGTTTTCTGACATAGAGTAATTGCAAAACAGTTCTCAGCTGTAAGAGGTGCCCATACCGATGTTGGTTTGAGGCTTAAAATTACTCTAACCACGGTGCCTTCAAGGTATCTTGACCATCCTTTTAGTATGTGAATTACTGCAGTACTTACCACCATGGGACACTGATTCTTTTTCAGGGACTTGGGAATATCGGTCTGTAATGGGAAATGGAGTGACCTCTGAAGTGGGTTATGATGACAAATTAAGTTCAGGAAGAAAGCATTGACGGGCCTCCCCCGTCCACAACCCCAAACAAATGTTGTGATGGTTTCCTGCTCTTTCCAGGAAATGTTGCCTGTTGTTATTGTAATGCATATGTAGAAGCAACGGGCTATTTGTCTTTCCCTTTGCATTCCTAGCTCTGGCAATACCCATGTGCCAATCAGCAAACAACAGATCAGTTTCTGTTTAGTCATCGCTCTCTCGGATAGCTTCCAACTACCCTCTCTGGAGGCTGATGCAATCATGAATCTCTCCTTGCATGACAAATGCAGAGCATTCATATTGGTATCTGCTCTGCTTCTTTTACATTAAAAAAAAAAGTTTCTTGTCCCACTGAGAGAACAAAGTTACTGTAAACTGGTGATCAGTTGTACAAACCATGATGTTTGCTTATGCGACAACTCCTATATCTTTTGCAGTAATTCATATTCTGGAATTCTATTGATACACAAAAATCAAGTTCACAAACATGAACTCAGAGCTATGGTTATGGATATATAAAATGGGATGCAAATACCTAAAGAAAGCTCATCATCTAGCATACTGCCTTCATGTCTTGTTACATCTCCATGCCTTCACACTTTAAATAAAAAAAAAACCTGCTGGGGAACAGCATTTCCTTCCTTTTAATTTTGATCTGTGTGTACTTACTTTGTCCCCATTCTTGTCCTATCTTGTGGGAGAAGTCAGTCAAGCATAGCACATGACTATATCTGCAAGGTCTACATGTACAGGTTAGGGATTTTTTTGTATTCTTTGAGGAACAGGAACATATCTTCATCTCTGTTTCTACTCTGAAGTAGAAACAATTGGTGAGTAGAGAAGATCCTAACTGGTTCCAGGGGCTAGATTTTTACTGGCAAGTAAATTAAGTCAGGTACATAAGGAGCTCTGGCCTCAGCGCAGATGGCACAGGAGTACAGCTTTAATTCAGGTGGTTAAGTCCTCTTCTGCCCTTTAAATCATTTATATGCTGCCTGCTTGGAGTGGCTGTTGTTACACTGTCTCTAGGTATTGGTCTGAGAAACCCTAAATGGTATGTGCCATCATTATATAAAAGAGCAAGCTAAAGATAAAGCAGAAAGGCTGACTAGGTTAGTTCCCCAGGCTTACTTAGTTGAGATGTATGAATGTAGCCAGGGCCTGATCTTCCTCCTGCTCTCTTCATTGTGGAGTAGGATGGGAGGATTCTTTTTAACAACCTTTTCTTCTTGCATGTGGAAAAGAAGAGCGTTGGACAGCTAAATCTTGGGACTTTTCCTTTACTGTCTACAATACAATTAATTCTGAGGACTGGTACCTCTTAAAATATGAGGAACTTGAAAATCCTGGTCTGCAGCTATCTCCTGGATATCTTGCTGCACCTAGAGTTCAGGACATATCCCATTTACTATCTGTTTGTGATCTATGACAAACTTCAGTAGCCTAGAAAACTTGCGGGTTGCATCTGTCAAAGTAAGGCTTGGAATATATCCGTTTCCTGTGAGGAGAAAAAAAAAGTCAAAGGGAAAGATATTTTTGGCACTATTTGTCTTTGTTCTTCTGCTGTGGGGCTTTTGTTTGTGCAAATTAAGCCCGTGGTGGAAGGACTTGACAGAATCTGCACTTGTCTTGTGTGGGCCGGGTTTTCACGTGGTTGAGCTTGTGGGAAGCTGACACTTCTGAATACAGGCGAGTGTTTCAGAACTCTGCTGAAATAGCTGTGTAAACAACAGCAAAAGCAGCTTTTGGCAGAGCAGTAATAGCTACGCTTGCAGCTGTGACAGCAACAGGAGCCACTGGAACACTCTGGCTGCACACTCACTGCTGGTTGATGTGCTGTGACCACCTTCATGTGACAGGAGATTCCTTATTAGAGCAGATGGTTAATTAAAATCCAATGAACAGTGAGCCCCTAGGGGAAAGACACCCTTCTCCTTAGATTCCCATCTGTGTAGTCTGTAGAAGGTTGGACTTTAGGCTAGAGCTACAGACTGTCCCATATTTATCTTAACAGGCTTACGGAGAAGGGAGCAGAACCTGCTAATGCTATATCTGCCTATGGAACTTGGTGTTCTGAATCATTCAGATTTGAAAACTGAAATAATGTAATGCACCATTAAAGCTGGGAAGCAGCTTTGCACAAAGGTATTTGAGTGTCGCTGTGTGTACTAGGTTACTGATGAGCCAGAAGAGAAAGCCATCCTCAGTTGCATCAGGAAGAGCACTGCTAGCAGGCTGAGGGTGATGATACTTCCCTCAGCGATGGTGAGAGACTTCTGGAATGCTGGGTCTAGTGCTAGGTTCCACAGTACAAGCGAGACACTGACGTTCTGGGGTGAGGCCTGTGAAGGGCGATCAAAGACAATTAGGAGACTTGACCATCTGTCATACAAAGAGAGGCTGACAAGAGTGGGGACTGTTCAGTCTCTAGAAGGCTCAGAGGATCTTGTCAACTTCTAAAAATACATTATGAGAGGCAGTAAAAAAGGTGGAGCTGGTCGCTTTGGTAGTATTCAATGAAAGAACATGACAAAATGGACCCAAATTGAAATACAAAAAATTTCATTTAAGCATAAGAAAAATCTTTTGCGTTTGGCCAGACACTGGGGGCTGAGGGAATTCATCCTGAAAAAGCTCACTGATGTCATTGTGAAATCTTTCTCCATGGTTTTGGGGTTTAGGCATCCAGAGAGGTCCAGTGACTAGAAGCTGGTGAATGTTGTCCTGATTTTCAAGAAGAGCAAGAAGGAGGACCCCAGAAACGAGAGGCCTGTCAGTCTCACTTGGTAAAGTTACGGAGAAGATTATTCTGAGAAGTGTTGAAAAACATCTGAAAGACAATGCTGTCATTGGTCACAGCCATCACGGCTTCTTGAGGACCTCGGGGAAGTTGTGTCGGGGAAGGTTTAGGTTGGGTATTAGGACAAGGTTCTTCACTCAGAGGTGACTGGGTGCTGTAACAGGCTGCCCAGGGAAGTGGTCACAGCACCAGGCCTGACAAAGCTCAAGAAGCATTTGGATGATGCTCTTGGGTACATTGTGTGACTCCTGGGGATGGTCCTGTGTGAGGCCAAGGGTTGGACTTGATGATCCTCAAAGGTCTCTTCTAACTCAGTATATTCTGTGATTCTATGACTGAGGTTGTGGTGTGTCTATCCTTGGAGATGCTCAAACTTCAAATTTTACAAAGCCCTAAGGAATCACCTATGACCTGCTCTGGGCAGGAGGGTTGGACTACATGATCTCTAAAGGTTCCTGCCAACTTCAGTCTTTCAGTGGTCCTTAGATATTGCAACCTGATAGTGAAGAGTAACTTTGCTCTCTCTGTTGAAGAACTATATACACATTGCTACATCATGACAATTTGCAAAATTACAGAGGAGAAGGCCCCAGATGGAAATCCAGTAGATTGGGCAAATAGCTGGAAGATGGTCATTTATCTCATGGAGTAAATTGGTCTGTGGGACTAAGAGTTCTCTGAAACATTCCTGCCTTCTTGACACTGAGGTAAGCAGCAACTGGCACACTGAGAGCAGCACAGTAGGACAAGAGTACAAGGAAGAGTCCTGTGGGACCTGTTGATTATTCACCAAAGAAAATTAGAGCAGAGACTCCCTTCTTATGTCTTGTGGAAGGAGAAAGAAGCTGCACTTAGCACATGTCCTTCAAAGGAAAGTCTCAATGCTAAGCCTGAGAAGTCTCAAGCTTGACTTTAAGGTACCTAAGAAAGAATTACCTGGGAAACAAAAAGAACTAGCCTGGTTGTTGTTTGAGACTGTGACAATGAGGAATACTTTCAAACTCAGGGGTGTGCTTTACTGGGATTGACACCTGCATTTGAGGGTCATGGATGATTCCCAAAGACTGAAATGGTCCTAAGCCAGATAAACAAATGTATTGATTTTTAAAGCTTCAAATAGATGACAAGTTTAAGACTTTACACACAGTCTCTGAGACTATTCTAATGATGCATTAAAAAAAAAAAGGTATTAACTTTGGTAAGGTAAGCAGTAATACAAATGGGATTTATCTTTTAATTCTTCACTTATTTGGCAGCTCCAGGAAGATTAGCTTGAGGGAAAAGCCTTTCACACGCTTCTTGCATGAAAATTTTACAAATAATAAATGAAGTCTAGCACTGAGTTGACTTGCTGTGGCAGCTGGACTTTTGGCAGTGAGTGAGTGTAGGAGGTAATTATCCTGAAAATGAGTAACAGCGTTTTATGTTGGGCCTGGAGAAGGGTGAGAGTTGGTAGATGCATGGGAGAAGCCAGATGAGAGGGTTAAAGTAACATGGATTAGATGAATGGCAAAACGATTCTGCAATAGTCCAGACAGATCAAAATGGTGTCAGTCACTGTCAGCAAACAGAATGGTACAAGAAAAAACATTTAGCTCTACAGATAGATGGGGAAAGCAATGTTTTGGTGCTCTTGTACAAGAAAACGTCTACAAGGAATCTAGCTCTAACATGAAAGACAGAGTCCAGAGAGATCTCCAAGACTGAGGCATTAATCGACCTGTGGTTCTTGGAGATAGATGGATACTGCTATTGAAGAGAGAGAGATGAGTCCAAGAGAGTCTGGAGGAAGACAAAACCACCTTGTCCATTAACTGCCTGCAAATGATAAAAAGAGATTTTAATCGGGATCAGCATTAGTGGCTGTAGTAGAAATATGGTGGTGAGTCATGAGATAAATATGTATTTATTGTAACAATTTCCTAAAAGAGAGAGAGAGGCTTTGATTCAATATACTAATGATCAAGTCCAAGAGATAGGAGAACTACAAGATGGCAGTCATGTTAGGGAAGAGATCAGACTTCAAGGAGTCTGTTGTATATTGTGATTTGGCTAACAAAACTGAGATGGGAGTCTTAACTCTGAGCTTCTTTCTCCTTTAAAAGAAACCTTGATAAAGCAGTTTCATTGAAGGGCCAGAATGAGGGTATGCAGTGGAGCTGAGTGAAGGAAGTCCTCAGCGTTCATCGCAGATTTTAGGGAGGTTTTAGAGATGAAAAGGAAGTGCAGAGGGGAATAGGATTAGAGATAGGTGTGTAACTAATGTGTGGTTATATTGCAAGGAGAAAGAAATTAAGGAAAAGAAAGGAAGAAAATGAACACATGGGAGACCAAACAAGATGAAACCAGGGTGGGTGTAGAAGACAGCTATAACAATTGTACCTCTCAAAGCACTGAACTTATGGTGATGCATTTTTAATGTGCAACCTTCTCTCTTATACTCACCGTATCAGTCACTTGTGCTCTTACAAAATTCAAAGAAAGGGACAAATACTGTCCATTTTTGCTACACCCATACAGCTTTCAAGAACTTATGTTCTGACTGTGTTTTTATTTAATTTTCTCATCTTTATGTATGTTTATACACAGTGAGTCACAACAAGCTCTCCCAATATTGAAGCAAATCAGTATTTGTCTTGAGAATTGCAAATCTGGTTTTCCATGCTAAAAAGTACAGTACTGAGTGTTAATCTAACCAAATGACTTTTTAAATTGAGAAGTCAGAAGAAAATTATAAGATCATTTTATGACAGAAACAAAAAAGTCCAAACAACAAACCAAAACCCACCCCAAAACCCAACAAAATACCTTTGCTCCTCCAGAGCAGCAAAGCATTTCCATGCAAGTGTGTCATTTGTCCATTTCAAATAAACAATATTTGAGGATATGCTATTTGCTCAAAATATTTTATGCTGGTGTTGGAATACAACCAATATCTTAAAAAGCTCCTTTATTTACAGCTCTCAGCAGCATCAAATGTTGCAGACATTAAGTGAAATCCAGTTTTTTTAAAGTAATGCCACACGTTATATGCTTTTCCAGATAAAGAAGACCAATCCAAATCTGTTGACATGGGCAGGAGAATTCTTTCAGGCTTTCTAAATTATATACACATATGAAAGCTGAGTATTTGCTAACATGGATGAGATCGTAACGAAGATTTGCCCTTGTCCCATGATGACTATGCCTGTGTTATGTGTTGACAGCCATCATCTTGAAAATGGTGTATTTTTCACTCACATTGAAAAATCTGGTCTATAAGTATTGGGGTAGTTCAGTAGTGCCTATAGACACCCTGGTATTTACATGGAGACCTTATAGCACCTTCCACTGCCTAAAAGGGGTCTGCAAGACAGCTGGAAAGGGACTTTTTACACGGGCATGTAGTGATAGGACAAGGGGGGATGGCTTCAAACAGACATAGGACAGCTTTAGAACAGATATTAGGAAATTCCTTACTGTGAGGGTGGCGAGCAACAGGAATGAGCTGCACAGACAAGCTGTGGATGCCCCATCCCTGGGGAAGTGTTCGAGGCCAGGCTGGAGGGGGCTCTGCAAAACATGATGTAGTGGAAGGTGTCCCAGCCCAGGGCAGGGGGCCGGAAACAGAACCACCCAAACAATTCTATGATTCTATGACTGGGCAACAGCAGGAGGAGAAAGAAAACGACTAGAGGGAATATGATGTTTTATATCACATTTTCAACATTGCTCAAATTCTAGTTGTAATCTCAAGTGGCAGAAAAAACCTTAAGGGTGAGGGAAAAAAAAAAAAAAATCCCTTCTTTCCTCCTTGTTGCCGTGCCTGCATGCGGCTGCGGAGCGTTCTCCACTGCTGAGGGCCCCGCGCCTGGGCACCCGCCAGCCTCACGGAGGGCTGCGTGTCTGCGGGGGGTTCAAAATGAGCGAAACGGCCACGGGGACGGGCCGCATCCTTCGGGAAAAACCCGCACACCGTCCGTCCGTCGATCTCTCCCTCATCTCGGGAGCGGCCGCTCCCTCCCCACAG
>VXBA01000403.1:118215-163302 GCA_013399895.1 Serilophus lunatus
GCTCGGCCCCGGTCCCGGGGCAGCCGGAGGCCGCTCTCTGCCGGGGCCGGGCAGCCCCGCGGCCGCGCTGGCGCTGGGCCTGGGCGGGAGGAAAGGGGCTCGTCCCGCCGACGTGGCCGCGTGTCCCGGAGCGGCTCGGGGACCGTCGTGGCCTTTCGCGCCCCTGCGCGCTGGCGGCCTGCGGGGACCCGCCCCCGGCGTCTAACAAAGCCTTGTCAGTCGCATAATTCGGTAATTTAGAGGGTTTTACGTGCCGCGGACCCTTGCCGAGTGTTCCTGAACGAAGCAGTAGAGCCTGACAAGGATTCAGATCGCAGGGGGCGGAAGGTGCTGGCAACGCTCCCCACCTCCCTCCTCCTCTGCCAACAGATACGGGTTGTGTCCCTGTCGTTTTATTGTAGAAACAGTTTTATTTCATGACTGTTTTCTAAGAACGTCACGTTACAGTGCCGGGCTCCCGAGCACGTGCGTCCTCTATTTAGGATTTAAAATCCTGGTGTCTGTCTGACTGTGTGTACGTAGCCACGGTGAGAGTGCGATAGGCTGTGGTGTCACTGTTCCAACATAGGGCAGAAAATGATTGTTTCAGCTCATGCTTATCTCGGCATAAGGGAACACGCGTAGTTGGCCATGTCTGCACTTCTCCGAGGGTGCCGAGTAGTGCACGTAGCGAGTGGGAAAACTCAGTGGAGATCTTGCTCTGTGCCAATTTACCGTATCTGTTTCAACCAGAACTCGTGGAGCTGCCAGTTTGTGCAGCTGGAGTTGTTACAGTTTTATTTTTATGTTCATTACTGCTGTAAACGTAAAGATAGTCGTACTGTCCTCTCAGCTGTTTCTAGCTATGCACATCCAGTTTTTATGTATACAGAGAAGATCCTTTTCTGGTTTGGAACACTTTGAGGTCAATCCAGAAGTTTATTGGATAATGGGAAATACTTTAATTTTTGCAGAGTTTTTCCTCCCCCCACTTAGATTTTTATCTGGATCTTTTTTACGATGTTTCTCTTGAAAGCAGCTACTTTATCACAGCTTATATGAGAGAGAGACTAGAACTACTGTGGATGGGTTGCTTGTGATTTTGCTACATATTTGTCGTCCCTTTAAAAGAAGCCTGTTTTCCCTGAGACTAAATCTCTAAGACGTTGCAAAACTCTGTTTCAGTTATTCCATGTCCACAATACTAATGCAACTTCTTAATGCAACTAAGTCAGTAACATTCTTTGCCATGTCTCTTTCAATACAGAGGAAAAATGGCAGTTGTGTTTTCTCAGACTTCAGGAGGTGGATGGGCTGGTTTGAAGTGTCACTGCTCTCAGCAGCAGTTCCATGCTTCTCTGTATTTCCCCATCTGTGTGTTGCATTTCTGCTTTCTTGGATACTGTACTAGTTTGATCTCTCAGTGGCTTGATTTAGGGAGCTGAAATAATACATAAAACTGCTGATTGTGCTTATTCTTGTCTGGGTTACTTTTCTATTGGAAGCACATTGGACCACAAATTGTTCCTTTGGGTGGCAGCAGGATTTTAGAAAGGTTCACAAACTAGTGAAATTTCACTCCAGGTGGAATAAACACAGTGTAAGTTGGTGTAGACTCAGCATTCTCACTTCAGACATTTTGTACTTCAGTGTGTTTCCAAGCTGTGGGTGTCCTAAATTAATTACACTGTTCATTCTGGTTGTGCAGTGTTGCAATGAGGTATTTCAGGTGGTAGCTTTCTGCAGGAGCAGTAGGCATTAGTTACACAAAGTAATTTTATGGAATGCACAGGACAGTGTATTAAGCTGCTGCAAGAGTCTACATTATCTCAACCTTCATGAAATCTTGTTTTAGCAAACATATGACTATGTAAGATTGTGGTTTCCAGTGTATTTTCACCCCGTTTGCCTTCCTCTTCTCTATCGCATTTTATTTCCCAGACATCAGTGGTATCAGTGAGCTCAGAACTTGGCTATTTAATAGAATCTCTGTTGTCTGCTCCATACATGAATGGGGTATGAATTATAAACTCAGTTACCTCATGTGCTACTTTACCTGGATTTTTGTCCTGTTATTTTTTCCTGCTGTTTCATACCTCAGAAGGTTCTTATCAGTGTTTTTCTCAATATAGATGGTTAACTCAGGAAAGCCTAAGTGAATGCTGTTGAGTTCTGGAGTCGTGACTCATTCTTTATTAATGACCATCTGCCCTAGAACAGTGTGAGCTTCAGTTGTTTGCCCTTTCTTAGAACTGCCATTTTTTTCTGCAAGAGACTTGGTGATAAGGTCTTTTGTTTTCATGGCTTTTGACTTCATGCATGAAGACAGGTACATTTTCTCTCTGTGCTGCTTAGCAAATGGCAATTTGTTTGCTGTATTTCAGATAACTGTCTCTGGTATCACCCTTCTAACAGACAACCATGTTAGAAAATGAGGTAACAAGTTGTGTATGGAGAGAAGTACTAACTTGAATTCTGGCCTGTCAGTGTACAGGCCATTATTGCAGCTGATCTAACAATTTTTTTGTGTGTCTTCTTGGAGTTCAGAGTTCAGCACAGGGACTGTTAAATCTCTCTCAAATCACCAGTTGACACATGGGCTGTCAGAGGAGTCATTGCAAGCCTGTGCTCGTGCTCTTGCTCTTGGAATTAAAGCTTCAGAGCGTTAACTGGCCAAAGCTCTGAGCTTTAGTTTTAAGCTCAGAGGTTTGGCCAGTTCAGCTGGAAATGTTCAAGTAGCTGTTACTGAACAACAATGTTGTAAGTGCTGTGTTGTTGGAGGGTGAGGGCTGTATGTTTGCAGTTGAGGGGTTTCATTTTCCTTAGAACTAGCCAAGACATATAAAATACGGTATGTTAAAATTAGCTTTGCATCCTTCAGGTAGTTTGTTCATGGATACAGTGAATTATATATTCTGTGGTATAGGCAGTCTTGCTCCACTTTCTACTTGTTAAATCTGGGTGCACAAAGGCTCCTATAATATGCATTGTTTTTATTAAGCACTTGATTTAAACTATTCTTTTTCAGCTTTTATGATTTACTGTGTACACAAACGTAGTTCTTTTTTATATTTTATAGTACTTTGTAGGTTTTATTTGAACAGGAGCCTCTACCTATCTTGAATTTAGTTAAGGTTGCATTGTGCTTGAATGTAAAGCAGTTCAGTGATAATTCTGGAATTTCTATATCTTCTTTCTATTTTCTATTCATTAAGGATTTATCTTTGCAGAAATGCTCCCAATAGGAACAGTGTGTTACCACCTCAAGCTCTTACTCTGGGTACCCTGAATAGACTTGTACTTGCACTGATATCCCCCTATTATTGCATGAGTAGCAGAAATACTTTGTGGTTCAAGGAATCAGCAGAGCTTGAAAAATGTACTGTTGTCAAGCAGGAAACCTTTCTTATGATACCTGGTTCCTGGTGTTGTGAGCTTTCTCATATTTGTCACAACATGAACAATATTGGTGGGATTCTGCCCCTTCTTACCCTACCTTTGATTAGAAACTTGATGTTTGTAAGAGTTTAAGCCTAGTAGGGTGTGAAATTTTACTATTTTAGGAAAAAAGTTGAGCCATAAGTTCAGCATACAAAAGACATAAAAAATTCAACAAGGCCAAGTGCCAGGTCCTGAACCTGTGCCAATCACATGTGCAGGCTGAATGGAGAATAGATTGAGACAAGCCCAGAGGAGAAAGACTTGGGGGTGTTTGTGGATGAAAAGTTCAACGTGACTTGGCAATGCACACCTGCAGCCCAGAAAGCCAAATGTATCCTGGGCTGCATTTAAAGGAAGCGTGCTCAGCACATCAAGGGAGATGTCCCCTATGTTCATGTGAGACCCACATGAAGTACTATGTCCAGCTCTGGGGCCCCCAATGTAAGGAGGACATGGACCTGTTGGAGCAAAGAGAGCCATGAAGATGGTCAGAGGGCTGGAGCTCCTCTCCTGTCAAGAGTGACTGAGAGAGTTGGGGTTTTTCACCTTGGAAGAGCGAAGACTCCAGAGACACCTTACAGCACCTTCCAGTGTCTAAAGGGGGCTTATGAGAGAGCTGGAGAGGGACTTTTTACAGAGGTATGCAGTGGTGGGATGAGAGGGGGATGGTCTTAAGCTGAAGGAGGAGAGTAGGTTTAGATTGAATTTTAGAAATAAATTCTTTACTATGAGGGTGGTGTACTCCCTGTCCGTGGAGATGTTCAAGACCAGGCTGGACGGGGCTCTGAGTAACCTGGTCTAGTGGGAAGTTCCCTGCTCATGGGAGGGTGGGTTGGAGCTGGACAATCTTTTAAGGTCCCTTCCAACCCAAACAGTTCTATGCTTCTGTGATTTATATTTCATTAAAAGTTGTAGCTTCTCTTCTGAAGCAGAAGATTATGTTGGTCAATATTAGTGTGATGCTTTGTGGAGCACTCAAGTGTACTGGCAGCTGGTCAGTGGAGGCAGACTCTTGATGCAGTGGGTACTTCAGCGTGCCCAGTGACAGTTTAGCAGTGAGTGTGTGAATAAGCTGTGGGCAAACGGCTGTTCCAAAGAGGGAGATGGAAATTCAAGCACCATAACTCGGACTTTTAAATTTAGTTATATTTCTTCTTACTTGAAGCTCAGTTCTCAACTAGGATGCTTTCTTTTGTGGATGTAAGGTCTCTCACGCCAGCCGTTGCCTAAACTGAATTTATTTTGTTAGCCTGTAATTGTTTCCTTATGATGTTGCATCTTTTGCTCTGTTTACTTTCCTTCAAAATCTGAAAGGAAGATGCTGCACAGCTGCTGTATCTGTTGTTAATGTTTGTGGTCAGATCAATTTTTTCTTAATTAGTAGTCTATGGAGCACTCAGACTTTCTTACTCTGCACTTTTCTTATGAGCATGCCTGCTTGCTGCTTCAGCTTTTGAATCCACAGTGAGGTCCTTTACTTGATTGTCTAACATGAGGCAAAAATGAAATAACTGTTATTGAAAAGTTGTTAAAACCAGGATTTGCACAGTGCCATAATTACTGACTTCAGAGCAGTGGCTGTTTCACTATAGAAGGGCTGGAAGTTGTCTGTTAGGAGAAGCTGGATGGCATCTTGGCAGAGCAATGCTGGCCCTGAGCTGTGCTCTCTCTCTGGCAGAAAAGGAGAGTGAGTTGAACACACTCTCCAAGACCACAGGGCAAGGGTATGGAGTGTCTGAGACATGAGACGAGCTTAGTAGCTGGGAGATTTGCAGTGCTTCTCCATTCTCTCGAATGTCCTGTGTTTGGCAGGTTGTTGGTGTGTGACAGACCTAAGAGCAGGAGTTACTATGAGGTATGAATGATCAGTGCACAATGTGACAGCTACTGCTTAAGTGCCCAGCACAGGCAGGATAGAAGGTACATGGGTGAGGATGGCAGGACTATCGTGTTCTGTGGTAGCCCCAGATCTTACTTGTCTTTTTTTTTTTTTTTTTGTTGTCTACACCTCATTGTCTTAGGGTGCAGTGTTGTCATCTCTCACTAGCTGGTAGCACAGGGCTGTAAATTACCATCAAATGACAAGCATTAAATCACAAAGCTTTGCTTGTGTTCTGGCATTTATTGTAATTGTTGGTGTGGTGTGCTGAAGGCCTTCTGCTCAGGGCGCCTTTGGCAACAAAAAGCTACAAACGTTGCCTGCTGACTGCTCATTGTTAGCAGTACAATAATGTTACAGAGATATGAATTGTCCATGCTGTGTCGTTATGGTATCAAGAATGATACAATTACTTTCTCAGAAAATGTTACTTGGGCAACAGTGGGATTTCAGAAAGCTATTTTTTGCTGGACACAGACTAAAAATACTTGGACAGTGTTTCCAGAACCTTAACTAGCATATGCCATGACATGTAAACTGAGCCTACATCCTGCTGCTTCCATCTGTTTTGTTTTTTTCATAGTAGGTGGGTAGACAATTATTGCTTTATGCAACTTCCCTGAATTTTCTGCTGTAGTTCCCTGTTTTTATAGACCCTCTGTCAGTATACAAGTTGGAATAGTTGTTGTCTGTGTGTGACACTGTGCTTTCGATGAATTGGAAATTACTTTTGAATTCTGTAGCACCTGTGGGAAAAAACCCAAACAAACATGTCCAGGTGGTTTGCCAGCATTTAGAAACTCTTGCATCCATTTTTAGCTTTTGATAGGATTCTGAAACAGGCATGCAGTGGCTCTAGTTTTCATTCTGTAGAACTGGAAAAATCAATATGGTGTGAGTTGTGCTTGCAGACTGACAGCATGGGCTTGCTTGACAAGCAGGAAAGACCTATGACCATAAAATTCCTGAGTACATATTATTTCAAACTTGAAATTTTAGGATTATTAAAAAGTAATACTTAAATAATGTAAGCTTTTTTTCCTGTTTTCTCCATAATTTTCTTATGGAAAAAAGTTACCAACTGAATGTTTTCACAGTCATAAGTTGCCTTAGGTAGTCATGCTTATGATTTGAAGCATTCTAGGAACTTGAGGATACCATGGATGGATAAATCTGGAAACTGTTCTGCATAGAACTCGCTTTAATTAATGAAATGTCTCCAATATCTGCAAACCTTTCAGTAATTCTATACATGTACAGCTACAAGGTGTAAATTTGTTTGAAATCAAGTAATTTTCAAAGTTGTTCAACTCCTTTCACATTACATGCTCATTTGCTTTGGTTTTGTTGGTGTGCGCTTTTGACAAACACTTCTTTTTTTCATGTGCGGGTTTTTTTGCGGGACCAGCAGGGTCTGGCTTTTATTTGTGTAGTAACATCTAAATCTGAGAAACATGCACCTCTGTGGACAGTTCAACAGATGTTTGCAAGCAAGTATGGAAGAGATTGTTCAAGAGTAGGCTGGATGAGGTGCTTGGTGCCATAATTTAGATGATGGGCTGTTAGATTATAGGTTGGACTTGATGATCTTTAAGGTCTCTTCCAACCTTGCTGATGCTGTGATACTGTGAAAACCTGAAACCCATCATTATTTAAATGTGTAATTTGGCCTTTCATTGCTGGACAGCTATTTTGGCCTTGAGCATCTGAGCAACAGATATGATTTTTCTTCCCTGGGCTTCCATTTCCATGACCAGTGGATTGACTGTGCAGAGCACAGAATTCTTATGAGGTGGGTGGGTGGAGGGGCTGCAATACTGGGGTGAGGGATAACTTTGGATTTTGATTAAAACCTAAGGGACGTAGTAACTTAGTTAATCATCTGTGGTGTCGATTTATTGACATGAACTTGTCTCTTTCATGATGGGCTTACTGATTTTGTGTAGGCTTAGAGAAAGAGTGATGCCTAATCATATGAAAAGAAAATAGAAGATTGACTCTACCTGCTTCTCACATTTGAAAAAGAGACCATGGTGAAATATGTATAATAATGGATAGTACAAAACTAAGGTGAACCAGCAGTGTGTTTTCCCGTCTCGTAATACGGGAAGTCTAATGGACTAACTGAACAGATGAGATTCTTTAAAACTCTTTAATTCTTTCACATAGTGGGCAACAAGGCCTTCCTAGTTCACGGATGTCCATCACTTAAGGCAGAAAATTACCAAGACTCGAAGGAGACTGGATTTCTTTCCTATGCAGAGGGTGTTTGCAGTTAATACTAAGGCAGATTTAGGTCAGGTTTGGAGGGATTATAGTTATTTCAACTGCTAATAAGGGGGCACGGGTCTCATTATCCTGCCCTGCTTGTATACAGCTTCTTCTACTGTCTCCATATGTACCAGGATCTCACTACATAGGTTTTGCATGCACGCCTTACACAAGTCCTTGGTGTTTTGATGATACTTCTGATCATCCTCCAACATTTGCTGTCTTTTCTCCCACATATTATTTCAAGACTTTCATGTTCCGCAGTAACCTACTCTTTAGCAAATTGATGATGTTATTGCCTAGTTTTGACATGTCTGTTTCCCTGGCTGCTGAAGAGGTCCAGGTTTGCTGACTGACCAGGCATTTGCCTGGTGGTTGTGCTGCAGAGGCGCTGAGCAAATGGACCTTTGTGGGCTATGTGTGGGATTGAGCTACACACTGTAATTCCCGTTGTCTGTTGATGGAGTTTTATTCAAACCTCACTATTGGTATTCCTTCAATTTCATACATTCCTTATTACTAATCACTTGTATGTGTAATTTAACATTACTTTTCTTTTTTTGAATTAACTTTGAATAGCTTGACAGTGTTGCCATACCAGAAAACAAAAATCTGTCACAAACTACATTTTACTGTAATGTGCTATAAGAATACTTAGTAGCATATTTGAATTTTCAGCTTGCTAAGGACATCGTCTGTAATACAGTTGCTAATCTTCAGGTGCTACCACTATAAAGTCTTATTTTCAAAATCAGTTTGTTCAAATGCAGTTATGGAGGTAAATGTACAAGTACCTGAGCACAGAGTACAGAGCAGCTCAGTATTTTTAAAAATTAAAGGATAGTAACTTCCAAAACGTTTTGCAGTGAGGTTAACTGTGAAAAAACACTTTCTAGATAGTCTTTTGTATGATTAATGCCATATCTTCAAATTAGTTGTTACTGTGTCTTCTAGATCCAATCAATAGTTGGAAAAAATAAACACAAGATCACACTTGTTATTGCTTAAGAAAAATGTCAACAGCTTGACCTTCTGTCCTTTCAAACTCGGATAAGTTTTTCTTTTAAGTAACAGTAGGAGGGAAATAAGCTGCATTGCAAGAAGTCCTCTGTTTTACAAATACCCTCCAGACTTCTGAGCATGTTCTTAGGTTTTATCACCTGTTTTGCTGGAGCACAGGGCAGGGAGCTGAACCTGCTATGAGGGGCAGTGTAGGACTTTTCAGTTTCTTGACAACTGTGGCATTGGGAACACATTTTCTTTTCCCATGGAAGGAAATGTTTGTCCTTCTAAGAGATTAATGGACAGAAAATACTAAAAACAATTATTAGATTACATACCTTCTAGACTGAGAAAGTGTACTTTGTGATACATTATTGGCAAAAGTGCTCTTCTACCAGTACAACACTCATACAAATAGTCTGTTTTTTGTGGAGCAGCTGTGTCAGTGATAGATAAGTGGCTAATGTTTCAGACTAGTTGTCATTGTAAATCAGGTCCAATAACTAGATGGTAAAATCTGAATAAATTTGAAAACATACAGTTGGTGGAAATGGAGGATCATTTTGGATAGAGAAGAGAAAAAAGCTGTGATAGAGAACAGAAAAGAAGGCTTCCAGTATTTGGAAGGTAATGAAGTTAATAATCCTCCCAGAGGGAGATATACCAAAGGATCTTTAGAGGTTTCTTCCAAGTGGTATTTCTGTGTTTTAACAGGACACGTAAGAAATTTCTTGCTTGTGTAAAAGGAAGAGAAGTTTAAAAAGTAAAACTGAAAGGGCAGGTTAAGTGAATTTTATTGCTATTTTTAAGCCATGTTTTCTTATCTGGCTACTTAAGCTTTACACGCTTAACATTTTTGTTTACTGGCCTGCTTGCAAATGTCATCATTTTAAAAAAACTGACAAATGAGTAAGTTGAGAAAAACAGATACTGATATTTTAGTACCAAAGAAATACAATATTTGTCTCTGATTAATTAGAATTACTAGGCTTTGCCTTTGAAAGTATGTATTTCTTAAGGCAGTGTTCACAGCTTGTTTTGAAAATGAACATAGTTCTAAAACAATTACCATTAATATTTGAAGTATTTCACTTCCACAAAATCTAAGGGACTTTTCACTCTTCTTTTAGAGTTGTGCAAAACAGAGCCCATTCGCATTGTTTATAGAGCCTGCTGAATTTTGACAGATGAGTTTTCTGAGGTTTTTTTAAGAAAACATGATCAGAATCCTGTTTTGTAACTTCTGCATTTAAGCATTTACATTACAAGTGGACAGCGTGTGCTCCCACAAGCCTTTCTTATCCAACTGTCTCGAATTCTACCTTTCAGATGGACTCTTTGCCACTGGCCTTGAATGTAGGATTAGGCATTTAATCTCAGCTGTAATTTTTTGTTTCTGTGGAGTTCATCTTTTGCCACTAGATGGTCCATTTTTAATTTAAATGAAGGCTATAATTTCAACACACTTAATGGCAGGTGAGGGAAAGGCAGACTGTATAAGAAAGCATTTTAATGTTTTAAAAGCTGTGTAGTACTTCCATAGGAACCTCTTCCTGCTTATTTAAAAAGCAAGAAGTGTATAGCATTCCAGGTATCGAATGCATTTTCAAATGGTTTAATGACAAAGTAGAAATAGTCAGTATGTTGCTTAGAGAGTAAGTTTGACAGGTTCCATGTTCTATGTTTCTTGATTTGAGTAAGGGAAAAACTTGGATCTTGGAGGTGGATTACCTTATAACAAACCCCCTAACCAGGCAGAGGTGTTAATTTCAACTTCTGTAGGTAAGCCAAAATGATAATGAGTACTATAAGACAGAGAAACAATTTTAATGATTTTTAAATCTTTGGGTTTTTTTCGTTACCCATTATAGGTTGTATATGAGCAAGATGGAGTTTTCATTCATTCATCCTGTGGAAAAAATGATGACCAGGACAGCTTAATAGCAGGAATACTGCGTGTCATAGAAAAGGTATTGGCATAATACGGTCATGGAAACTTTGTGCTTTGCCAACAAATATACATAACATGTTTGGTGAAGGCTATACTTAAAAAGGTGTTTAGGATTTTGTAAATGAACACACATCACATAATGTTTGGCATTGTCTGCATCATTTATATGTGTGTGTAAGTTGTACCATAATCATACCAGGAGTAAATAGGGTGATAGATACTTTGTTGTAAGTGTCAAAGTTTTTATAATTGTTTGTGTTTTAGGATAATGAAGTAGTAGTAGATTGGAGACCACTGGATGAGACTTTGGATACTTCTAATATCCTCTGTGCTGGAAAGGTATGTTTGTTACTTACCAGTGTTCTTTATTCTGTTTTTCCACAGATTTTGTGTTAACTAGTGTGTAGGTGATTTCATAACTGGAAGAAAAACTTATTATCATTTACATTAATAGCTAGGTATAGGAATTTTATTTGCAGACTGCAGCCCAGGTTTTTAGGATACATGTATGTGTTGACTGTATTTAGTTTTTACTTGGTTCACAAATAAAATATTAGGAGATTAACCATATGAATAGTAAAGACCAAATGAATATAAGTATATCACAGTCACCAGTCCCTCTGCATCTACTATATTGTAGTTTGGTGATTCACTCTTCATAGTTAGACACAAAACCGAGAGGTGCTGTTCTACTGCAAAATAAAAGCAGGGTTTGGGTGGGGGGGTTGCAAGATTCAGTGATATGTGGTATGAAGAGAATGTGACTAAAGCAGAAAGATTTAAGTTTTACATTTGACTAAAAAGTTTCTGTTTATAAAGTCTGCAGGAGAGGAAAGGATATTTTAGTATGTAGAATTTATTAAGTAAATCCACTTAGTCATAAATCCAAATTTCCTGTGTTGAACTGTATCGTGTTTCTGGGGATTTTAATACATTTTATTTTAATCTATGAAATAAAGATGCTAATTCTTGTTGACTCTGGGAAGCTAGCTCAGTTTTCAAGCCTTGTTTTTTGATAGTCGCTTTTGTTGTTTTTCTCAGGATTCCAGCTCTGTTGTGGAGTGGACTCAACCTGCTAAAGAAAAATGTTCCCGAGGAGCAGATCGTCCTAGTAGTTATGAAGCAGAATGGGACATGGTCACCACAGTCTCTTTTAAAAAGAAGCCTCATTCAAATGGAGGTACTTAAAATTTTAAGTCTGAGGGTTTTTTGTTTGTAAGGTGTTTTGTTTGTTTTTCTGTCATAGTAACTTGTAACTGAAGAATTGCCTTTTAGATACAGTAAAATGGATTTTATTAGGACTTGAAAAGCTGGGATTCATTTGTGGTAAGAGGTGAATCTGTGGGTATGGACAAAAATTTACAAATGGAATAGCTATCGTCTGCCTCCAGTCTATTTTTTCTTTAAGTTGGTAGACAACTGTATTGAAAATGAACATTAAATCTGACTTCTTGCTGTGACAATCATTAGATGAAATAGCAATTTTATTTTATTTTATTGGGCTCTTGCATTCTTTGAAACAAATGCAATTTGAACTAGGTGTCATGTTAGAAATGAAAATGGAAAAGTAAGTGGTTTGCTACTCAAATGCTTTTCCATACTGCAGCAGCAGGGGGAGATGGAATGTACAGTTCTGTGGTACATGGTTCTTTTATATGGCCTTTTTTACTTCGTCAAAATAATTTTATAGCTACACCGTTTTTGTTACAGCGTCTCAGTAGAGATGCTGAAAAAACACATTGTGGAGAAAGGACAGTGGAAGTGATTCTCAAACACTCTTTTTTTTCTCTTGATTCTCCCACAGTTCTTTTTTTTTAATAGTACTTGTTTTACATGTATTGTTTCACAGCCTTCAACTGTGAACCATTGTGCTTGTTTCACCATCTTAACAATGGTTTTAAATGTCACTTATGTCATATAGGAGTGCAGGGTTTGGACTTCAGATTATGAAACTTTTTGGGTAAAGCATAGTCCTTGCTCCTTAACTATTCGGAGAGGAGCTTTCCATGCTGGTGAAATATATATGTGTAGCTAAACCCATCCTCTCTGTCAAGTAGAGATGGTTTATTATGTTGCTAGTTTGTATTGGTTTTTTCATCTTCAGGCATCAGAGCATGTCTTCATCCACAATGAGTGTCACTGAGCACTAATGACTGGTATTATGCACTTTGCCACTTCTTGCTTATTTCCAGTTGCTGTAATTTGATGGGAGCAGGCCAGGAGGTGTGCCAAATTCCTTCCAGGCATGCTGGCAATTTTGTGTCCTGTGGTAAAGTGAATTTAATTCCTTCTCCTTAAATGTATGCAGTCTTTTGCAGAGTTTATACATGCTTACACAGTATGGGAGAGAGGAGTGAGGGAGAGATTTTCAGTTCCTTCGCTCTTTGGTAGCAGTCTTATGCAACACATGGCTAATAGCTGTGGGTGATACATCTCATACAGAATTGTAATGTACATCACGCTTAGTTTGAGTAAGTAGCACTACATGGTGGAGACTCTGGTTGGATTTAGCCTGTTGCTGGAATTTGATACAACAGTTGTACATTTAACTGCTGGGTCATTTCTATCATAGAATCATAAAATAACCTGAGTTGGAAGGGAACCACAGGGGTCATCAAAGTCTGAATCCTGGCTCTGCACCGGATAAGTCCAAGAATTACACCATTTGCCTGAGTACATTGTCCAAACACTTCTTGAACCCTGTCAGGCTTGGTGCTGTGACCAGTTCTTTGGGGAGCCTGTTCCAGTACCCAGCCACCTCTGGCCAGAGAACCTTTTTCTGTAAACTGTTGGTACAGCTTTAGAGGAGCAGTCTGATGGACTGCTTATTATTTTAGAAGTCCGTAGAAGAGAAGGAGGCACAAAGAGAAATCCAGAAGTAGCAGTTAAAGAGTGCATTTTATTATTAGAAACAATGCTGGGGGTTATGTTTTGGGTTTGTCTTTTAGGAACAGTAACAGATACGATGCATTTAAAATTGCTAACAGTGGATGTCAAGCTGAAATCATGTGGTAATTTTGTTTTTAAGATACTACAACTCATGCAAATGGAGAAAGCAAGTGGTCGTTCCTGTTCAGTTTGACAGATCTGAAATCAATCAAACAAAACAAAAAAGGCATGGGATGGTCGTATTTGGTGTTCTGTCTGAAGGATGATGTGAAGCTTCCAGCTCTTCACTTTCATCGTGGAGATAGCAAACTATTGATTAAATGCCTTGAAAAGCATGTTGCACTGGATGAGTAAGTATCGGACAACTTAGTTCTGTGAAATACAGATTACTGGTTTACTTAAATCCTGTAAAGAATTTCAGATTAGTAGAATCAATTTTCAAGTGACCAAAACTATTATTTCACAGATGCCTTTGGAATGTAAGCTGAAGTTTTAAAATTGTTGTATTGATTTATGAAATATTTTAGAATCTGTTGGAAGTGTTATTAGTTCCAAATGCCTTGGTAGCTCCCTCTAGTGGGTGCAGAAGCTTCTCATGAACATTCAATGTAAACGTTAAATACTTCATGAACACTTCTATTAAATGGGATAATTTGTGTTACAGTTTGAGACCTCCTCTTTTGTGGGAAATATCTGTGAGTATTTACATGATTGTGTGAGGTAACTTAGAATGTTCCCCCAGAATTCTGTTTACCTGTATTTTCCTGTGTGATGAATTTTTAATTAATCTCTGAATCAACTTTCTCAGTGTAAGCATAGTTAAGACTTTATCATGGCATTAAATACTTGGGGTTTGTTGTGCATTTCTATTGTGTTACCTCCAAGTTGGTCACTGGGATAAAAGCCTTTTCGATCAGCATAGCATAAGTGCAGAATGAAATAAAATGTTCCACTCTCTCCATGTAAGCATAAGTATAATTTAAAAAGGCAGTAGGGTAAATAGGGTTGGATAGAGCATAAAAAAACAAATGAGATGTAACATGTACACCTGTAACAGGTGTAACATCAGTGAACAGGTATTCTGTTTTCAAAAGTGTTTTGCTGTTGTCACTTGCAATGTAATAGTCTGATGATAGATTTGAAGGAAGTGAAACGGCTGTGGGAGTCCTTACAAAGGATTACTGCTCACATTGGTAACATCACTGAGGTCAGAAACACATTCAACAAGTAGGGAAGGTTGTTACCAAGTAATACTGCTCAGATGGAGAGCAAGCCAATAGGATGTGGCTGTTGAGTATTGAGCTGGACTATGAAATGTATGTATGGCTGTCTCAAGACATGCTTTTGGAGTTGGTGGTAGTGAGAAGTTGTCAACTGCTTGGAGAAGGTAGCATAGTCAGTGTGAACAGCTCATGAAAAGGTACTGTAGCATTTTATGTGAGCTTTTTAAGGGGAGAAGTCAAGAAGACCAAAGGAGAGGCTATTTGGGGCAAGACGAAGTAGTGAAGAAGAGTATTCTCTGTACAACTGTAGATTAGAAAATCCTGGATGACAACTCCATCTTAAATCCTGTTTTTTTTTTCTCTAGGCTCCAACTGAATTCTTCATTAAATGTCCTTTCATTTAGTTTCATAATTTCATAACTTCTGCAGGCACAGGGAAATACTGTTGTCCTGCCATCCCTCCACCTCCCTCCTCTTCCTCCCAAGGAAATTGTTTTTGAGCATACTGCTCTGTGTTTTCCTATTTGTGGATAACTTATGAATAGTTGCTGGTAGGCTGTGGCAGGTTTTTGAGGCAAGTGATGCAGCAACCACTGGAAAAACACATGTGTTGTATGGTGAGTCACTGAAAGCTTTATACCAGATCTGTGTGATCTGTTGCCTATGTACTGCAGCAACATATTTCAAATTTTCTATTTGCTAAGGTAAGATAGGGAATCTTAAGGTGATGTTCAAGCTTGCAGGTTGTGCTGAGCTGCATAATATTGTCACCTTGAACAGTTTTAAGCTTTAATGAATGCAACAGCAGATACTTCAGGAACTTTAAAGCAAAAAGCAATGACAGCTGTGGAAATTAAATTTGGGTGAACTTAAGCATTGAGCTGAGCAGGAAGTTCCAGTTTTATTTTTTTTATCCAGTTAAGGTGTGTTTCTGGCACCAAATTCTCTTTTGTGGTCTAGTCATGAATTGTGATCATTATTTTTTTGAAGAGAAAAGAACAAATATACTATCCAAGCTATGGAAATAACAAACTTAATCTGCATGTTTCTGTTGTTTCCTAATGGTTATTCATTCTTTAGTATGTAATGTATCTAACCTCATTTAGGAAAAGATGTTTACTCAGCTGCCTGGGTGCCACAAGCAAATACTTGGCAGTGTAATTACTTATTATCCCAACTTCTAGTTTATAATATGTAGGCTGTTGATGTTAAGACAGAAATTTTAGCTTATCTCTATGTTTCTTTAATAAGTATTTTCTTATGTTCCTATTACCTTTCAAGTGTTTGCCCTTCTCTAACATTATTCCTTATGAAATGTCACATCATTGGTGATGTGTGTGTGAAGCAGCTGAACTCACACAAAATATTTCTAATTTGTTGCTTTAAGGATTATGTACCTCCTAATTTGTTTCCAGCAGTCTAGTATTGAGAAAACACTACTGTGTGTACAGATGATGTTTTCTAGCTCACAGGACTATGAGTAAATTTAAGCAAGTGTCTAGCTCACAAATTTTTGAACATGATCTAGGTAGCTGTTGATGTCCACCTGACTGTCTAGAAAGAGTGTTTAATTAAAAGGGAGGTATGGTATAAAGTTTTCATTCTTTTAGTTAAGGAAAACTTGGCTCGCCTTTGCCCCTGTGCTGCTTTTTAGCAAAAGCCAGTTCAGCTTTGTTAACCATTGCTGCCTCAGAACTATGACTATGATGTCTGGCTGTGCCAAAATGAGATCTCTTCTTGCGTTTCATATCCGTTAGTGTTAACAGTGTCCTGTCCTGTTGGAATGGGAGAGAGATAAGGCTTATTAAAGTTCTTATCTTTGACTTTAATAACATGGTAGCTGATGCAGGTACTAATAAAAAGAAAAGTAATTTTTCTTTCAATGACTAGAAGTAGTGGATTTAAACTTTGGGAGAGAGCAATAGAGGTATGTTATAAATACAAGTCTGTGTGATGGATTAGAGTCAGATGACAAAGTGCATGGCTTTCTCCTGTCTGGCTGCAAACTCCAAGGCTTGAATGTCAGCTGGCTTTCTGAACTGTTCTCTCTTTTGTCACCTATTGAGCAGTAAATTGGTGATTCAGGAGCTGGCTAAGGAAGTGATGGGGTGCCTGTGCTGAAGAAGGAGACAAAATGGGATGTTGCAGCAAAAGTGGGTGTGACAGCAAAAGGACAGATAAAATACTAGGAGCAGCATGGTTCTACTGTCTTTGTTACTGTTTTCATCTGCTTGTGCAAGCTTGTCAAGAAGCAAATGCTGTATTGAACAGGAGTGAACAAATAGCAGTGAGTTAGGCCAAATTGGGTTAGTGTTCCTTTAGCTTTAGGAATCTACAAAGTAATACATTTGCAGGGCTGTGCTGAGGTGGTTCTGTTTGACAATAAAATGGCTCTGGTGTTTTTAAGCTCCTATCGGTATGAATCTTAGAATTATTCTGACAGTATTTGTTGTAATACTGGTGGTTAGAAATTCATTGATATGTTCTCATACGTTGAAAAGCAGTTTGTATTCCTATATGTAATATAATTCCTTAATGTAAGATTCACTAAATGGCTGAAAAAATTCTTCAGCTGAATAGAGTGACATAGGCTATTTTCACTTCCTTTGTTACATTAAAGGAGTTGCAGCATATATTGTGTTGAGGCTGACACTGTCTCACTATGTTTCCTGTGTCACATCTTTTTTTGTCCATTGTCAAAAATAGAAGACTCTAGCTGAAGAAAACTTTTGTCCTTAACTCCGTTTACATGTATCTTCCAGAGCAATTTCTCAAAAACTTCATTTTTCAAAGAATGAAAGAGTACAATTCAGAATGAATATAGCAAGGACTACACTTCTGAAAAATTAAAGTCCTGTTTTGTGTACATTAGCTTGTTAACTTGTGCCAAAGACTAAGAATGGTCTTAGTCTAATCTGCTTTTATTTCTCAAAGCCTGAAATGTGACTTCAAAAACCAGTAAATGTTCTAAAAACTTGTTCAGAAAAAAGTGGTGGTACCCAGACACCTTTTTTTAATTTCATTGCAGATCTCCAGATCATGAACGGGTACTTCTTGTGAAGACTCAGAAGTCACTGTCTCAGTCTTTTGAAAATCTCCTTGATGAACCATCATATGGTTTGTTACAAGTATGTATTATCTTGCAGTTTTTATTCTGAAGACATTTTTAAAAAATCCACCCTACCATGTCACAGAAATATTCCTTGAATAATGATTTAATGCCATTATAGAAGCAATAATGCCATTTTTGGGATTATTACTAATTATTGCCAATAATAATGCCATTGTGGAAGCATTGACTGTATCCTAAAACAAATGCTTACTATAGAAAAGACACTTAAGTATAAGTTGTTTTCTATGATCTTATAATTTCTTATTTCCCTGTGATACTATTTCAAACCTATTCAACTTCATGTTTTCTGTGATTCTGTACACTTGGGTACAGAATGTTTTAGAAAGAGAAAAAAGGAAAAATTAGAAAAAAGGAAAAATTTTTGGAGTTACCAAAACATATTGATTTTTAAGTTTTCATTGACCAAATATTTTTTAATTTATATTTTCTGACACTTTTGAAAGGATGCTGGAAATACAGAAAGAAAGAAGACAATATTGCCTAAAAAGATGGGGCTTTTTATACTAAAAGTGCTTATTATTTCGTAGGCTCTATTGACTTGTGAAAGTCAGCAGCAAAACTTTGTGACTTCAATGAGGCCAGAGTTTTAAATCACTGACCTATTTAATTAAAGAAAATCTTCATGAGTGAATTACATGAGTTTCTGTATTTAGTTGTCAAATCAAGTTTTATGTGAGATTCCTAGCAAAGTACATGATGGTTCAGGAAAGGAAGGGAAACTGGGCATAAGGAACATGTTTTGTGTCATTAAGCCTTGGAAAGTAAAGGATAGGTCTGACTCACTTCCATATGTAGGTTGGGCTTACAAGAAGACCGGTATCCAGTCTTTCTAATCAATCAGGAGTATTATTTTCATACTTCAGAGATACTTTTTTACTCAAGTGATGGACTGCTCTGTGTCACTACTGATACGTGAGACTTCAGTAGCTTTGAGACCTACAGAACTTTTCTTGATGCTTTAAGTACAAGAATTACAAATAGTCTGAGACTTCTTTTGTTTTGCTTCTTTTCTTTGTTATAACACAGAAATTGAAGAGAGATCCATACACAGTAACAATGGGAAAATTTTCCAAAGTCACAAACTATATTTTTGACAGTTTCCGCTTAAGTGACCCATCGCATCAAAGGCGACCACCGTCAGAAATGGCAGACCTTATCCATGATACTATTCCAGGGCTGAAGATTAATCAGCAGGAAGAACCAGGATATGAATTCATTACACGAGTGAGTGTATAAATGAATGATACAGGTGCACTGATTGTTTTTATGCACACCTTTAAAGGAATGGTAGGGCTTGAAGCATGGTGAGTTATACTGTTTATGCAGTTGTGGCATCTGCTGCATTGCCATTTATTCATAAGAGTTAGAATTATCATCAGTTACTTCTGAATATGTCATTTGTATTCATGCAAATTCGAGCTTTGCTTTGAAAGGAAGTTTTGTAATTAATGCAATTGTGACTCTAGTTATCTTAGAGTCACTTCCTTAAAAAGTGACCGATTTTGTTTTGTCTTTTCTCTGAGGTCAGAGCTATGTTAAGGAAAATTGGGGAATGCAGGTTAATAACCAGTTTTCTTGGCTAATCAATATTTCAATTTCTTTTAAGATTAAAACAAAGTATTTAATTGGATGATTGACATCCAGGGTATATAAAATACAGATTTATGTATGATTTGAACTAAAACTGCAATGAGCTTAAAACTGGATTGCAAATCCCTGTAGGCTTCTGTTGGTTTCTTTTATAGATAGGTGGAAAGGTTTATTTTTAAATGTTTATTATTACTATTTAAGCAGCTTACATATTTTTAAAGCATTTAACTGTTTTATGATTTTTTTCCCCTCAAGTTCCAAGGTAGTGTTAATATCTTAGAAGTAGCTGCATGAACTTATGCAATTCTAAGATGCCTTTTTTTTAAGAGTACTGAACTTGACCTCTGTCACACTGTGCAGTCTGTGTGGGGATAGCATCTCTGAACCCAATCCATTTTTGTTCTCATATCAGGACCGTAATTTTGAAGTGAAGTTCTCCATTGTCCTTGTTTGCTGTGTTGTACATACCTAATACATTTCCAGTTCCATAGAGGTTTTTAGTTTACGGGAGGCTAGCTCAGAGGTGTTTATGGGGGTAGAAAGTTATTTAAAACACACATACATCCTCCAGAGTCTGAAATATTAACATGTATAGCCACGTCCTCAGCATGGAGTGTCTTATTCTAAAGATCTGCTTATGTTGGTCATACTCTTGCTCATATGGACACAGCCTTAGATCCTTGTGGTTGCTGACATATGAAAATGCACTGAATGGAAGTTGCACTGAATATAAGAAACTGACAGTCTTAGTACTATTATTACAGTTTTGTTCAGTTGTTTGAAATCACTGAAGTGCTTCACTGGAATTCATGTAATGTGTTGTTGTGTGTTTCAGATTGATCTTGGAAAACAGCCTGAAGTTAGTAGAAGAGAGCCTGTGTCGGCTGAAGAATGGGCTAAGAATATGGATTCTGAAGGAAGAATTTTAAACGTTGACTACATAAAGCAATTGATATTCAAGGGGGTAACTTGTTTTGCTAAATTCAGCAAGACCTATATCTTGATTGTGGCTCCTTTTACTTCCGTTCCCAAATCATGGTTATGCTGTTTTCATTGTCCTTGTGATGCTTCGTGCCGGACCTTGAGCATGACCCCGTCAGTATTGTTAGAGAAATTCATAAAGCGAGATTTCATGCAAACCAAATACCTCAGTAGTCTTGCAGCCATACAAAGTGCTCTCCAAGGAGAGAGATCTTGTGGTGACTGGCTAAAATGAATGAGTTGAAAACACAGAGGTTTAAGTGAAAGAAAAGAAATCAAAGTGGCTTTCAGGGAAAGGCCAGTGCTTCAATGCTAGGATATCAGGTGTCTTCTTTTCTTCTAAATGTTTTTTCTTATCCTTCTCCAGCAAAAACTTCTCCTTTTGCCCAGCAGTTTGCCTGAATTTGGCTTTTATCGGAACAGTGCTAAACACTTGTGCTGATATTTTTATTTGAACGGAGGGGGATTTGCAATATTAATGTAAATTTAGTCTGTGATAGAAGTTTTGAAAATGTAGTCATGTCCTGTAGCTTTTTTACCTAACGTTACTTGAGTATTTCTATTTTTTGGTGGAAATACATCTGCCTTAAGTGCGTTCATTATGTGCGCGTTGATGGATATTTGCAAGCATGCAGTCTGAGCAGAAGTAGAGAATGATAAGCTTGATATTACAGGTTTTTAAAAGACCCATACTTACTAAGTAATGTACTGTAAAGGGGATAAGGGGAAAAGGAGGCCCTTTTTGGTTTTTGTGACTGTTAATATTCAAATGCCTGAGGTGCCCAATTAAGGACTCTTCCATGATCATGAGAATTGCTATAAATCTTTTTTTCCTGCAGCCCGTTTTCCCGTCATCTCTTCCCAGTGCCAGAGGGATGAGTGCTCTATTGTATTTATGACTCAAGATCCCAATAACTTCCAGTACATTTAGTGCAGATCATCACTAAAGAGAAAAAAAATATGAAAAAAGTTAAAATGCATTTCTTAAACTGTTGCCCTGTTACTGGAAAAGTTCTCATGGCTACTTAGTTTTGTATTGGATGGTGCTATTGGTGAATGAAGAAATATAGTGAGAACCTAAGCTGTCCTTAGCCTGGTAAACTGGGGACACTCATAGCAAAGTGCCTTATTTTTGCAACTATACTGGAGTTGAAAGAAACTCTTTTGATGAGAGTGGGCTGTGATTCAGCTGGTACATGTACAGGTTTGTGATCTACAAATGGTGGGGATTACTTGAAAAGATTTCTGACAAACGCTGTTCCTGAGTGGCCACTAGTATTTCTGATTGGAAGATTGTATGAAGGTTGGGCATGTCTTGTTACATGAAAATATTTGTATAAAAAATACATATAAATAGAAGTCTAGTCCTCAAGATCAGTTTGTGGCAAGACCAGAAGTTTGGCAGTTAAGCAACTTGATATCTAAATACACACATTTTAAAGGTACTTTTTTTGCTTCTTAAAGTCTGTGGTGCCTGTAAATTTTTTTATTTCTAGAAGTGAAGCAAAAATACAGGGAGAAGATTATTTTCTAAACTTACTTTTTTATCTTAGTACAAATCCAGTGCTTCTACAGTTTTTTGCTTAGTCATACTCTCTTCCTTCCATTTTCTCCATGTGTGATGCCTAGTTAACACATGAGATTTGGCTACAATGTAATAAGAAACCAACATATAAAAATTCTATGAAGCTGTTACTTTGAGAAGTGTTGTCTAGCTATAGGAACATTTCCTCACAATATGGATATACTTTTTTGTTGACGTTTTGTATCTATTTTCTCCTAGGGTCTCTGCCATACTTTAAGAAAAGAAGCATGGAAATTTCTTTTGGGGTATTTTCCTTGGAATAGCTCTAAAGAAGAGAGAGCAAATCTGCAAAAGAGGAAAACGTAAGTACAGTGATTCCCTTGTTACAAAGTAAATTTAAAAGTTCTTAAGACATAATGATGTAGAAAGCTTTTTGGGATGTTGAATGACAGCTGCTAAAAATCGTTGAATGCAAGAAGCGTGTCAGACTTTCTTAAAGATTATCATTAAAATAAAAATATAAACAGGGTGGTGTTATTCCATTTATGTCAAAGAACAATTGAAATGAATCAATGCTTAAATTAAACAAAGAAATGTAATAATTAAGAATGTTTTGGTTTAAAAATTATCTTCTTCAGGGATGAATATTTCAGGATGAAACTTCAGTGGAAATCTGTCAGTGAGGAACAGGAAAAACGAAATTCAAGATTGAGAGATTACCGGAGTCTTATAGGTAAATTTAGATTTCGAAATATACCTAACTGTACAAATTCACACGCTATTACAGTTTAATACAGTGTAGCAAAAATGTACCCTTTTGAGAAACCTGTATGAAGAGACGCTAAAAACTAACATGTTTAAGACTAAATCTCTCTTTACTGGAGTAATTCAGAGCTTTACATGTTAGTGTTACAAAATGGTTGGATTTTTTAACTCCCTTTACTTGATAACAAAAGGTTGTTCATTTTCTGTTGTGTCATGATTTGTCTTTACTGGAAATGTTGTTAAAATAATGGCATACAATAAGAATGTGAAAATGTGTCTGTTCATATTTTATATGTTCATATTTTATGTTCAAATTCTTTAGAGGGATTTGTGTATGTGCATTCTGACTTTTGGGGTTTTATACCTATTTTTAAAATTTTCATCAAATTATGCTGACTATTAGCAGTTTTGTATCCTCAGTTCTCTTCAGTAGCAAGATTTCAGCACCAATGTTGAGGATTACTTAATAGTTATTTTGGGAGGCGGGACAAGATTTTTGTGTTATTCTAAGACAGACTAAAATTATTTCAGGCAGTTATTCAACAAGCAAGCTATAATGGTAAAAGTCTAATCTTGGTAGGTTAGTAAACTACATTTTTAGGGAGTGTTAACAGAAAAAAATAATATTCAGAGTTGAAAAAAGGCCAGATGTTTGTTTCTGTTGAAGCATTCTTTTAATTTTTAAATATTTGAAATATAGATGACAATATTAGGCTTTATGTTGTAAAATGGATCCAAAATTACAAAACACTCCTTTTATAAAAGCGCATTCAAAATGTTGCTGATTTCACTACATCAGTCTTGAATTTTACATTATTAAACAGTATGTGTGCTTGGTATATTTGAGGCATTAAAGTTGCCTGATGAAAGAGCAGTTTCATCTTGCTGTGAGTTAGAGGAACTTGTTAAACAGTGTTTATAAACATGCTGTCATGAACTATCACAGTGTCTTTGAGCTGATCATGTGGTAACTTTCTAACTATGGCTTATGCTGCATTGCATAAACATAAATAGCATTGTATAGCTAACTCACATAAAATTTTTCTTAATCCTCATAAGTATAAAACGTTTTTGCTGAATTATAGTTTTTCCATTAAAAGTTTTATCAAAAGAAAGGCAGAAAACTTTAAAATACGTTTATAAGCAAATCCTGTTATTGCAGATAGGAAGGATTTTGTGTCTTGTAAAATATTCTTTATTTTGCAGTGTTATTCAGTTATGCAGATGTCTCAAACACTTCAAAGCTTTGCAACAGTGTTTGAGGAAGAAATCAGCAGCTTAAACATTCTGAATTCATTTGATACTGGTTTTGAATGTGTTTTTAAATCTGGACTCTTTTCTTAGAAAAAGATGTTAACAGGACAGATCGAACAAATAAATTCTATGAAGGTGAAGATAATCCGGGACTGATTTTACTTCATGATATTTTGATGACGTACTGCATGTATGACTTTGACTTAGGTAAGTTGTTTCTTTCTGAATGTAACAGTCTTTGGTTTCTGATATGCAGCTTTGCTTAAGTCCTGTTAAAACAATTGAACTTGTATTGATTACAATGCTTTTTGTAAATGTCAAGATTTGTATTGAATAATGCAGACAACTTTTCAGTTTTTCTTCTTCTCTTCAATTTGATGCTTATCACAGGCTTCTGAATTAATCAGCAGAGATGGCACCGGAAATGAAGTGGCAGTTTGTCTTAACCATAGACCTACTGTTGGGGGAGATTGCTGGTGTTTGGATTTTGGGTTTTTTTCCCTTCTTTCTTTTTTCAGAGTTTTAAAATGTGTTTGGGTCTTTGGAGCTTGAGTGTTATATCCATTTTTAAGACTGATATATCAATAAAAATGATAAACCAGCTGCTACTGCTGTAGTTAAAGCTCAGCATGCTGAACCGGCTGTTTGTAAACAGGGTGTTACTGTGAATATTTTAAAAGCTGATTCTTGAGGAGTACACTTAGCAATCTGTCAAAAATTACGCTTCAGTGCATGCATCTGTTGCAGAGGGAAGAGCATATAACATCTTGCTTTAATCACAGTGTTAATGTGATGTCTAAGTTTCAGATTGTTAATTGTGTTGGGAGGGAGGGAAAAGATACTTCTAGCTGGATCCCCCTCCAACTCTGGCATGACATTTAGCTGTTGTATACTTGGGAGGTTTTCTTGCTATTCTGTCTCAGAAAAGTTCTAGAAAACCTACTTTATGCCAGTTTTTGAAGACAGAAAGTATGAATGAATCTTTAGTTGCTGGTAAACATACTGCAGAGCTGTAGTTTTTGTCAGCTTTTGTCGTTTGTGAAAGTCTGTAGAGTGTCTTGGCCTTTGGCTTGAAAGAGGAGAAAGTTTAAACATGAGCTCTCTTTCGCATGTCTTTCTACATTTTAACCTGCATTAATGCACAGTGACATTTTAAGTGAAATTCAAGGAGATTCACCACTCACTCTATTAAAAACATTGTTTAGATGGCTTAAATGTACTGGGTGGATAAGTCTTTTGTTTTATAAACAAGCAGGACTAATGGTGATATGGTAGATTTGACATAGTAACTATTCAGGGCTTCTAAGCTACTTAGCCATTGCTGCAATGCTGGTCTTCATTTTTCAACAGCAGCTGTAGAGAGGTCTGAATAATGCCACAAACTGTGCCATATAGAGAAGAGGACAGAACAGCTGTTAATACAATATTTTTCTGAATGAATTCCTTAGGTCTCCTTTAACGAAATTATTTTTATTATGAGATTTTTAAACTGTCTTGAACAGAATTTTCTCTGCATTTATTTTAAATTGGCTATAGTACTAAATGTGTGGGGAATAAAACCTTTTTTTTATTTTGACCTTTTAATTATTTACCTGTTTGCTGCTACTTGTTCTATTTTTCTTCTCACACCTTCTCCATATTTTTACAGTCACTGACTCTAATCCCGTTTTCAGTTAGTTACAATTACATCATTAAGAAATGGAGTCAGCCAACTGAGAAATGTCGTGTTGAACCAACTACTGATAATAGACATACACATTAATTGCATTCTCTTACTTAGGGAGGTCAACAGTAAGGCAGTAGATAAGCTGACACTAGCAGCGGTGATAAGGTAATTGGAAGAGTCATGAAGAAGGTAGAAAATGACTTTTAAAAATAATTGTCCTCTACTTTTCTTAATTGGACTGTTAACAAACAAGAAAACAAGAAAAAACATGTTAACAAACAAGAAAGCTGTAAGAAGCATTAAAAAATATAAAATTTTTATTTTTCTTATACAGCTAAAATTTTATAGCTGTTTTAAGAAATTATATGCTTTAGTGGGCTTTTCTTCTTCAGTTGGGTGGAAGTTTTCTTATACCACACGTGAGTGCTTTTTAGTGGGTATGAACTTGATTCACGGCTTCTAGGCACAGAAACCTAAAAAGCACTTCCTTGAATCAGGTCTAGATATGTGTTTCTTTCATGCTTCTTGCAAGCAATACTTTGCTATTAATTCCCTTCCTTGCTTTGATAGGTAGTAGTCTTTGTTGTTGTCTGCTTGGTTACACAAATAGTATTAGGCATGGGTACATTTAAAGTACCATCCAAGGAGAACAGTCCCTAAGTAAAGGAATCCTTAAAGCATATTCAGTGCCAGAAAAAAGAAGTGTAAAGTGTGAAATTTCCTTCATAGAAGCTGTTGCACCATGCTTTCCTGGAACTGAAACTCAACATGTCTTTAAACCAATTTGAGATGAAAATCTTCAGTTGGGGGTGGATGGAGGAGTGGGAAGACATTAAGAAGTTGTAAATGTCTTGAAGAAAGCAACCAATTAGAGATAGGAAGGAGATTTAAGTACAAGTTTGTGATGGTGCAAGGTATATATTTAATCTTCTTAAAAATATCAATATATGCTCCTGAGCATTAAATGTGAACTCTTTTGCTAAAAATCTACAGCTCAGTATGTACATACTTTAACAACTAGAACAATGTGTGTCCTTTATATTGTCTTTAGATTAGCAGAAATGTCTGATAAATCTTATTAGGTGTTCTGGATGTTGTCGTTGAATTGGAGAATTATATTATCTACAAATTCTGAATGCTTACAGTTGTTTCATAGAGTTGTTCATCACACTTGAAAAATTACTGTAACTTCTGAGTTTAAATTCCTCTTTGCTTTTTTCCTCCCCGTTTTTCTCCATCAAGGTTATGTGCAGGGGATGAGCGACTTGCTGTCACCTGTCCTGTATGTTATGGAGAATGAAGTAGATGCCTTTTGGTGCTTTGTATCATACATGGATCAAATGGTAAAATAAGGCTTTTTTAGTCCACATAAGCAGATATAATTAACCCCAAATGCTATTTTATAAATTGTTTGGGGTTTTTTTGAATTCTTTTAAAGCAGTCATTTTACGTTTAGAGTCAACATATGTTTTCTGATTGTCATAGATTATGGTGGATTTGCAATACTGTTGCTGTGCAATACAGACAGATTTGGCTTCCTAAGAATTCTGAAGTAACTCAGAGCCATCACAGATATATTGTATTTATCAGGAGTCCTCAAGCAGCATTTTGTTTAGGATAATTTCATACCTACCTTTTGATGTTTGTTATATGCAAGTTAGACTTTCCACAAACTGAAGCTCTTGTGTGCATGTGGCAAAACAATGTGACTGGTATGAGAATTAAAAGTTGTCTTTTTGGTTTGAGTGCAGTTATGAATTTTGGAATTACAGATCTTAGACTGATTTAAACTAACATTTATTACATACAAAAGTGCTAACAAAGGAATACAGTTCATTTTTTTGGTTAAACATCTCTGTAAAAAGCAGATACTTCATTAGATAGCAGTATGGTTAAATATCCATATGTTAAATACCTAAAAGATCAGAAACACTGTTACAATGACAAAACTTTTTTAAAAATAAAAAATACTTGCAAATGTCAATTATCACAGAGTTAATAAAAATGACAGTGTTAATATTTTATTCCATACAGCATCAGAATTTTGAAGAACAGATGCAGGGTATGAAGACACAACTAATTCAGCTGGGTCATTTGCTTCGTTTACTAGACAGTGGATTTTGCAGTTACTTAGGTAGGTGTATTATTCATGCACAGGAACTGAAACAGCTTACTGCATTCTGTGTGCATAGATATCCTTACCAGTCTAATTCCAGTACTAATATTACATGAATACAAGACCTGTAAATTAATAATGTCTAAAAGATTTCAATAGTAGCTCCATGCCTGTTGAAAAATGGGGTCATCTTGTTACCTGTTTTAAAAATATGCCATCCTCCAGCAAAAATCTTTGATTCTGGAAAGGGCTACCATCCTAAAAATCAGTGGTATGAATGTGTATCTGTAAAGTGTGGTCTTGGTTTTGTTTATTTTTTTCCCACTTTTTTTCTTAACCAAATTTGGTGTTTATGAAATTCTTATTCCTAGAATCTCAAGACTCAGGCTACCTTTATTTTTGCTTCCGGTGGCTTCTTATCAGATTTAAAAGGGAATTTAGCTTTCAAGATATTCTTCGACTCTGGGAGGTAAGGAGATACTGCATCACACAAACTCCAGCAGGTTTTGGGCTTTAGAACAAACAGTGTGGACCATTCTGCAAAGTGTTAAATATTCTGATAGATTAAAAAAAAGCAATGAGGACTAATGAGCATATCTCATGTCTTTTTAGCCAAAAGAACAATTTAGAAAGTTAACAAAAAAAATACTGATTAGAGCTGGTGGGGATAAATTGGCTTTTTCAAAAAGGTTTGGGCAGGAGCCTGCAAATCAGACTCTGGAGTGTAAGTCATAGTAGGTGGAGAGTACCAGTTAAATACTAATGAAAAACAGATCATGATAGAAGAAAACATTTGTGTATGTGTGTTTGATTAACTTCTTGGTATTGGTAGGACTTTACAGATTAGGTGGAATAAAGCACTGTCAGAGCAGTTTGTGTTAGCCAAGACCATGAGGAGGGTGATATCAGAAGGCCTAGTTAATCTTGATGATAAGGCCTGGTGATGCCAAATAGCATTATGTAAAACATCAAAATGTTGAAGTTCTCAGAATTCCAGGTTAATGAGATCCTTTTTGATTTAGGTGGTCTTGGGATTGGATGGAATTCTTAAAATGAACTAATATTTTTACTGAATTCTTTTTAATTCTTTGTTCCAAGAAAATTGAGAAGTCTGTCAACAGTACAGATTTATTGTCTAAGACACATTTAACAAGGGCAGCGGTATCCACTGAAAACTCAAAACAAGAGAATAAATGTTCAGATGAATGGAAGGAGTATTTTCTAGGATATAATGTCACATGTTGGGGAACAGAAGGGTAATGAAAAGAACAGGATTGAGAATGCATAAAGTGTGTAATGAAAAATAATGTTGTGTCTGGTGGGATGAAAAGTAATGTGGATGCTTTTATTCAGCTAATGAAAAATGAGTCACATAAAGAGGAGGACCAGTATTTAGAAATGTCTAAAGTAAATCTTTTTTAGCTTTTTATCACCAGTGGGTGGAATTTACTATCACAGAGCATTGAGGTGGTATTTTAACCAGAGGATGGAAAAGCTTATGAATAGCATTCATAAATAAGGGAACCAATATGTACCAAAAGAATTCTCTTATTCCAAGGTATAAATGATGATTATTTGGCAAGGAAATGTACTCATCTCTTCCCCTGAGTATTATGTTGTCTTCTCGGAACTTTTTTAAATAGTAATTTTTCTTTTTAAGTTGATGACAACACTATTTTTGTTTACAGTTTATAGTCCCAGACTAGCATGTTTTTATCACCTCTGCTTTAATCCATGTATATGTGTGCATAGAGAAAAGAAACACACTGTATTTCTCTCTCAATTATTTTTCCCCTCTTTTAGGAAGATGATGGAAACCTATTGATATATGATAGTCCTGCATGTTCCTTCTAGCACATCATAATGTATGTTTACTATAAGTGTTCCATTCCTTTGCTAGGAGATAAGGAATGGGAAAGAGATTATCTTGTTTTCCTTTTTAAAACAAATTAAGACATTATGTTGATGTTTTTATGCAAAAACTGGTGTCACCTTTATTACTGTTTTAGCCCAGCTTACACTGGGTTGTTTTTTATCTGTGCATAGTCATGTAGCTTCACTGATATCGGGGAAGTGTATAAGTGGGGTATAGATAAGCTATAGGCACAGAAGAACATTTCCCCATTGTAATCATTAGAGAGAAAAAAACCTGCTTTTTTTGGTATCAGTCTGAGCAAAACTCACATGCTGTTTTGTAATAGTGTATGAAGTGAGGGAATCCATTTGAAGGTGATATTACCCTGTGATGTGCTCACTTGTGGAGGGTAGAATGGGAAGAAGGAGAGGTACCACCTGAGGTTCCAGAATTTCTGTGTTTTTTTCTATCTAGTGTGCTTATTTTAGGGTGTTCTTGTGGATCTCCATTTCTGTCTTCTGACTCGTATGAACCATTAGGCTAGCATTGGACACACTAGCTTCAGCCCTTCCAGTGTTTTATCTCAAAAACAGAAATGAGAGATTCCTCACTAGACTGGTTATTAGTCATTCATCTTGGAGATGGGAGATAGCAGTCCTCATCATCTGGAGTAGAGGCTAATGCAAGCCCTCCCACTTCATGAGCAAGAGCCATAATGAGATTGTGGTAGAAAATGTGGGAGGCTCTGTAATGGCTCTGTGATAGAGTTGCATGTGGTAGAGAGATGGCATTCCACCTCGTGTGGATAAGCCGAGACCTGTTATGGGATGCCAGGTATTTGCAATGTTACATGCACTGCCTTTTTACAGAAATATGAATGTGGGTTAAACTGCTGTGGCTGGGGGTGGATTTACATACAACACATTTTAGCAATGTCTCTCAAACTCAGCCCAGATAGGCAGCATAATGACCCACTGCTTGGATGTCCCAAAATTGAGAGCAGTTCAGTCCCTCCTTGACACTGAAGGGACAGGCAGTATCACCTGGTAATTCCAGCCAGCTCTTAATCTTTTATTTGCACAGTGGGTTGTTTCATTTTCAAGATGGTGCAGGAAGGCTGGATGGAAAAAGAATCCCAAAAGAGAAGTTCTGTAACCAAATCACACAGCTAGCTCACACCTACCTCCAGTGTTATTCTAGTACTGCTCACACAGTATAAAACCAGAATGACCTGGTGATGTTACTTTACGTACATGCCCAGTACTGGTTATGAATATTTGTGGATACTGAGGTAGCAGTAGAACAAAAGAGTCCTTACTTGTATACCTTTATCAGAAACAAATAATAAGAAGAGAGTTATCACTCTTAAGTGGTATATTTTTATATTTATATTTTTATATCTATAATTGCAATGCTTCCTTTCTTCCATCCTTTCAGCATGTTGTGATGCTGCTGTTATACATTTACATACATAACCTTAAGTGCATGCTCTGCAGCACACTTGGAAAGGTTTATCAAAAATGGTAGCAAAAAGTATGGATTTTTTTCTGCAGCAATTAGATGGTGATCCAAATCATTGTCCAGCTGTCAATATTTCCTTCTTATGAAGTAGAAGTAAAAAAACCCCAATACAATAGAGCGTAGACAGACTGTGCTTGGTAGACTATAGGCATTTTCTTCAATTGTTATTGTTAATTAGCCTATTTGCATTCTAGTCTTTTTCCTGGAATGAGAGAATGCTTTAAGAGAATGTTGAATGTCTGAAAAAGATGGGAAATTTAATTCTGGACTGAAGGAACTGAATCTTGAATATTCCAATTAAGACTAATTGCACCTTATTTTAAGTGAACCTGGTTTTGGATATTTTTGAGATTTATGCAATTTTCTTTACAAGCGACATGTACAAATGATAAAAGTTCAAGTATAGCTCTTTGCTCAGTGTTAAGGCTGTATTCCATCAATAATGGTGAAAAAAAGATTTTTGCTAATGAAGTAAGACTGAATCCTGACGAGTCTGCCTTTCTTATCTGCCTTTTTGAGAGTAAATCCATTGTCTTAAATACTTTATCTGTTTGTCAGGGCAATTTGTGCAAACAGATTTTTGCTTTTCTGTGGTTTTATTGGCAAAACTTTTTTTTTTACTTTTCCGCCCACCACACATGTTCCCTTCAAACACTTTTTTTAAAAAAAGATTTTCCTGAATGTGCTAAAATAAAGTAGTAGTACTGAGGTTGCACATTTCAGTCCCAGTGGACTAGAAAACAATTGTGTCCTTTGTGGGACACAAAAGCCAGTGTGTCTGCCTGCAGTCAGAAAGCAACGCCCACCCACTCCCAGTACCTGCATGTACATGTCTTCGTTTTCTTCTAGTGGGGGGATTGGGAACAACTTTATCACCTTATTTATAACCACGAGAACCTTTTAAGGGTATTGCGGAGCACCACACACTTCTACCAATTCGCACTTAATGCACACACACTAAGGCACACATATAACTTTTTAGTTTTAATTCTGTTTCACATGAGCTGAGGCAAAATGCATAATCACGAGACCCCAAGCTCAAGCAGCTTAATTGCATTATAGTGGACAATGTGGTAGACACAGAAGTCTTAAAGAACTCAGACTTGCAGTTGTCACTAATGGGCCAAAAGTAAAATTACCTGTAATTGTACAAATATTTAGTTGCTTTCAAAAATAGCTTATTGTTAAATAAGCAACTTGGCTTGAAAACTTACTTATTTGCCAAGAACTGCTTTTCTTTTCAGAGAAAAAGTATAAGCATTTCAAATGTGTTTTTTATATTTTAACAGGTCATGTGGACAGAATTGCCTTGTCAGAATTTTCATCTTCTCCTTTGTTGTGCCATCCTAGAATCTGAAAAACAGCAAATAATGGACAAACACTATGACTTTAATGACATATTAAAGGTACAGAAATCTTATGCATTATTGTGCTGGTTTTGGCTGGGAGAGAGTTAATTGTCTTCATAGGTCGTTAGTATGGGCTGTATTTTGGATATGAAATACTAATTGCCTTTTGGAGTTAATGCAATGTGATTGTGGTTTATGTTAGAGGAGGAAAAGGTGCATACTATCTTCCAAAGGGTTAAACGTCAACTGAATGTCTATCCTCTGAGCTTTCAAAATGATTTATTGGATGATAATCTTAGTGATAAGATTATTACCAGATTGAAAATGGTTCTTCCCCTCAGACTACTGCTTAGTATGTTTAATCTTAACTTCTGCTTTTTCTTCTTATTTGTTATCTCTGAAAATGTGAGCTGGGAGAAGTATGTAGGAAGGCTAGATAGTTTGTCACGTTTAGAAGTACTATGGATTCCTCTTGCAGACTTTGGATACTGGTAAAAGCCAGCTGTTGCATACTATATCCTTGAGTAGCTGTTTCTCAAAGCAAATAGACCATGTCTAGCATTTCATAGCTTAAAGGAGCAGGCTTACAAGGTGATACTTATTAGCAGTTCAGTGCAGTATTTGTGTAATTTGCAGTAAAGCATATTTACTATTTATCTCATTATGCTTTGTTAATGTTTTTTTAGCATATCAATGAACTGTCAATGAAAATTGATGTGGAATATATACTCTGCAAAGCAGAAGCAATTTCTATGCAGATGATGAATTGCAAGGTAAAGATACTTTGTATTTATCTACCGTGAATGTTTATAGACAGTAAATGTATATAGTTAGCTATAAATGTTCATGTATGACTTGTGAAACAACTAAATACCTGGGCATAATAAAAGATGTTCAGTATTACACAGCTCCTGCCCTCTAAACGTCTGTAGGCAAGAGTGATTGATTTTATAGAGTAATACTGTTCACTGGGGGAAAGCTGGATTGTACATTTTGGTTGTGATTTCTCAACTCTCACTAGATAACCTCAGTGCAAGAAATTTGATGTTCAGTGTGCTTGAGGAAAACTAGTTCAAAGGTGCACTGCACTGAAAGCATACCAGACTTACTAGGGAGAGACTAATGGGTCACCTGATAAAACTAATTTCAATAACCTGAAGTATAATTAGAATAGTTGATTAGACTTCTATTTTTGTAATTAAGCTAATATTGTTAATCAGGAATTGATTCTTCAGCCTGTTCCCTTTGCTGTGTCTTTGAAAAGCAGCTACAAGAAAATGGTAACTCCAACACAAGTAAGCTGAGAGAGATGCTTTCAGTACAGCTAAATTCAGATGAACGATTCTACTTAATGGGGTGTAGGACAGACAGAGGGGGACCTTGTTGTTATCCTTTTTCATTTAATTATAGTGATTTTTAATATTTTCCCCCACCTCCTCCTTTCCAGGAATTGCCTCAAGCAGTTAGTGAGATTCTGGGGATAGAAAGCAGTTCTGTAACACCAGATTCAGATATTGGAGAGGATGAAAGTGCAGCTGAGTTGAGTTGTCCAACGTCATCGTATCAGAGTATCTCAACACCTGTAATTGCTGCCAATGGAACAAGAGACAGCACTCAACAGATGTCTGAGACGCAGAGCCTGACACCTGCATAATTACAGCTGGTTACATTGAAGAAAGACTTTTACTGAGCACATTTTTTTCAAGCACTTGAGAGATGGATATTTAAATTTGGTGTTGATTAAGCTTTAAGGTTGTAAAGAAAATCTGTACTGTAATGCTATTGCATTAAAGCTTTACAACATGACTCAACTATTTTTGTAGTTTCTTCTACCAAGATAGCCTTTTGTTTTCAATAACATTCCTTAATATTTTTGTAGCCAAGTGCATTTTCTTTTTGCTGGTAAACTGGAAAGGGATGGTGATTAAGGATGAATTTGAAAATTCTGCATTTGCTGAGCTTTCACACGTATTGGTCTAAGACAGTGTGAGGTCTTTGATTTGAGCAGATTCACAGTATGGCAGTTGAAGCTGCTGTACAAAATTTGCAAGCTGAAGACATGCTTATATGCTAAAGGAGGATTGTTTTGTAAATGGATTTTCCCTATCTCAAATGTTTACAAAAATACTTCTAAGTATTTCTTGCTGGTTGAATGTAGATTTGAAATGGACATTCATACTTACACAGTTAATGTCCAAATACTGAATTTTGTGTAATTGGGAGTGGATGAACAGTATATTTTTACATTAACATATCTTCACTTTATATATATATATATTTACACACATACACACACTATATACACAAATGTTTGTGAATGCTAAAAAGGATAGTTGTATTTTCAGTATCTGAATAAACTTGACCGTTCATATGAATCAGTTTGACCAAATTAATGCACAGCTCCAACCTGGGCTCTTTTTCAAAACTTTTCTAACTGCAGGTAACTTTCATGTGAATACATTCAGGCCTACACTTGAGGTAATTTTGCAATTGATTTCTTGCAAACTTTACTAATGTTCATATTTGCTAATATATTAATTGATCAATTAACTACTTAACTGTTTTTATGGCAACATTATTTGGAGAATTAATAAGCAGGTTCTAGAAAAACAAACCAACAAACCAAAATAGTAGTCACAATTAACATTAATGCATTTTTTGTATCTGCAAAAGGCAGTGAGCTTATTCCATGCCATGCTGATGTCTTTTGACGTTATGTGAAATTTAACATAATTGATTAAGTGTATTCATTATTTGGTAACTGTTGTACATATATAAAATAAAAATCAAAGCTGATTTAGTGTTTTTAATTAAATCATATTTAGAGAAAAAAATCTATTTGTCTGGTTGTTGATATAAGAACAAAAGATAGAGGGGAGAGCTAATGCTTAGTCCATGGATATCATATATTTTGTGAGTGATGAGGGGCAGTAGCAATGTCTGTTTATTACATATTGGAACACGCCTTTCCTCTCTAGGGGTTGATATGTGGGATGTGGCAGAGCTTTCTTTTCTTCTGGAACAGTTTACTCTTACAAATGTTATTTGTGCCATCTTAAGCAAATACAAGTAATACAAAAAGGCTTTAATAGATAAATCAAGTTGTTACAATAATTTGGGAGCCGGTTAAACTTCTCTAACCAATTGTGAACAAACACTGGACAGCTGAATGGGTATAGATTTTTGTTTTAATATCGTCAATGTCCTATCTATCATCAGTTAATAAGAACCTGAGTCTTGTGTGATGAAAGCCAAGGTTTCACAGCTCAGCATTATCTATAGCCTTTCATTTCCTGTCCAGGAAATTGCTGTTGAAGCATCATGCCTTTGTTCACTGGTAAGCATTGTACTTCTTGGCAGTTAATTTAATGTGGCTGGAATACAGAATGGCATTAGAACTTAGATATTCAACGCTTTGTTTCCATTGTATTAAGCAAGTTAGCTTTAGTATTTTTTGGAGCAGCTAGTTCACTCTGAAGTTTACTTGCAAAACGTTCTTTATCATAAATTATGTTAAATGAAACTATGGAAGGAGGAGAGAAATGTTTACAACAGAAATGCAGTGGGCAAACCTGTCAGTTGACTATGCATGATTCTGAGTTATTCAGGATATGCAGCCACAAAAACCTATGTGCAGGACACTAAGATCTTGAAGAAAACCATAATTGACTGAACATGAATATTCAAATGTTTAGGAAAAATCTTATTTAAGTGGAATTCTGCAATTTCTTAGAATTCCAGCTGTGGCTGTTAAGCCCTTAAAGTTTGCGTTTCCTTTTTGGTTATAATTCTTGATCTTTTCCCTTGGTATTTAAGCACTCACAAGTCAAGGGTGAGAACATGGCTTCTGAATTAACAGTGGGCAGCTGCGGTGGAAGGCTCAGGGAAGGTAGGCTTGCTCTGCTTCCCAACAATAAGATCAAATGACCCTGTCAGCATTCGTTATATGTAGTTTCTTCCTGCTGAGAAGCAGCCTTGCAAAGAGTTGCAAGAGAAACCTCATCATCCACCAAACTGTTCCTGATTGTTAGGGATGGATTTTGTGTAAGCAGAGACTACAAACACTGAGAGAGAGGCCTTAATCAGGATCATCCTGCGTGAAATGTGGTAGGTTGAAGGTTCAGGATGTGCAAGTTTTCTTTTGTATGTTAATGGTTTTGATTGCTTAGAATTAGTAAAGATGAACTAACTGAATACAGTTTTGGTTACAGTTGCCAGGCTATAAAAGGGACAGTACTTGTTTAGTTCCTGCAAACCTGTTTTGCTTTTTAATGCTTGACTTTAAGAAAATTATATTTTTGCGGTGAGTGTGTAAAATTTCATACTATTCAGTCACAGCAGTTTCCCAGTGTTATCTGTTCCAGGGTAAAAATTATGTAGTTCTCTTTTCTTATTTTGTGTGGACAATTTTATTTGTTTCTAAAGTACAGTCTTGTAACTGTTTTCTTCTGTTTGTGGCCAAGATGATAGCTTATAAAAAGGTGAATTGGTGGAATTTTCTTGGAAGTCTGGACTAATGTGAATGTTTATGAAATGGTTTTGGTACTGGGAGGTTGAAAAACTATAGAAAGATGATCCTAATTTGCCTACAGTAATCACTTAAGGCTCCAGTTATATTGAGTAGTGCCAGTCCTATTCACCTAGTGACTGTGCTTGCACCCAGCGAACGTCCTAACCAGTGGCCTTCAAACCCATGTTTTGTGTGGAGGTTTTGCATTGGTTGTTGTAGGTAATCTTCCTGAGGAATTTAAGGCTATATATATGTTACAGCAGGTCCTGGTTGCTTTGAGTCAGATGTAGAAATGCTGTGATATTGATCGTATTAGCAATATGCTGGTTTTGATCTGTAGTTTAATTAAAGTGTTGATATTAAGAAGGTCCAATCTTGTTGCTAACAAGATTTTTCTTAAAATCTTTCAATTTTTCTAATGGGCAATTTTGAGATGCTGATTGTGCCTCATAAATTATTCTCTCTAGTTTTTTATCACATATTACTCAAAAAAATTCTTTGGCCTCAGACAGCCAAAGCAACTAATTACTTTCAAATGTATTCTTGAGCACCAAATTTAAGTTCCATTGATGAAACTTTCCAGAAGCCCATGAAAAGTATGCTTCTAGCCCCTATGTTCTGAAGTCATGTTTTAGTTGTTTTTCCTCACTTTTCTAAATAATTTTCTTTTCCAAGACAGTTGCCTAACATGAAGAAAAGGTTTTATTGCAACTGATTCACCATTCAGAATTTGGATTGTGAACTAATTTTGGTACTGCTAGCATGATTTCTGCATCCTACGTGATGCAGATGAAGCCTTACCAAGTATGGCATTGAATTTCTGTAGGTAGAAGCTATGTTTTCCTCAAACCATTCCCTGTTGAATGACAGAAAGGACAGTGCAGAAGAGGTTAGTAACATTTTAAAAGTGCATTTGTGCATTGATACATGTTACAAATAGATTTCAAAGAAAGTAAGTGGGCTTTTCTAAAACTGAATTTTATTGTGTGGGCTGCAGAAGAGTGGCTGGTAACAATAATTTTATCTGCGACTGGCTACATACCTTAAAATATATTTTTCAAATCTGTTGACTGTTTTTTGAATGTTTAATCAGTGGCTGGTGCCATCTCTGTATTAAAGAACAGTGGCCCAGAGATCAGTGCATGTTCTTACAAAAAAATTCTATGAGCTGCCCTATGATGTCTGGGATTAAAGCAGAAAATCCTGACCCTTGGTTCTGTATGCAATTGTGTACCTATGTCTAGCTCAGTAGTTGACATGACTGTGAATGAATATTGTTAAGGTGCTGAGACACAGATACATAATTGAGCACTTAACAGATTTCATACATGCGTGGTACTATATTTGTTTTGAAGATGCTTTCAATTAGGTTTTCTATGGTTTTAAAAGATGAGTTGTGCTTCATGTTTAGCGGGACTTGAAAATGTACTATTCCAATTAGGTGACATTCTTGCAGTGCAGGCCTTGTATAAATTGTTTGAATTTAATTTTTCATTCAAGTGAGGATTTTATTTTTAAACTTTTTTAAGAGAATGCGCGCTATTTTTTTCATGTTAAATCAGAATATCTTTTGGCACAAATTGAATTTTCTGATGAATTGCAAAGAAAAAATATATGGTAGGATGTCACTTTTTGCCTCGTCCAAAATTGATTTCACAGTTAAATATGTATTTTGAACTGTCTGTGTAATTCAAATAAATGAAGTCTTCTAGATGGGTTTTGTTTTGAAAGAATTCTATTATATATTTTGATTCTACAGGCTCATATGTACTCTATCTTAACTTTTGTTCTTAGAGTGTTTCTATATAAGTATCTTGTTATTAACCAAACAACTGCAGGGCCCCATTGTGTGGAGCTTAAACTGTGGCTCAGGCCACAGCAAAAGGCAGTTTCCCCTTGGTGTGTTGTAGTTGGCTCTGGCCAGCAGCCAAGCACCCATCCAGCCCCTGGCCTGTTCCTCTCTCCCATGGGATGGGAGAAAACAGAAGACAGGAAGGCTCACAGTTTGAGGCAATGACAGTTTAAGAGGGAAAGCAAATGCTGCTTCCACAAGCAAAGCACAAAGGATTTCATCCACTGCTGCCCATTGGCAGGCAGGTGTCCAGGCACTTCCTGGAAAGCAAGACCTCACCACAGGTTCCTTGGAAAGATAAACACCTTTACTATGAATGTTTCTGCTTCTTCCTCCTACATTCCCTTAGCTTTTATTGCTGAGCACAATGGCATGTGGTATGGAATATCCCTTTAGTCAGTTTGGGTCGGCTGTCCTGGCTGTCCTTGCTCTCAGCTCGTGCACACCCGCAGGGGAAACAGCAAGAGAACCTTCATGCTGTGGAGACTGTTCAGCAACAGCCGAAATCCTGGTGTGGTATGGTATCAACACTAATGTAGGCACAAACCCAAAGCACATCACCATATGTGCTACTATGAGCAAAGTGAACTCCATCCCAGCCTGTCCCAGTTTGGTGTGATGACAGCCATTTCTGTATTGAAGACAACACTTAAGTGCCCATCTAGACCTGATGCAAAAAAGAGTTGCGTTACATATAAGCAAGTGGTATCAAATGTTTTACTTTGCTTGCCATAGCTCAATAAGATGCAATACCAGAAACTTCCAAAACATTTTTGGTGTATGAATTGGTCCAGATGACTTTTGGGTTATATAGAATCTCTCAAAGACCAATGCTCCCACAGACTCTTATGGTTTTACTGTTAAAGTAACTGATGCAAGAGATCAAGAAAGTACAGATATTTGGGTTCAAGGACTTGCTAACTCCTCAAGCAACAAAACTGTATAACTACTGTGACCAAAAGTGGCAATCCCGGTTCTTTGTATTCTGCCCTCGTCTGATACACCTTTTTTGCTGATACAATTAACTTGTGCAGCATATGGTGAATGATGTAAAGGATAAATTTCAGACTTAAAATTTATCTTAGCCAGATCAATCATTCCACACATTTTTTTCATCATGAGGTGATATGTGAACATATACATACAGCAACTTTGTTAAAATTCCAGATTTGCAATATTGGCAGACACTTTTAGAAGCTTGTCAATTAGCTAAAGTATCTCCTGTTGGAAGACATGTCTGTCTTGTGCTAGATGTCTGTCTAGTCCATTTGGAGGATACCTTTGGAGATCCCGCACTTTTATTATGCAATTGCTTTTCAGGTGTTTGTGGACTTCCAGGGCAGATGGAGTGATTGATTGCATGCACATGGAGATTTTCTGTAACTTCTGACTCCCTTGAACTTTGCCTTCCCTTGTGACTGTGCTGCTGGATGTCTGTAAATAGCCCTCTTTGCTGCAGCATCTGTTTAAGTTTTGTTGTTGTTATAGCGTCTCTGAGTCCAGGGATTTATGGCCGGTCTCTACATGCTCGTGTAAGGCTTTTATTAAATAGTACAGGAGTGAGAGTCGGTACTTGAGGCTCTTCCATTCTCTGCAACCTTCCATTTAACAGTGAACCCACACTTTTGTACAATCTATTTGTTTCATCTGTAGCTGGTTTCTTTATATCTCTTGTGGAATGTTATGACAGACCATGCCAACTGCTTCACTACCATCAAGATGAATGATGTGTGTTGTTTTGCCTTTGTCCACAGGACTGTTGTAAGAGGAAATGAGATTTGCTTGACTCAATTTGTTCTCAGCAAGTCTGTCTCGACTGTTTAATCATCTGTTATCTTCTGTATCCTTACAAATCATTTCAGTCCTTCTGTTTTCTCAAACAAATGAAATTAGACTGGTCCATAATTCTTCAGCTCTTCTTTCTCTCCATTGTCTTCTTGAAGATTGACATTGTTTTAGCCTTTTCTGAGTCTTTTGTCACTTGTCCATCCCCTGAATTCTTAAAATAGTTATTGATGGCAGAGGTTTAATAAGCCTGTTCTGGAAGTGTGGTTTCTGTGCGGTCATTTGCTATGATCAGACATATCCCAAGTATTTTCCAACATTGTTTTATCTTGTTAAAAGCAAAGAGCTTACCTCTCTGCCCTTGCTATTAATTATGATAGACATCTGGTGACAGATGGTTCTTTAGCAAAGAATAATGTAAAAAAGTGCATTAAATACTGAGTAGTTTTTGAGGTTTATCTCTATTTTGTCCTTTCCTTTTGTTCAGTAGTGGTCTGACAGTTCACATCTTCTGGATGCTGCTGTATTTATTTTTTAAAAAAAGTTGCTTTTGATGTCCTGTACTAACTACTTTGAATTTTTTACTACTGCCTTTTCATATGTGTTATGTTGCCTGTATTTAGTAACTTGATCCTAGTTTTCATCTCCTGTAAGCTACTCTTTTGAATTGAAGGTAATAACAAGCAAATGACTTATGATACTACTAGTAAAAGTGTACTAGAAGACCATACTTCCTCTATAATGAAACAGGTTCCTGATGAAACAATTTTTTTCCTGAAGCAGGGAAACAACTATCTTTGTGCTCTTGATTTCCTTTCCTTGGGGCTTGTAATAACTGAATTTATTGAAGTTCTTTTTTTGATGAAAATGTCAGTCTCTGCTTTCTGCTCAGAACCTTTCTTTTGCCAAAAATTGTGAATTCACTTTGTTTATCATATCATCTGTATTTCCAGGTCTTCCTAGCTAGTCTATCATTTGGTAGATATCCTTTCCCATTGGTTGTTAGTTGATTAAAATCTCCTTAGTGCTACTAGAGCTTGGGATGGTTTTGCTGGCTGATTGAAAACCTTTGCTTCCAATATCTTTATTACTTAAAAATTAAGTGTACGTTCTCATCACAGATTTTTCACCAGACCTACCTTGCTCAGAGAAATGGATTTTGGAGTTGCTGTATGTATCTTTGATCAACAGGAACAGATTGTACATCTTTCTTTCTGTCTTGAAAAAGCTCCTTTGGCCAAACCACTTACCAATTGTTTCACACAGCCATTGTTTTACCAACTAAATTGTGATTTGATTAGGTACTGAGACTTGTATTTTCTGCTTGTGTTAGCATCTCTTCTGTTAATAATAAGCACATCTGTTCTCCCCCTTGCCTTTTTGACCTTACATTGAATTATGTTGCTGTTTTCATTTTAGATCCTTGTGAAGTCCATCTTTCTTTGTGCTTTTTTCATACCTTTTCATAGCTTCATGTCTTTCTCTGTCCTGCCACATGATGAGAGTTCTCCTTCCTGCTATAGCACCTCTGGACCAAGACTTGCTGGTGATTTTGGGAGAGACAGAGGTAAATTCAGATAGTATCTTGGTCAATACAAGCTGCTCTACACTGCAAATTTTATCCTGTTAAATCACACTACAGTAAATGTTACAAATAGTTTTAAGGAAAACTATGCTGAAATGGGCTGTTGGTATCTCTAGTGGGGCAAATGACTCAAACATTGAAAACATCTCAGGGGTTCGATTTAGATTAAAATTTTCACTTGAGAACTCTGCAATTTTAAAGCTTCAAAAGTTCATAGCTAAAGATTTCAGGCAACAGTGACTCTACTCTCTTATGAGAGGATAGGAAAGTATCTGTGTGGAAAGAAGACCTTGCATTTTCTGAGTTCTTATTATAGGCAAATAAGGTGCCTTTTAATAATAAAAGTAAGCTTATCTCTTTCTTACTGGTATTATTTCCCAAGGTGAAAAAAATATTGCTGTGTGGCAGCCTGACATATATTCTAGAACAGATATTTTTTAATTGTTTCAATGCACTTCTAATTTTTAAGTGTTTTGTGATTTTAAGTGTTCCCTTGTTTTACATACACAGCACTGTTAACTATAGAAGAGTTGAGCTCTAAACAAAATCTGTAGTCTAGCATTATTCCCATAGCTCTGTTGTACAGCAGCTAGGACAAAGAAGAACTTTCAATCCATAAATGTCCTTTGATATGGCACTGATAAGGGAAAGTCCACGTACAAAATACAAGTTGCAAAGAAGTTCTTTCTCCAGGGAAGGGAGGTCTCTATTCTCTGGGATGCGTGGGCAGACAGCAGGGTTAAAATAGTTAATGCACCTGAGTCTTCCTTGCCTGTCATATAGCACCTGCTGACACAGTATACCTTTGTTTGTTTTGCATTCATGAGTCATCTGGAAGAGGTTATGAGAGACAGAAAACCTTTGCTGTGCTGCGGTAGCGAGGCTACTTAAGTGGTAGGGTCATTGACTTGTGTGATGTCCCAGCTGCAGAGCCAGCATCTAGCAGTAGATAAAATCCATGCTCTGTTATGCCAGTAAGTGAAAAGTCACCTCAGTAGTGCTCGATTTCATCACTGGAGCCTTTGGAGAGTGCTAAACAATCTTAATCCCATAAATGATAAATTGTTCAACCACAAGAATGTTGTCTTTGTATCTCATGCGTAGCAGGTAGGAATATCGAAGACCCAAGGCTCCAACTTACTTTCCTATCATCAAAAGTAATGAAAAAGGAGGACAAAGAACACCTTGTGATAACTTAGGATATGACACCAAGCTAATAGTGTATGGAGACGTGCTTTTCTCTGACTGGGAAAATTAAAACTTCGTGGGATAGGGTAACAAAAATTATTGATTTGCACTAAAGGAGCAGGTAGAGGAACCAACTATCATTACAAACTTATTGTCAACCAGAAGAAAGGATCCTTCTTACATGTTACACCTGGGAAACTCAGGTGAGTCTAGAAGGGTTTACTTCAGGTCTCCTATGAGCTCTGAGGCAGCTGTGAACATGTCCTGGTCCTGAACATCAAGCATGACCATCCATTTTAGGAAGGGGGGGTGGGGCACATCTGACTGACAGCAGTCAGTTTAGACTGTAAGCTTCTGATGATTTTTCTTTATTGTGATAAAATGTAAGATTCCATGATACTCCATGGGAGAAATGGACTCAAATCTTCTGTTGTGCTTCTGTGTTGGTCTTGCAGAAGAGCAAGACAGATTCCCTGGTAATGCTGATATGTAAATGCTAGTTACATGGTGCTGAGTCTTGCAAAGGTAAAGGCTTTGAGGCTGTGAAGGGAGGCTGTCTGCACCTGAGTTAGATGTGACATGAAACTGTGTACTATCAGTGACACTTCCTGCTACTTGCCTTGTGCAGCTCCCTGCTCAGAGTCCCACCTTCAGTCAATCTGATTTCAACTTTTTCTTTTCAGTCTGTGCGAACTGTATGCGTACCAAGCCAGGCCATGTGAAGCCAGCTGTTTCATTCAGCTGGGCTGCCCCTGTTTGGGAAGGCTGCAGGTGAAGTCACTGATGGTGCTTTTCAAGGGGAAGTGGTGACAGTTTCCCTCACTGGTGCATTGGAACAGAGAAGACAGTATATATTTGAAGGAAACTGTGTCCAGTGTCCCCAGTCCAGATGTGCTCTTCAGTGCTACATGCTGTAAGGTAACCTATTTATTCAAAGGATGTAGTGGAGATGTTTTGGAAAATGGAACAAGTCAGGAGGAAGTGGGAGAGCAAGTGACAGTGGCAGGTCACAAAACAAGTGTTTGACCTCAGAATGCAAGAGAAACTAAAAATCCTAAATTTCACAAGTAATTCCAACAGACTAAATGTCTTTAACACTGCAGTCAAGTTACTGTTTCAGCAGTTGCCTTTTGGTAATTTAAAATTTTGGAGACAGTAATAGTCTGAAATTAAGTAGTAAACAAATTTTTTAAAAACCCAATAATAAATCTTTAAGACATGAGTATTTCAGAGACAAGTGAAGTTGTCATACATGTAAGAGACCATCAGGAATGCTATGTGAGGGTTTTACCTTCACAAGGGATCGTTTTACTGATGTTGTGGTTGGAAGAGAGTCTTATGATAAGTGTCTGGCTCTTGCAGAAACCACAGCCATTGATGCCTTGGTTAAACAGCTTTCTCTGGTGAAGTGCTCTCCTTCTAGCTAAGTACTATTTGCAGTCAGACTTAACATACGGTCAATATATAAGGTATGTTAAGTCTTTCATTACGAGATACAGTTTCTATCCCTTAATATATTTTTCCCAAAACAGCCTACACTTTTCAGAGAAATACTCTACAAAAGAGAGAGAGATGAATTTCTACATCAAAGAATTTCTCACATCATTATCTCTGCACAACGTCCTTGTGTAGAAGCTTAGCTCCCGAATTCCCTGCCGTGCTGGGAGCCGTCCGGGCACCCTCGAGCCTGTTTCTCCGCGGGCTGTGAGCCCCCCCTGCCCGGCCCTGCTTGCCCCCCCTGCCCGGCCCTGCTTCCCCCCCCTGCCCGGCCCTGCTG
>VXBA01000403.1:163425-231924 GCA_013399895.1 Serilophus lunatus
CCGGCGGCTTTTGTGGGCCCCGCGGCCCGGGGGGGGCTCCGGCCGGGGAGGGGCAGCCGTCCCATCCCGTCCCACCCGGCGGTGAGCGGGGACCGTGGGCGTCCGCCTGCCGGCGGCTCTCGTCACCCGGAGACGGGTGTCCCCTAATCGTGTTTCCATCAGCCTTGGCGGGGGCGTATAAAAGCAGCGGCGGCGGGCGAGGCGGGCAGAGCGCGGCGCTGNGGGCTTCTCGCTGGACTCGGCGCTGCCGGAGGAGCGCCCCGCCGCCGGCAGCCTCTCCGTAAGTGGCGGGGCCGGGAGCGGGGCGGGGGAGCCGCCGCGAGGGTCGGGTGCCGCTGGCCCCTCCGGGACCCGATGCCGGGCGGGGCGCGTCCCTCTTCCTCTTCGCTTCACGGTCAAGGCAGTGGTTTTTCAGCAGTTGCAGGGGCCGGGGAAACTAACTTTGGTGTCCGATCGGTCGGCGTTCAAAGCGCTGCCTTAAAAGTGTGTATCAATAGAAAGTTTCAGTAGTAATACAAGACTTTACTACAGGAAGGCACCATCTTGCTTCTGGAGTAATAGAAAAGCAGCGGGGTCCGGTTCAGGGCGTTTTAAGCGCTTAGATTTCGGAAGTCTTTGCAGAGAGTTCTCTGTAAGGTGGTGATACGGGTGCAACAGGTGCTTGAGTGATTTCAAGCTCGGTCTAAACTTCTCTGTGCTTACAGGTAAATGTTTGTATGCCTAAATAAGAGTAAATAATGTTAATAGGGGCTAATACAGCCTGCTCTGAATACGTGAAAATTTAGAATTACGAAGACTTTTGCCTCCTGTAAAATTTTTCACCACACAAAGATTTGGATCATTTGGGTAGAAGCAATGGCACCAGTGTGTACCAGTTGTGAACTGGCCTATTGTCTTTATAGTGAAATGGGAAATATCTCTGTACGTGCTTTACTTCTGTTGCAAGTATTGAATTAAATGGAATAAATTTGCTTTATTGTCCTTATATTTGAGTTACTTTTTTCATTGAGTAGATGGCTTTTTTTCCTGAGTATTTGCACTTTCTCCAGATAATTAATTTTCATTAGAAAAGTCGATCTGTTCATCATTAGTCAACTATGAAGTGTACTGATGAGCATGGCTGGTAAGATTTGAGTTGTTCTATTGGGCTAATAGAACAAGTAGGTATTTTAGTTTTCAAATGCTTGAGAGGATCTTTGGTCATCACTTTGAGTTATGCTCTTATGAGGGTACTAGGGAACCCGGGACAGTGTTGGAAGGCGCCAAGTGTCCTTTTTTTCCCAAGAGGATTCGACAGTATTGAGATTCTCAGTTGACTCCATGATGATCTGTACATATCTCAGAGAAAGCAGCCCACGTGGAAAAACTACAGATGCTGTAAAAATAGCACCTTTATCACTTCATGAGGAGGTTATGTGCTTGATGTATATAAAAAGGATTTAGCCAAATCCCAAATTTTAGTGAAGTTAAGGCAAAAGTGACCTTCCCCTTAACTATCCGTGGGCAAACTTTTTTCTAAGCAGAATCATATAAGCTCAATTGCTAAAAAATAAATGTATGAAATCATTCATATGTCATTCTGTAAACATAATTGCTTTTCCAGATTGTGTTTGTGTAGTCTAATAAATGATGAGAAAAGACCACAGAGGCTTCTTGACATGTGCAATATGTGGCTGATTTGACCTGTGCCATTTAAAGAGTGTTTTAGGACCTCTTTAAAAAGCTTCATTTTCAGGTTATTTTCTGTAAGCTTTTTTACAAATTACTAAAGGAGAATTCAATCTGTGTAGAATAGTTGTATTGATTTTAAATTTCTATATTTGTATTTTTTTTAGTGGCTATGTTATGGATTATAAAAAAGCAGTTAGCATCTCACTGGAGATTCAATTTCTTCAGGAGTCACAGCTGGGTATTGGAAAATGCAGGCTGTTTTTTGAAAACAGTGGTCAATCTTATAAAAACTGTCCATAAAGACTGTACTGTTGGTATATCAACAAGATTGATGCTGATAAAATTACATTTATTTTGAAAATGCTGGCTGAGATTTGGCTTAAAGCAATCTTTGACTTCCAGATTCTGAGAAGAACATAGGAGTCACCAAGGGTGGTGTAATTTTCTGTATTTTTTTTCAGTTCCTCAGCTCATCTATTTTCTATGGGATGTACAGTTTTTCACAGTGAGAGTAGTCAGCCATTGAGATAATCTCCCCAGAGAAGTGGTGGATTCCCCACATTTGACAATTTTAAGATTCAGCTGGATAGGGTGCTGGAGCTTCTTGTCTAGACCATGCTTTTGCTGTGAAAGATTGGACCAGATGATCCTTGAGGTCCTGTCAAAACTGATATTCTGTGGTACAATCTAACATTGTATTTCTGTCCTTGTTTGAATAATCAGCAGAAGTTTTGTCAAGAAAAATTGCATTACAGGACAGCATTAATTGTACTACAACAGAGAACATGCAGTTTATGTTTTAAATTTAATATAAAAGCTTTAGTGTTAAAGTGCAGACCAGTGTGAGTCTCTGTAAACTGACAGATACAGGTTAGAATAGCATCCCTGCAGCTTTGCAGCAGTAGTCAGGTTAGAATAAGAGACCTGCAGGCTTTTCCAGTAGTTTAGACTGTCTCCATCTCCTTCATTTTTATTACTAATGATGGCATTGCCTTAGTAATACCATCATACTTATATCCCCTTTATATGCTTTTCCTTAAGTTGTTGGGATGTTTTTTGTTTTTAATGGACGGGCCTCTTACACAATCATCTCTAGCGGCTGCCTTTGACCTCTGATTATGATTTTAAGTAAACATTGCTATCTTTATAATAAATAAAGTCTGTATGAGTTCCATTCAGCTATTTTCTGAGAAAAATTTTCTCCTTGCAGGAAATGCCTGGTTTTATCTGAGATGATCATGTTCTTTATCTATTTGTAGCTAAACAGATCGAGTTCTGGGAAAAATGAGGAAAAGAGAGGGAGTAAGGGAAATGGGAAAGGTGAATCTGTTTCTGAAGGTGGAAAGACAGCTGTGGTGTTTTCTCTGAAGAATGAAGTTGGTGGATTGGTGAAAGCACTCCGACTCTTCCAGGTAAACCTTACAAATCATTACACTGACTGGACTGAGAAAGGCTGCCGAGGTCAAGCTCTTTGTTGATATAACTGTTGATGGACCGTGGCAGAAGGAATAGAGTGCAGTCACACTCACTGCAGAACTGAGTAAAAGTAACTTAAGATTTTATAGACCATTCAACAAAGCATTTTGGGCTCATGAAGGATTTTCTGGAATGAAGTTTAACAGTGGTGCTGATATTTACACCATTTGCTTTGGGTTTCCAATGTGTGATTCTCAGCACTGTTAAGTTAAATTTGAAGTTGTCTGTGCAGGCCATAATGAAAGGAGGCACTTTCAGAAGCACTTTGGAATCTAAATTACATACAATCAGGTGGTGGCGGCAGCAGCCTTGGTGCAGGACAGTGTTTGGTCATGAAGTTAAAGATACCTTTAAGTATTTGCAAGGTCAGGGCTTTATGTGTCTAATTGGAATGTAAATTGTAAAGTATTGGTTCACCCATAGATTCCAATGCAATTGGTGCTTTTCAGTTGGGCTGCTGATACTGCGTGTGATCTGCTTCCCACCTTAATAAATGGGAGAGGGCTTGGAGGTATGTCTGAGGACAGTTAAAGCAAAGCAGTATGATAGAAGTCTTAGTTGTTCAGTCTGTATAGCGCAGTGGAGAGAACTTTAGGAGGCGACCTGGAGCCTGTCTCTAAGGCCAAACCATCTAACCCATTACACCATCAGAGGGATGTAAATGTGGGAGCAGTGGATATTGGCAGTCCTCACTCACAGTTGCTGGCTCTGGGAACGGATTCCCAAGGCCGATGTAGATTAGATATTTGGATTCCCTAACCAAGGAAAAGGGGTGAGTTAGACCCACAGAAGGGAGACTGCCAGGAAGCAAGTTGTTTCACAGAAAGAGGTGAAGCTGAAGTGAGGGAACTGAAGTTGCAGAGAGAGTCATATTTTCTATGCAGCTTCTCTCCAAGGGTTAAGTGTCTAACTGGAGGTCCAGCTTAAATGCTTGTCCGTACCTTGAGTTTGTGCCTGAAATTTTGGATTTGCACATTGTCTAACCCTTCTTGGGAATAGATGTGTAACTCACTCTGTTATCTCAAAATATGGCTGCAAGATGTGGCAGAGATAACCCCCCCATTCATCTAGTCACTTAACAGTTTGATTACTGCAGGGGAGAGTGCAGGGTTTTGTTCTCTACTTAACCTGGAGTAGATCAGAGTGAATTTGTTATGTGATTGAGTTAGCTACACCATGTACATACGTTATGGAGCATACCAGTGAAAGAATTATGTGTGTATATCCAGAGGTGTGAAAGCAGAGATTGCTGGTTGGATGTACCAGAGGAGACCTTCACCTGAAATGGGCATACATGAAAAATACAGCAGGTGAGTGGAAGTACGACCACAAAGTTCTAACATTTGGAAATTAAAAAAAAAAGTTTTATTGGCTTCTCTGAGGAAATGAAAAGATAGTTGTGAAAATTAGCAGATAGTTTCTGTCTGGCAAAAAAATAGGGAAAAATCAGAGTCAGTAGAAATATTGGTTGAAAGGAGTCATCTACGCCAACCTCCTGTTTAGAAGTAAGGCTGTCACAGCGCTAGATCAGGATAGCCATAGCACACTATGGTTATCTGTCATTATATGGCACTCTTGGCAGACCAGCACTTGTACTTCATGCCAGAAGTATTTACATGCCTGTGTTTGTTGCATGATTTGTGTTTGATGGGGACATTGTAATAGAGAATAAATTGAATTAGATTTTCATTTTATTACTATTAACCCTTCATGTTATTGCTAATTGCTGCACAATAGATAGGTGAGAACTGATACACAATTATTCTCACAAAAATATTTTCTTCACATGTTTATAAGGGAGACTGAAGTAGTACATGTTTAATAGCATCTATTCAAAGAAGCACGTGCAAGTCTAGTAGAATTAACATTATTGTTATGCACATTGCCTAATAAAATTGCATTGGAATTTAATATTTATAACAAAGGTAAGTATAAAATTGCATTTTTTTTTTAATATAGTATACTGTCCTTGGTAAAAGATTGTCTTAGATAAAATTAAATCATTGATTTTCTTCATTAACTGCAATAATTTTGTTTTTACTTTCTTTTTTTTTGTCATCAATGTTTATTACGCATCACTAATTCTATAAATACAACAAGGGACTACTTTCAATAAAAAGGCCTTTTAATAGCTGGGAAAACTTTCCTGATGAATATGCTATCAATATTGCCCTTCTAGCTGATGTGTCTGTATTTCATTCATTATTTCATCTTTTTACAGGAAAAACATGTGAGTATGGTTCATATTGAATCACGAAAATCAAAGAGAAGGAATTCAGAGGTGGAAATTTTTGTGGACTGTGACTGCAGTAAGAAAGAATTTAATGAACTAATCCAATTGCTCAAGTTTCAAACTAATATCCTATCTCTCAATCCGCCAGAAAACATCTGGACTGATGAAGAAGGCAAGGCTGTTTTTTTTTATCACTTGGTTTAGATACTGACAAACGTTTTGCATGGGTATCTCTGTAATCTTACACTCCAGTACATTCAATTTGCGTTTTTATCTCTGTAGATCTTGACTGTGTCCCTTGGTTCCCCAGGAAGATATCTGAATTGGACAAATGCTCACAGAGAGTTTTGATGTATGGATCTGAGCTGGATGCAGATCACCCTGTAAGTGTAACACAAAATTTTCCTACAGATAATTTGTTAGGTAGTTTGCTAGTCAAATAAAAAGCCTGTTGACTGCTGATTTTTTTCTTAAGATGGGGACTAGTTTCACTTCGGTTGTTTCATTGAATTAATTTTTCCTTTTCTGTAGAAGGATACACAAAATGAACGTCCTCTGGAAAACTTACTCATTGTTTAACAAGTATGTCCCCTTTCATAATGTTTGCATTTTGTTTTTGTTATTTACTTGTTGATAGAAAGGTTTCAAACTTTAGAGAGTTTAGAGAGTTTGTGACCTTCAGTTCTGCCACAAGTAGCTCTTAGGGAAGAATTGATATTGCCAATAGGTGTCAGAGAAGAAAGAGTTATGAAGGAATAATGTGTCGCTCAGGAAATAATTACAAAATAAAACAGAGCAATATGTTCCTGATGAATGTAGCAGATGGGAAGGTGTCTTGCATTATTTCTTGTTTTTTGTGGCAGGAGACAAGCCTGCGTTTCACACAACCTATATCTGCAGTGGTGCCATGCAAAAGACCGAAAAATGGATTTGTCATTGTTTTCTTTCTTCCAGATAATTTCCATAAATGCTTAACCTCTGAGTCTTTAGACGGCAGATGATTGAAAGCATTCATGTTTTTATAAATCCAAGTTTCTACCTCTGCACAACTTGGCTGAAAAATACTGGTGTTAGCTAGTTGCATTAATTCCTAAAATAGGCTGGATTAGACTGGTATGGTAGGAAACTTCCAGCTGAAAGGAAGTAGTCAGTGAACTAGGGTATCTGACCATGAGACTGTCTTGTAATAGAATCAGATTAAACTCCAGCTGCAGTCTCCTTTGTTTTTTGTCACACGCATTTTGTGCTGTGGTGGGACCTCAGGCACAGATTCTCATACCTGTGCACACATGCCAGGTGGATGCCATCACGATGTCCCCTGGCAGCCCCACTTCTGTCTCTGGTGCCACCTGCCCACATATCAACCACAATAATCATCATCCCCTTGCTGCCTTCCCAGCCACCTCTACCATGTGCGAGCCCTTCCCACATTGTGGACCCACATTCAGGGAGTGCTGTTCTGGGATCCTGGTTTCTGCCAGGAAACTGCTTGATGACAAACTAGGATTTACTTCACATTTATTCAGAAAGTAAAAGCCTATTGACTGTCTTCGACCATTATCCATAATTTGTTTCAAACAGAGATTGTAGTGACAGCTCATTCCAGCTTTGAGTTTATGACTATGACAGGCCGTTAGATACCGGTTTATGTTCTGAGCTGTTACCTTCATTAAATACTGGAGCACTGTGCTGAAAATTTGCCTTCAGTTCTACAGAAAATTAGAAAAAAGACATTTGCGTTATATGAATATATATTTTACACTTGGGAGAACTCTTACAAATGTCATTTACACACCACTTGTTAGCCTATGCAGCACGTTAGGTGTTAGAAACGGTGTAAAAACCTGTCAATTTGTGATTGGCCTTTAAAAAGCCACTCCAGGTGCCTGCCCTGTTCCTTAGTGGTGATGTGTAGGTGTCAGAGGACCAACGAAAATTATCCTATTACAGAACCTGTAGGGATAGCATTGCTTCTGCAGCACCGCCCTAACCCACTCCATATTGACTCATGATTTCAGTCTCAGTTTCACTATACTTGACAGTTACTTAAGTCCCCTGAGCTTGTCTTCCATCACTTTACAGGTCTTGAATGGTCTTCCACTGAGTAACTCAACATTTATTTACTGAAAAGGTATTAAGGAGACAAGGAGGCTCCCCTAGATTACAGCATCTTTTTGCCAGTCAAACAAGCTTCTTTGTGTAGGAGTGGAAGCTTGAAGGTTTTCTGCATTCTTCTTAAATCTTCCTTTACTCTGCCTCAGCAGCAGAGCTTTATGGGCAGTAAAATGTCTTCTGAATTTTATGGAAGCTCATACAAATACTTCAAATCTAGCCACATTATCTTTTGCATTTGTGATTTGCATTTATGTAAATAAGGAAAAAAGACATTTTAATTTTCAGCTTTGACTAAAAGAAACTTAAATGCACTTTGTGGGCTATCAATTGGGGAACTTAGATAACTCTCTAACCTCTTTTATCTTCAAGAGGTTGCCAATTCTACCTTGAAAATAGTTAACTCTTCTTGTATTCCAAAACATCAAGTGTGTACGTATTTTATATTTATCGAAGAGATCTTGTTCTGATTTTGAATAGCTCAAAAGAGCTTTAACTAGCCAGTATGTATAAGTTACACAACTGTTTTGCATTTAATATGGGAAAGGTGTGAGCCTACTGTAGCCCATGAGGTAGAGCCCTTCCTTTCTAACTCAAATAGAAGCGATATGCTTATTTGGTGTTGGAAGCTGATGGTTCAGTCTCTAATGTGTTGCTTAAGATGGTAACTGCTGAAATATGAATCTTCAAAATGAGTTGCTTATTATCTCTAGGTCCTTGATTCCAGTGAAGAAAGGTGTATTTAGGATAGGTAAATTACTCTATGTGCCTGCATGTAGATGGTCATGCAGATGAAGGAAAACCTGAGTGGGACCCTTTTCAACATCTTAAATGAATGACTGTACCTACACACAAAACTGTCTTGAAAGGTATCCTGTAGGACTTTGGTGAATTAAAAAATCAAGAAGTCCTTATCTTCTATTACAGACCAGTAGACAGTGTTAATCAAAATACAGCTCAACTAAGTGCTAAATAAGCACTGTAATGATTTTTTTTATGATTCTTACAACTAATTTTGTGTTCTTATTGTAAATGACTCTCTTTTTCCTTGCTTAAGGGATTTAAAGACAATGTCTATCGGCAGAGAAGAAAGTACTTTGTGGATGTTGCCATGAGCTATAAATAGTAAGTACTGGCATAATTCTTCCCTGTGCTGCTGACTAGTTAGAATTCGTGCTCTATTTAATTCAACAGAATAAAGTTTAACAGTAGACAAAGTCATCTTTTAAACTTTGACTAGTTTAGTGTAGGCTATAAATTACAAACCTGATGCTTGAAATCTTGTTACATTTTTTATACAGATACAGGCAAGTAAAGCAGTTGGAAGGCAAGCACTCTATCTTCAGCATTTTATCCACAGCTGCTTACACTTAGGAAAGTATTTTCCAAGTGTTTGTGTGCCTTACTGCCAACTGATGCACTTCTGAATAACATACAGTATCCTTCCATAGTTGGAAGAGCTCATTTAAAACCAAAATTATTACTTTCTTTTGATGCACAGACTATACTGGGCTGAGACCATCACTGAGGTTCGACAAGGCCAAGTGCCATGTCCTGCACTTGGGTCACAACAACCCGATGCAGAGCTACAGGCTGGGGGCAGAATGGCTAGAAACTGACCAGCAGAAAAGGACCTTGGGGTGCTGAACTTGAGCCAGCAGTGTGCCCAGGTGGCCAAGAAGGCCAATGCCATCCTGGCCTGTATCACCAATAGTATGGCCAGCAGGACCAGGGCAATGATTGTCCCCCTGGACTCGGCACTGATAAGGCCTCACCTTGAGTCCTGTGTTCAGATTCGGGTTTTCCCCACAACAAAGACGTTGAGGTGCTGCAGTGTGTCCAGAGAAGGGTAACGAAGCTGGTGTAAAGTCTGGAGCACAGCTGAGTGACCTGGGGTTGTTTGGCCTTGGAGAAGAGGAGGCTCAGGGCTCACGCTCTACAACTGCCTGAAAAGAGATTGTTGTCAGGTGGGGATTGGGCTCTTCTGCTAAGTAACAAATGACAGAATGAGAAGAAATGCCCTCAAGTGGCACTAGAGGAGGTTTAAATGAAATGTTAGGAAAAATGTCTTCACCAAAAGGGTGATCAGGTATTGGAACAGACTGCTCAGGGAAATGATGGTATCACCATCCCTGGATGTGTTCAAAAGGTAGGTGGAAGTAGCACGTGGAGGCAAGATTTAGTGGCGAATATGGCAGTGCTGGTTTAACAGTTGGACATGATGATCTTGGAGGTCTTTTCCAACCTTAACAATTCTGTGATTCTACTGGATGCTGCAAAATGCCATTTATATATTTTGCCAACACAGCTCCACATTTCTTAGAATTCAATCAGTGCATTCCTCTGTAGTTAATGGAGCTGATGCCTGTGCACAAATACACTGCATGTATTTTCTTACTTTTTTTTTACTTATTTTTTTTCCATTTCAAGTCAGTATTTTCAATTTCTACAGTCCCTGGAAGTTAGGAAACTTTCTGTTCTACCTACAAACACCTACTGTGTTGCAATTTTCTTGTCACAGAAGCATTCAACTAATTCTTATCCTACTGTAGGTTTTATTTGCAATAGGCTCAAGCCCTCATTCTCAAGGGAAAGAACATACTAATTTCATGGTCTTTTTCATTTTACCACACTTCTTCAGGTTTTTCATTTTTCTCCTTTGAGACTTCTACCTACATTGTTTGAAGAATATGAAATCTGCAATTTTTTTCTCCCTTTATAGAAAGCACGTCCTGTCAGGAAGCAATTCAAAACCGTATTTTTGAAGGTTTTTCAGTGTAAGGCTAGTATATAGCCTGCAGAATGCTGGGGGGACAGAAGGATTAACTCTGCTTTGTGACCTTATAATTCTGATTATAATTGTCCTTTACTTTTGTCCCATTCCTGTCATTAAGCTATTACCAATCTTACTAATGTGTAGATGCCAGTGTTAGTTCCCCTTATGACATCTATCCAGCACGCTGAGCTGCTGCCTGCTGGGGCAGGGTGTTGCTTGCTAGAGAAGCTCTCTAGGCTGCCCAGATAAATCCTGAGTTTAGTCAGTTTTCAAGTGTAAATTGAGATAGTTTTTTTATTTCTGTATTTGTTTACAGCTGATTGATAAATTATCTTTTTTCAGTCTAATGCTTGCAGTAAAGTTAGTGGTAGCATTTATTGCAGTGTGAAATGTCAAGCGGAATCCTGTGGATGAGGGCAGGCTTTGTGTGCTTCTAAGCTATTTCAGTAAGTTGGATGGTTTTCCATTTACCCTTCATAGTGGTAGTGCCATGCAATTCACTACTGCTAACTTGTTGGAAATACCTTCCTCCCTTCTCCCTCGCTTCTAAGTCCTGAAAAGGTCATGCAGCTGGGTTACTAAGCAGTAGTTGGTCTTCTGCTTAAAATTGTGGGTTTTTTTCCCACCATGAAACCAGTGAGAGACATATTTTCACAAAATCACATGAAGTAATCTTACATATTCCCAGAAAAAAAAACAAAACCAAACAGATAAAGGAAAAACATTTTCCTTCATTAGATTTTGAAAGCTTAAGAGCCATTTTTTTGCAGATGCACTACAAAAATAAAATAACCAGAGATTATTTGGGTGCCAGATCTTGTACTTAGCAAATTGCTCAGATATACACCTTTTATCCACTGATCTTTCCAAACCTTTAAAAGATTTCAAACTTGTCTTATTATGAGCAGAGAGAAAACAAGAGGCTTCAAATATTCTTAGCCAGAGACCACGATGACTGGGAGACCACTGCTTAGAGCAGTTACCTAATGTGTCAAAATTTCATTCATACTTCAGGTCTCCTGCAGTGGTTATGCTTAACCCCAGGGATGTGCTGTATCTACTGGTATGTACAATCAATCTCTCTCTGAGTATGTGTGTAGAGGTTACCCAGGGAGGCACCCTCAGCATCCTGCTGCAGCACAGCCTAAGTCATGCTGAGGAAAGGCGAATCAGCTCAGAGAATCTCTGCTGCTGCAGCTGAGCTGTTTCTACTACCTGTGCAGTGGGGCTCAGTTACAGGTGTCTTGGCACTACCTTGCAGTGTCATCACACTCTCTTCTACAGTCAAATGACTAGTTATTTGCACAAAAACACCAGCTCTGTTATAAGGACTGCTTTCCTTGGGGATAAACATCTCTGTCTTCTAGGTAAGTGACCTTTCTACATTTCGTCTTCCAGCATAAAAAAAACCCCTAACCACACTTGTTTCCTAAAAAAAAAAATAGCAAAGAGATTTGACTGAAAAGAATTGGCTGCAAGGAATTGGCTCCATAAGAAGTTGTTGAGTTGAAAATCCCAGATCAGCATTTCCTTTATGAATTGTGACTGTTCTGTAGTGGGGGATGCTGTGCTTTGTTTGAACATAAAGTGGCATCTGTAATGGAGAGAAAAAGAGAAAACACTAAGAAGTGAACTTGGAGGAGCAGATGTTTGCTGGAACTGGGTGTTAAAGGGAAAGGCATGTTAATAGAGCACAGCAGTGAAGATCAGCTGTATGAAATAAATGGACCAAAAAAACTATAAAAACCCCCCATATTCCTCCCTCCTTCACTTATCTTCTATCCTAAAGATAGGGAAAATGCATTAATCTTGCTAATTAGCCCTTTGAGACTGATTAGGGGTTGGAAAAGTGTTGAGAAAATTAAATCTGGAGGAAACATACAATGTTTAAGAGGGAATTTATAATATGAGTTGATAGCTCATGTCTATTGCAAAGTGGAATGACCCTATTTTAATAAGAAGAAATAAAAGTTCCGATTAGGTTAGCTTGTAGAGTTGTCTTACTCAGCCACAAAGAAACTGGCTGTGCAGGTTGGCCATTTCTATGATTTATTCAATGTTTGAGTACAAAGTGGGTCCTGCTTGTTGAAATAAGAGGGCAAGAAAAATGAGGTTTGCAGAGCTGAGGGAGAAAGACATAGATCCTCCCTCAAGTCTGGCTGCCTTGATTCTCTCTATAAAGAGAGCAGTATCATGATCAGCTGCAAATAAGATCAGCTCTCCTATGCATAAATCCTATTAAGGAATTAATGTTCAGTGAACCATACTTCAGTACTAATGAATTAATCGAAACAATAACTAAGTTATAAACCTTTTACTGAGCAATGGACAAGCTTCAGATCCCTGATTGTGTTTATAGCTTTCTAGTGACAATAGAAACATGAGTTTTTCCACTAGTACACACATATCTTACTTCTTGCTGGGCCAGTTCTGACCCACACTGGCAATATCTGTAGTAGTGGTCAGGCCTAAGCAAAAGGGATGAGGCTGGGTATTCCAGCATACCCAAGTAGGAGTAGCAACCTGCTTATATCTGTCCTACAAACTGAAGTTTAGAAGAGTTGTGCTATGTTTTCCATGAGTTGGCAGGCAGCTTAAGGCTGTCGAAGTGTTAAGGCATCTACACAGATTAAGAAGTAATGTGATTATTTAATAAGAAATACAGCTCTTAAGAAAATTATAGAATATCTACATCATAACATCAAGAAACAATTCTGATTAAATTGACAGCTAGATGCTTTTTTAAATCATTTAAATAGTTTAATAGTCTCTGTTCGCCCTTATTTAAAGAATACTTTTTTCAGAAATGTTGTTATTCATAATCTGTTTAAAATCTGGTTGTATTCAGATGTAGTTTGTGTTTTGGTTTTTTTCCTTTTTTTTTTTTTACAGTGGCCACCCCATTCCTAGAGTGGAGTACACAGCTGAAGAAGTTAAAACGTGGGGGGTGGTATTTAGGGAACTCAGTAAACTCTATCCCACCCATGCTTGTCGTGAATATTTAAAAAACTTTCCTCTGCTGACCAAGTACTGTGGATACAGAGAGGATAATGTGCCTCAGTTGGAAGATGTTTCTATTTTTCTTAAAGGTAAGATTCATATTTGGTTTATCAATAGATATGGTTTCATGAAAACACTCTTATAGAGTGCAATGCATATTAAATGAAAAGACTCCCAGCATTGTCAGTGGTCCTTGGTTTAGCCTGAAGTATCATTCTGGTTTTGGTGTTCTCCATGGAAGAGAGTTAAGATAGTTGTATGAATGTATTTGAAAATACGAACTTGAGAGAAATTAAACAGCTGAACATGTAAAGCGTGATGTTGTCTTGCACAGGAAGAAAATTCCTTCAGCACAATGAAAAGAAAGAACTGAATTAGCTGTGCTCTCTCATTGCCACAGTTTGGGAGTTCTGATAAGTGCAGTGGGCATCCCCCAAATATCCAAGCAGGTAAAAGAGGAAATTGAATGCCAAGATAACTGAATTTAAAATGGAGGACAGGTTTGGCTCACTGTTATATAGCCTGATGAATACGAGGCTTTCCTGACTGCTCAAGACCTCATGAAGATGGTCATTATATTTGTATGCTGAAAAAAACCATTGGGGACACTGTAGTGATCTGATACTTCTCTTTAATTTTGTTTTTCAAGGAATCAGTATATCACATGTTTAAGTTTGAAAATAGCCTTATTTTTCATCTCTAAGGGAAAGGTATTCCATATGGAAAATGTGGCAGAGGTGGACCTGTTTGGTTTAGCTCTAGAGGAAAAGAAACCAATGAGTTAATTCAAGATTTTAATTTCTCCTCAAGGGTCCCTTCAGATTCATATACTTGTTCCTTAATCCTTAGGAACTAAAATACTATAAAGGCGAGTGTTTAGAAAAAAAGAATTAGGTGCTGTTAAGGGAATTATTAGGAGAGTATTTTGTCCCAAATATATGTGGAAAATCTTTAGCTAAAAGAAATATTGAACTTGTAATGACAGGCTTACTTTCTTCTGTCCATGCTTCATCCATGACTTGTTTATGAACACCTGCATTTACTAATAGCTGACCCATCATTCTTTAAATTTGATTGTGTCCTTCTGGGCCTCTCATATATTGTATTATGGTCTCTAAGGAATGATGCCAAATTGTACAGGTTCTTCCTCCCTAATTAGAAATTCAAAATCTCACACTTCTTTCAGAAGTAAGTTTTCAGACTATATATATAAGTAGTATCTCTTGCAGAAAAACTTGAAATGTTCTCCTGCAAAAACTTTGGAAGAGTGAAGAATTAATTTTTGAGAAAAATGTGCTTTTTAAAGTCACTGAGTTTGAAATTGTTCCCCTCTGGGACTATTCTGACAAGAGAATGCTGTTAAATATTTAAATGAGGATCTCAATTATAAAAATCAGTATTTTATTGTCACAAACAATATTTGATTTGTAAAAATAAGGACAGATTTGTTTTAATCCTGGTTTGTTCTATTAGCTTTGAAAATGTTTTACCCAAGTCATGTTCTGATGTGGAAACTTCTCTCCTATTGGGTACCAGACATAAAAATTTTAAGAGCATCACTTTTTGGTACCTTAGCATTTTTTCCTAAAATAATAGAAAATTGTAATAATTGAAAATGATGTATGGTGATCTTCAGCCAAGATTCTTCATGTCATGCTTCCATCAGAATAATTAACAACAGATCTGTCACCAAAAACTGACATAGTCATATACATGAAGTGGTCTTTTATTATCTCTTTCATTTCAGAAAGGTCTGGCTTCACAGTGAGACCAGTTGCTGGATACCTGTCTCCCCGTGATTTTTTAGCTGGCTTAGCATATAGAGTTTTTCACTGTACTCAGTACGTACGACACGGCTCAGATCCTCTCTACACACCAGAACCGTAAGTTGCTGCATTTGCTTTAGTACTGAAAAATAATGCTTACTAGATTTTTAAAAGCCACAATTGAATTTGCCAATATTGAAAAGAGGAATCTTCCTACAAATGTGAAAGTCTTCTTACACTGTTGATGACAAAATCCTTCATGTTGGTGAGCCAGAATTTAATTCAAAGACTTTTTGGTGACCTTTTACAAGGGTCTCAAATAACTGAGTAATATATATATATATATATAGTGGGGCAAAAATACTATTTGGGTTATATTTCAGTGGAAAATAGAGTTTTCAACTAAAAATTTTGAAAAAAGTTTCTAAAATTTGATTTCCTGTTGGACAACTGGAAAGAAATTGTGAGAAAAAAGCTTTGAATCTCCTGAAAAAAACATTGCTTTTGGTCTTCTCTGTTCCCATTTTTCTTTTTTGGGCCAGGCTCCACAGCTGAACTTCACTTCTCTGCTATAACACAACACAAGCAAGTCATGAGGCAGTATTCTCTTACCAAGAGAGAGCATTAGGTATGAAGCCTGTTACAAAGAATGTGGTAGAAATAAGAAACACTTATTATGACTTCCATGGGAAAGCATTGCAGCTTTTTCAAAACAGAATATTACTAGTTTGTATGAAATATTTTGGTATATGGTCTTTTGCTGAAAAGTGGGGAAAAAGATCAAAATGATTGTAGTTCTTGTCTTGTGTGTTCTGTACAGTAATAACAGAACAATATATGTCAGATAATATAGAGATAGTTTTACCAAAGGCATCTGCTGATCTTTAACCACAGCAATGACATTTTAGCAGTGAATCAGTCATCAGACAGGTAGTATGAAATTGTAGCTGTGGTTTAATCAGCTTGGACTACTTGAGTGTATTTGACTTTTGCCCAAATTTACACAAAGGATTCATATGTATATATCCAGCTCCAGTCCTGTAGATATTTGGACTCATGCCTAACTTTTCTTTCCTGAGTCGACAGCCAAAGCCATGGAGTAATTTTTTTGAATCTAAAAGGTTTCATGGTATTTGTATATTAAGCTGTATCTAAAAATGCATTAGCAATATTTTGACAGCAGTCACCAGGTGGTGCTATTAGACATTTGTCTACCTTTTTCTTGAGCGTCTGAACTGGGCAAAGTATTTGCTGAAATGCTCTGAGGCTAGTTTTGTGTATGTGTTTCTTTTGGGAAGGAGGTGGTGATCCCTAAAGAAATTCACTCCCTTCTCTAGCTATTGTAATTAGAATTTTAATCTCTTAAATTTGTAGCTAAATTTCTACAATGTAAAATCCTGAAAGAAGGGCTTGAATATGTGCTGCTGAACCTCTTCCAGTCTTATTTAAAATATCTGTAGATATTTCAAGAAAATAAATGATGCTTAGAAGTTAGTAGGTTTTGCACCAATGATTTCCTCTCCTGTGGGAAGGCAGTTTCAGACTGCAGCATATACTAATGTTCAGCAAAAGAATGATGGCATTTATTAACTTTGTACAAAGTAGAAGAATATTTTCATCTACTAATAGGAGATTTAGGTATGTAACTCCAACAAGGTGAAAGGAAGAAACATCTTTCAAGAAAAAATTGAGTGTGTCTGTGCTTTTGTTGATGTTCTCTTGTTCATTGATTTGTATATTTGAGAGACCTTTAGTTTCCAGGATGCTGCTTACATTCAGAATTATGCAATGCATCACAGCTGATCCTTAGTAGCAATGGCAACTGCTTTTTTTGTAACCTTTCTGGTCATGGTGTCTGGAAATTCGTGGAGTAATAATGGTTGAATGAATGAAGGTTGAATGAAGATTTTAATTCCTTATTTGGGCTGAACTTAAAAATCTGGGTTATGGTCTTAACACCTCTAGATATAACCTTTAGAGGAATTAAGCTGTCATTCTCTGATGAGGTTGTACTCTCTTCTTGCAGACTGCTTGTCCACATTAGATAAGTAATGTGTGCTAACTATCAGGGACTCCATAGGAAAATTTTGAAAATCCCTTTTAAAATGTGTTTAGATTTTTTTGATAGCATAGAGCACATAGGAAATGTTACCAAAAATGTAGAGTGAAATCCTGGCTTTTTTTTAGATCAATGGCAAAACTAAATTGACTTGAGTGTGGACAGCTCTTCATCTTCTGCAGTAGCTGCAATGCCCTGAGACCTGTTGGTTGATAATGAGGTTTGTTGCAGGTCCCTGGCTGCAGAATGTTGCATTTTAATGATATGAACCTGGTAAAAAGACTCCCTTTGAATTCAGTGGGTTTTCCGTCAGATTTAACACCCAGGATATAGAGCTAGATACAAATTAGAGAGTTCATTTGGTTTGATCTGTATCGCTACTGTATGTGTTTCAAAACATTTCTTCCTGATTTTCGCTATGTTTCTACTACGGTCACAGAGCTGTGAATGTAGTAATTTGCTAATTTGCTCAAAGAAAAATCTTTTGTCTTGGAAAGTGCATTACAAAAATATTACTTTCTCTGAGCAACATGTATGAATAAATTAAAGGAACTTAATTATTTTCTGAATAAAACAAAACAAAAGAATCAAACCTTGGTAGTTTAGCAAAGAATTATATCTATAAAGGGCCAGACTGGCAGGGAAGTCTAAGAGACTCCAATGACAATCCCAAATGCTGGCTCATATTTCTGTCTGAAAGATTTTGTGTGTTTGTGTTTTTTTGTTCACGTGTTTTTTGCTTCAAGCTCCCCTCTTTATAACTGCACATTCAAAATACTACTTTGCAAAGTTTTAATGGAAGAATCTACAAGCTAAAGGCAGGAGAAAAATATTTTCCGCCTCCTCATTCTCTTCCCCTTGCCAAGAGAGACAAGTTAATAGGATTAAGCTTTGTCTGTTCTCATTTTGTCTGCAAGGGTGGACACAACAAAGACCACGTGTCCCAGTGCAGAACAGGGAATAATACATCTTTTCTTATTTGTTTCTGGGAGTTGTGACTTCAGCACAGGAAAATAGAGATGTAGACAGCAGCAGTGATGCTGCTGTAGAAACCTGCCTGCAGACGAGTGTGCTTACTTGGACCCAGTTCCACTGTATCTTCTTTGCTTTTGTTATTTGAACTACTGATACAAAGCTAAATATGTCTGGACTGATACAGTGTAGCACGAGTGCTCAGCAATTAGTATCGATTCTGCAGTGAAGGTAAGAATTGGAGTTAGGGTTCTGGGCTTCCAGGGAATGGGCTTTATGGCCCATTTCTGTGGTGGAAGATTATGATTGGAGAAGTCATGTTCCTCCAGTGGATTGATTGGTACTGAGAATCCTTGGGGGTCTATCTGTTGGATTGTAAACTATCTTTCCCAGTAGTCCTTTGTATTGCTGGTGAGCAAAGTCTTGCAGGAGATGATGGAAGAAGTTATTGTGACTGGAACAGAATTAATTAAAGAAGGGTCATTAGCCTTTGATGGTTATCCATTCAAGTGATGCAAACCATCTCCTGAACAAAGAAATGGATACCATGCAGAGCTAGCTGGTTTTTTAGGTCTGAGTTCCAATGAGAAAAGGACTACTATCTAAGCTATGGGTATTGTTGGATGAATTACTCACGTATTAAGTTGGCTCAAGCTTGTCACACCCAACTTCAGAGTGGTGCTTGTCTCACCAAAAAGCATGCCTATAACATGAGCAGATGTTGCTGTGCGTGTGTCAGTGAGGCCAATTTGACTGAGAAGGAAAGCTTGTATGTGACTTTCCAATGCTGGAACTGTATGTAACAAACTTTTGGAAGGGCAGACTGGGAATATCAAAAATGTGAATCTTCACTTGCATATTAAGAAACTACTATCCCCTGCTGTGTACTTACACATAGCTGATGCAGACTTTGTGAAGATTCTGAGCGAGAAGACTTTAAATTATATAGAGGGTTGTTTTTCTCTTCATGATTCATCTGAAGTGTCAGGTTCTATGCCTTTTCAAACAAAAATGGTTTATAAAAGACAAATTGGATGATTTTGAGTAGAAGGCAGAAAACTTGATGTTTTCTCCCTGCCTTTAAAACATTTGTTTATAGCTTGGGATAAAAAAAAAAGGAGAAATATCTTTGAAAAGACAAAAACAAAGGAAATGTCAGATTGAATTTTTAAAGTGAACTTTACTACCAAGTCCATTATTTCCTTTGAACAAGTGCAGCAAAACTTCCAGAATTGTTTGAGAGCTTTTGTAGATAATGCATGTGCACTTTTGTTAACAGTTTTTTGTACGCTTATGTCTGCAGTTTGTCATGCCTAATAATGCACTTACAGATGTGAGCAGCTGTTCTTTATGAAGTGTGTGTTCTGCTTTTTCTGAAATCCACTTGCTGAGAAGTGGACTACATAACAAAAGTACCCAGTAGTTGCAGTCGAATCTCATCACTAAATTAGAAATTAAACACATAGAAATCTCTGTAAATACCGCTCCAGATTTCTAGGGGCAAGTTGCCAAATGTTTGGTGTGGAGCTCTACCCAGGCACAGAAAGGGGAATGGAGAAGAGGAAGAGTCAATGTTAGATTCTGAAATTCATTCATGTGGAGAGAAATGCTGAAAACTGTACTTGTGAGACATCTGGCTTTCCTTTGGTCAGTTCAGTCTTCATGTCACTGAGCCTGAAAGACAGTAGTGGTCAGGCTCTCCCACTCAATCTGTAAGTGATGAGGAAATCACAGAATAGGTGGGGTTAAATGTCATATAGCCTATTTAACAGAAGCAAATCTGTATGTTTCTGCAAACATGCAGAACCCATTCACGTGGAAGAACTACTACACTGTACAAACCATGTTTCATTGTATGACTTTTAAAGTAGGGGTCAGGCCCATGTAAAGTAGCTTATGTTAGTAAACTAATTATGGAATATAATGGTATTAATTTTTGCAATGACTCTCTTTTCATTTCCATCCCCCTAGGGATACATGTCATGAACTCTTGGGACATGTGCCTCTACTTGCTGATCCCAAGTTTGCACAATTTTCACAAGAGATAGGACTTGCTTCACTGGGAGCATCTGATGAAGATGTTCAGAAATTAGCCACTGTGAGTCAAAATCTTTTTGTGGCATGCTCTCTCCTGTTTGTTTAATGAAGTGATGTGCATTATCTTATTAGAGCTGACTACATTTTCAGGTTCCGGGTGACTATGACGTGACAATCACAGAGCTTTAGGTGTTTTTCCATTGTTTTTAATAAGACCAAAGCTGATCACACTAGGTAGTCAGTTTTACTGTTTCAGTCAAATAACCACCATTTCTCAAGGCTGGCTGAGATGCATTTTATCTACTTTAAGTTTCTGAAAACAAGTAAGGACGGAAATCTTGGAAAAAACCACTAACCTAAAACATTTTGATGTGTGCTCTCATCTTTAAACTGTTAGTTCCTGCATAGGTGGCCACTTTGGCTCATAGCACTGGTGTTTCCATACTCAGTGTTCTGTTTTGCAGCTGTTTGTTGTATTGCAGTATGTGATGGATTTTGAGATGACATTGCATCCTTGCCACAGCTGCTGTTGGAGAGTATGTAGTTACTAAGCCAAGGCTATACAGCAGTATGTCTAGACCAGCAGCTGGGAGATGGGTTCTATATTGCATCAAGTGAGGCACAAGCCTGTAGATAGTGTGAACTGGAAGAGGTTGTGTGTTAAAGCTGTTAGATGCTACTGCAACTGGAGCCCTCTTGGCCCTTGTGTGGGGGACCCTGTCAAGTTGTCAGGACTCAAAACTCCTCACCACCTGCCAGCCCTGCTGTATTGCCATATTCCAGTAACTCATATGATGCCCTTTGCATCATGACATAGGTTAATGATGCCTGCTCTATACTACTCACTGTATTTGGTTGTGTTAATTCACTGTTACGATTCCTTTTGTGGATCCTGCTAAAACTAATGCTGCAAATAATTGAATGAACTATATCGGATTAAAAATCAGCTTCTTATGTAAATATTTTATCTCCTGAAAATTTTGGGGAGATTGAGCAGAAGAATTGGTTACTTTAAAACTTATGCGGCACATTACTGCTTTTCTGCACAATAAGTGGCAATTTAAAGGGTTGGAAATAATAGTATTAAAGGTGAAGTCAAATTTGGATCTATTAAACTACAGACGTTTTGATGCACTGGCTTAGCAGAGACTTAAAGTTCCGTCTGCCAAAAAAGGTGTTTGTACTCGTTTGTTTGATTTGAATCCTGCAGCCCTCCAGAAGAGGCCGCTAAATTTAGTTAATCAGACTGTCGTCACTCCTTAGTTAGAAACAGGCTTGATGTCTTGCTCATGGCCAGCTCCTCTCACATACTTAAGGGTGTGTTCCTTGTTTTTCTAATAGATGTCTACGGAGAAGAAAGTGGTGTTTGTATGGAGGAATCACGAAAATTGTGTGGCTATTTCTATGTTTGCTAGGAAGGAACTTAGTAGGAAGCAGATCTACCTTGACATGACATGCAATCTCAAGAAAAACTATCTAACTGACTATCTGTGTAGGTACTTTGAGGAAAAGGGTATGTCCATATATTTCACTCCAAAACAACTTGGGATGACATAGGCCTGTTGCAGAGGACAAAGTTGGTACTGATCTGTTTAGGTAGAGTTATTAATATAAAATGACCTCTTAATATTATATAAATGCATTTACTCCTCCCTCTCACAGAAATTTCCAGTTATGACTGACTGTGTCATCTGAACAATGAGCTGCTCCTGAATCACAAAGCCAAAAATAAAAGAAGACAGCTGAATCACTTTCCCTTATCACACTGAGAATTTGATATCTGAGTCAAAGTTGATTTCTCCTCCCATGCTGGAAATAATTCTTTCAGGTGGAAGAGACATTTAGAAAGAGACTTAAGGCAACCCAGGTGGTGTTATTTTTTGTAGAAGCACAGTAAGGGGCTGTACTCCCCTGGGGCAGATGCTTGACAAATACAAAGATGTTGGTTGCCCTAAAGTATGCAATGTAAACAGCCAACTTGAGAGCAAGTAGAAAGAATATCTCAGTGGTGAGGAGGCCAAGAAATTAATTCAGCTGGGCACCAAATGTCACCTGAGGTGCCGTTAACTAGCTTTTGCAACATTCAATCCTGTTTCCCTTCTAGATAAACAGAGGTGCAGCAAGCTGAGAAATGCCAGCCAAGAGTCTTAACACAGAAAAGCAGTGCGGGTTCCAACGAGGTGACTTCAAAGTAAATAGAGAAGCAAATGAATGGAGGGAGAGCATGCATATTAATGAGCTTGAATCAATATGCCCAAAGCAAGCTTGCCATTAGCATGACCTGTTTCAAAAGATAGTGACATTAACAGCTGAGCCATTACAGGGAGGACAACTGCTTTAGGAAGAGAGAAAAACACCTCTTAGGAATTCAGACCAGAAAGAGAAGAATTATTACAGGTGATTTTATAATCTTTTGTTCCATTCGGCTCTCAAAAAGACACTGTGTGTATCAGCTTTGATAGATCTGCTCTTTGTCCTCATCAGTCCTGAGCTGCAAAGGAAACATCTGATGTTTTTGTCCCTGCAGGGCTGACACAGTAGATGTAAAGCAAGCTGGAGCCTGGTGCCCGGGCAGAGTAGAAGGAGGGTTTGGTAAATTGGAATTAGTCAAGTCTGTGCAGCCTCACTGAGGGCAGGAATTAAATGGGAGAGCATTGCAGAGGCCCTGGTGTTGGCCAGCTGGAGGGAGAAGGATTGCCGCAGGGGCTGAGGGTTGAAAAGAAAGTGTGCAAGTTCCCTTCATCTTGGAGTCCGGCAGTCAGATGGGGGAAAGGGGAAAGGAGAAAGGAATTGCTATTGCTTTGTCATGAGTGGAATATTGAAAGAGCAGAAAGACTGTCCTTGTAGTGGTTTCTTGAGACATTCTATTTCCTTTACAATGTCTTAGGAGAGTAAGGAAGAGGAAAGGCACCAAGAAGAGGTAACTGAGAGATATATTACTGAAACAGAATAAAAGATTTGCACAATCTGCTTTTTTGCTTGTAGCATTGTATATTGCAGTTACTGTTTGAGGAAGTACAGTATTGGCCATGCATGTCTGGGTGCTAATTATTAACATTATCATTACTCATGTCTTGTGCTTTTCTGTTTGATTTTCTGCAACCACTTTTGAGCTGATTTTTCAAGCATGTCTGGTCTTTCTATTTTCACATAGTACAAAAATAAGGCTGTCTTCTCTGCTTACCTATCAAACCATAAGCTGTAGAGAGGACTCGACATGAGGTGTTTCAACTAATTTATATAGTGGATCATTTACAACACATTTAACAGGACATAACATAAGGTTTTGTCAGGAAAATTGTACAAAAAAATTAATCTTGGTTTACATTTCAGTGTTGCCTTGTAATTTGTGGACTTGGGAGCCAGAGAGCAGCTGTCTTTGTAAAGCTGCAAGTTGATAAGCAGGAACCTGCCTCTTCTGCTAATGGCAGAAATGACTCCTGACTCCTGCTGAGTTGTTTCTGCACAGCACAGGTTGCCCCTTCAGGATGCAGTAGGTGTAGGATGTGTTTGTGTAGGTAAAATTCATTGGGCACGTTAACTGGTGGTGTTTCGGAAAATTGATTTGCAAGGTGTCTTTGTATGCAGTTTGTCATGAAATCTTCCTACCCAAGAATTTGGTCATTAGAGCCTAGTTAGTTGCTGTAAGTTTATTCCCAATCATTTCTCACTTGGAAGTTGCCTTTAAACATTTAGTTCTTTAGAACTGTAAAACTGTCACCTTTTCATCTTTTTTTGTATTTTAATTGCATGGGACAGTAGAAATCAAGAAATTTCTCTTGTTCTTTCTTTTACATGGAAAACCTCAAAAATTGCTTGCATGATGCAATCTTGTAAATGCATTTCAGACTTTTTATGAATTTGAATGTTGTGTCTTGCCTGTATGGTAACTGAGGCCAGTAGTTCATTTCTAAAGATGACTAATATCTGTGTATGTATCACAAAAGACAATTTTAAAATATATGAGATAAAAACAACATTCAGAACTGCCTCTCTGGGTAGTGGTACTTTCTGTGGTACTTTTCTGACTCATCTGTCTTCCCTCAGGATTCAAGACAATTCTCCATTTTGTTTGTTGATGAGATTACAGGGGAAAAAGTGGGAGCATTGCGGATAAAGACCGAGTAGCATTTGGTATCTTTGGGAAGATACAGCATTTGTAGTCTCACTAAACAGAACTGACTGTTGCAGTCTGTCCTCTTCACAAATAACAGATTACATTTCCCAGAGGGGCTATTTCATGGTGGTAGGCTGTAAGTAGAGTTTGTGAACTGGATTACTGCCTTCCTCCCTGGATAAGCAAATGGAGCTGAGAAGAAAATTATGAAAATACGTGAGATTTTGAACATTCACTATACATCTGAAAAATCAAGACTATTTCTGTGTTTTTCATTTATAGTTGTGAAATGATAGATAGGGAACTTACTACCATTGTAGGTCTGTTACAAGCTCTCCTGCTGAAGCTATTGTGGCATATAAATATACTTATATATTGGGCAACTGAAACCTGGTATTACAGCTTAAGAGCTCTGACAGTCACTGAGCATATTGAAGTTTAACATTAAAATCTCTGCTTAGTTTTTTTCTGTATCCCAATTGCATGATGTGTATGTGTGACAGATGCCAAGAGTGTGCATAGTGAGTACCTTAAGTCCAGTGGTGACATAATGGAGTTTCTTGCAAAAGAATTACTTCCAGCTACACCTGTAGTTAGTGACTGAAGGAGCTGCAGCACAGAGAGGGGAGAGTCAATGTGACCTAAAAACCGCTGGAGTAAATTTTGATGGGCTTACAGGAGACGTATGAAATTCCCCTGATTTGGGCTGTGTGTCACTTAGGGAAGATGAATCAATTGTGACAGTCTGCTGAGGCTTTTGTTCTGTGTTTGGAGAGTCTGTTTCCAGGTTTGGATCTGTAAGAATTGCTGTGCTGGTCAAGCCCATGGCTGGTGCCTTGTGCCCAGGTCATAAATAACTACTTAGGGGAGATGTAAGAACAGGATGAGCATCTCTGATTATTTTCAAAGGTTTTCCAAGCTTCTGGCCATTCAGAAACTTGAGGACGTCTTAAGCCAAATGTGATTTCTGTATAGTTAATTGTCCTGAAAGGATTCCTGTCCAGAAACAGGTGTTTATGTTTGAAGATGTGTAAATTTTTGGTACCTGCAGTAACTTTAGCAATGATCTCTATGGCTGAACTATTCAATGTCTGATGAACTATCTCATTTTGTTGTTTTTAACCTGATTCCCACTAGGCTTTTTGTATTTGAAGAGAGAATGGTCAAATCATCCCTGCAGGCTTTCTGTATGCCATCATGACTTTACAGAACACATTTTCTTGCTTAGTTATTTCCTTTCCTGGATTGAAAACCAATAGTTTGTTTAGTTATTCCTCATGCTATTGAGGGTGTTATTCCTTCTCTGAACCCTTTCCACCTTTCCAGCTAGAACTGGAAAAGAAAGAGGATATCTCAGTCCGCCAGTATGTGGACCAGGGTAAATGAGCAGTTTGAACCCTAATCTGAGTTTTGGTTTAGAATAGCACTGTGAAGTAAACCCAGTTTTGAATGTGCTTGCTGTAGAAGTGGAAACCTTTGGTATGGTAGGAAGAGTGAACCTAATGTTGTAGAGCTGACATGGTTTGCTACTGAGGGATGGGAGAAATAAGCTGTGTGCAGGAAGGAAGTAGGATTCCGTGGATCCATCTTGCATTGCTATTCCCTCCAGTTTCTGATCAGCAGAATGTACAAAGGGTAGATCAATGCAGGATGTATTAATCTGGAAAAAAAAAATCTTGTGCTTTGTACAGTGTCGCTCAAAGTTAAGAAAGTAAAGGAGAGTTCATCTGTTGCTCTGAGGGTGTCTAGTTGGTCAGGTCAGTAAACTGCTTCTTGAAAGGATTTCAGATTGCCTTAACAGCCAAAATTTTGTGCTCACAAATAACTAGAAATAATGTTGTTCTGTAATGTGCTTCTAAGTTTGTATGCTTGGACCCAGCCATGTAATGAGGGAACTAGATGCAAAAGAGAACTAATTTTACTTAATTGGGAGCAGGGTAGAAATTAGAAATTTTGCTGTAGAGATAATATAGCTTCTTTTAGACAGGATGTGATTTATGAAGATCAAGGCCTAAGCACTTAGAAACACTAGAGAAAAAGGCTCTATTAAAATAACAAATTGCAGACAGAGTCTGGATTTGCTTTTATTTCTTGTAGCATTTTGTTTCCAAAGTGGTTAGATCATAATCTGTGAGGTTACTGAACTGCAAATGCAAATTTGCATGCACACAAGTAATACATTTTGACATATAGGTTAACAAGAGAATGGTGCAAATTTCACACAGCACTAGCTTGCTAATTACGTTTATTTTCAGAAGCAACTTCATTTTCATTAAGAAATTGCAGATTCTGCAATAGTAATCTTTGCTGTTAGTTCAATAGCTCACACTCTGAATGTTTGCTCTGCTATAACAGTTATGAAAGTGAGCCTGAAAAATAGCTTAGGAAAAAACTGTGGAATTTAGGAGTGCATGCAAGTGGCAAACATCTGCTGATTTGGTGCTGGATCCAGTTGAGATAGGCTGAGGAATAAGTGAAAGGAGTCTATGAATTTTGATAGGGTTTTTTGCATATTTGTTTTTGCTTTTGACCTACAGTAGATAATGTATTAGCAAAAAAGCATGAAGTGTCTTTTACATAACTGGAACAAAAGAAAGTACCCAGTATAAGCTTCCAGTGAGCAACAATAGCACAAACATTTTGGGTAACAACTGCAAACAAAGCGCTCATAAGTCACAGGAATAAAAGTTTAAATAATAGGGGGAAAAAGCAATAGAGGAAAGGTTTGGAATGTGTCAGTACTGCTGTTCCTGACTGCCCCTGTGCTTTCACCAGCATGTAGAAGGAAAGGGATAATGCTGGGCTTTGTGTAGGTATCATTCATATGGACACATTATTTGAGTCGTTTGGACAAGACATGGGCATTCTCTGACAGCAGCACACAGGTATGTGAGGATGTGAAGGAGTTCAGCATGTGACAGCTCATTTCAACCATGTCTAGGTCTTGCTTAAGACCGAGGGAATGTCTGTGCTGTGGGTGCACAGGTGGAGGAGTTGGCTTTACCCATGCATTCCATGGGGCCAGAGCAGCTGAAGGGTGCTGTGCAAAATAGATTTGGTGACTGCAGCTTATGTTTTCTTGGTAGCAGCTCCCTGAATGCAGGTGCCTGGTTACCTGGCTGAGACCTACAGTGGTGTTGGAGTGGGCCAGCTCCAAGTTCCTCTTGCTCAGGGATACATGCATTTTCCTGCACTGTGCAGTGCAACCATGGTTGTCACTCTGCACACACAACCCTCCTTTCTGGGGTTGGTGCATTCAGGCAGAAACCAAACCAGTTATATATATAGCCACAGAATCACAGAATATATAAGGGTGGAAGGGCCCACAGTGAGTCATCTGGTCCACCTTCCCTGTTCAAGCAGGGTCATCCTAGAATACACTGCACAGGATTGCATCCAGACGATTTTAGAATATCTCCAGTGAGGGAAACTCCACAACCTCTCTGGTCAATCTGTTACAAGGCACGATCACATGCACAGTAAAGGAGTTCTTCCTCATATTCAGGCAGAACTTCCTGTGCATCAGTTTTTGCCCGTTGCCTCTGGTCCTTTTAGTTGGCACCACCGAGAAGAGCCTGGCTCCATCCTTTTGACACCCTCCCTTTAGATACTTACAGACATTGATGAGGTCCTTTCTCAGTCATCTCTTCTCAAGGATGAACAGGCCCAGCTGCCTCAGCCTGTCCTTGTGAGAGAGATGCTCTGGTCCTTAATCATCTTTTTAGCCTTTTGCTGCACCCTCTCCAGGAACTCTGTGTCTCTCTTGTACTGGGGAGCCCAGAACTGGATGCGGCACTCCAGATGCAGCCTCACTAAAGTCCTCAAACCATGCATTATTCTCTTTGTTGTCTGGAATATTTCAGTAAATAATTTTGCTTCCAAAAGAGACATTCACACATGTAGCTACTATGAATAACTCAAATACTGGTGTATGGAAAGTTTCAAAATATGTACCCATACAGAGCTGGAAAGATCCTAACAGTGTTCATAACCATATATTAACCTGAATTGTTAAAATACTGATAGACTGAACTTACCTCTTGTATTCAGTCTAATATTTTCATCTAGCATGTTCTTGGGTATTTTCTTTGTATGCAGAGATTAAAGTATGGAAGTAAGACAAGATATAGCTGGTGTCCCTAAAGAGCTAACTATGGCTAGGGGCTTAATTACTTAATACTGTAACTTTGGAAATGGTTCTTGTGTCTGTTGTCAACTTTCTATCAAATGTCGTCTAAGTGCTGGATGGAATATAGTCCCATTAATTTTTAATTGAGGTTATTTTTGAGTGATCATCTACAATAATAATTTTGTAAGTATGGCATATTTATATATTTATAGGTCCAATGCTGATGCTGCAGAATGCTGCGGAGCGGTTTTCCCTTGCTTTCAATGTCTTTAGGTCTGTGGGCTAAATACTAACCTCATTCCTATGTGTACCATTTCCTAAAAGCCAGTAGAACTGTACACATGCAAACAAAATTGGAGTTTTTTGCTATAAAATGAATGTTTATCGTTTACTTGTCAAAATATGTTATTTAGGAATATGGTTTTGGTGGAGAAAGAATTAACTCTGGAGGATGCATTGATTTTGTAGTTGTGTCTCTTTCCAAACTTGTGTAGTACAGCATGCAACAAATTCTTCTACCTGCTTCTTAGAGATGGCAGGCGTTGTGAAGTTATTTTATAGAGGTTTTATTTGTTGATGATGTTGGAAAGTTAAAGGAAATATTCTAAACATGAGAGCATTGTCAAAGCCAAAGGAAAGATTACAGAGAAGGGCCTTGTGACTGTTAATTTTAGTTTGTTTCCAGCAGTGGCTGCAGTTGTCACAATGCAAGGTCAACAGAACATCAACATGATGGTTCCCTTTCAGGCACACTCCACTCCCTCATTCTGTTAGGTTGCTTTTACATCAGACAAAGCATTAGTTTAGACTTCTGGCAAGTAACTGGATGGCGATTCAGTTGACTGTTCTGTGATTATGATAGATTCATTTTACATGCCCTCTATGCTGAAAAATCACAGTATTGCGAGGAAATGCTCAACTGCATTTGAAAAAGGCTTTGTTTGGGGCTGTGAAAAACATCTTCAATTTGGATATATTTTTAGTAGCAAAATTAATAGATATTTAAAATTCCCAGAGCTGCTTTTCTTCTTTGATCTGTCTGTCAGCTTGACATGAATAGAACTTACACTTTTGTGCTTATGCCTACTATCTTTTTTTGCTTCTTTTTTGCAAAGCAGGTTGAGCTAATGCATTAAGAGTCACAAAAGCTTTTGGGAGTCCCTTGGCATTTATGTGATTAAAAGAACATTGAGTTTAACTGCAGTGTTGCTGTTAGAAACTGTGATGTTTGAAAACAAGTCTTAGCTATTAAATAATTTTTCAGAAATTTTCTTTTTAAAATATTTAGAAAATATATGTTGATGCTGGTAATTTTGGAATGAAGTCTTTACCATTTTTCCTCTTCAGAAATAAATTTGAATTCATATGACTGTGGAGAAATAATGCATTTTTCCTTGAGGTAAGAATTTTAAAACTTCACCGGCCAGTTGTCCCTGTCTTTTCAATGTGTTTTTGCCCCCACAATTTCAGGTCTTGCAAAACGCCTGAGATCCTTTCAGCCCCACGAGGCTGCTCACCTTTCTGAAGATACAACTTTGCCTCATGAGTAGATACATTAGGACTTTTGCAGCTAATCGTTGCATACGAACCTCATGCCCCTCCTTGGCTAAAATGTTGTGGGAGGCTCAGTGACTCTCCTGCATCACTCCATGTAGTGCAATGACCATACGCAGTAATTGGCCTGGCAATTAGTGGGGACACAGCCTGTTCGAGCAAATGGCATCATGAGAAGCAGCGCATGGGCCTTGTGCCTTCCCCAGGGGAATCCCTATTGAGAAGGGCACTGGGGGGGTCTGTCTCTGGGCTGGCGAAGGATAGTTAGTGAACAGGCCTTGCAGCCCTCAGTAATCAGTTCTGACAGTGGACTGGCATAGAGAAGTGATTCAGTGAACTCCTTGCTTATAAAATTAGGATTGGCTGTACTATGATTAGTTGCTGCATCTTTTGTTTTTGATTATCTATGGATTTACTTTACCAGTCTGTGAAAAGCTTCTCCCAGGATAAGTGGAAGAGAATTCTTTGCCAGTTTTCCCCTTGCGTGACTTCCTTAGAGCATGGCAACATGTTCCAAAAGGTGAACTCTGCCTCCCCAGTCTTAAGATGTTTTCTTGGTCTCCAAGCTTTTCAGCTGAGATGAAATGAGAGGGCTGGACAGACATCATCATTGTGCAGAGCAAACTTAAATTCACATTATTTTTACACTGGATATCCGACTCCATATAATTATAGTGACTTCAGCTACCTTGAAACTAACTTCTTTTGGAACAGCAGAAAAATCTCAGAAGTTCTTCATCCTGCACTCTCTCTGCTTACTCTTTAGAGTAGCAAGAGGGCCTCCTTCATGTGAAAATGAACAACATTATCTCATGAGACAAAACATTGTTAGTAGGGCTGTCCTCCAGATCTTATTGCAGAAGTTTGTATTGCACCTGCCAGATTGGCAGCTGCCATACAGTTTGTCTTCATGAGTTTTTCTCCAGAAACTCCTGAAAAAAGAAACATGTTTTCAGAGTATTCACAAGGGCTTAAACCTCCCTGTGCTCACTGTAGGCCATGCTTTCTCTGAGTATGTCAAGCCTCTGCATTAGGTGAATTTGCATGTAGTGAATCTGTGTGCTGTGGCTGTCAACAGAAATATGAAGGCTGATGTGTATTTATACCCCAGTGCTCTAATGAGTGGCACCATATCTACTCAAACTTTTGTTTGTAAATAGATTGTTCCAAGCATTCACCCTTAGTGAAAGGTCTGAATGCAAAGCAGTCAGATGAGGGGAAAAAAGGAGAATATTGTTAAATATATTCACTTTGAAATCCCTAAAGGCAACCTTGTTTCACTGAGCCAAAATGCATTTCAAAGTGGCAGCCTAAACAAAATACTTCAAGAAAGTAACTCTGAAAAATTAAACTTTGTTTTCTTATTTAGAAATGCTGTTGTCTGTGAATAGGGTCACTGCCTTTGTTGGAGGTAGGTGAATCATCTGTAATGAGATTTAGCTATTGAATTTTACTTCTTTTCTGCTTTTGATCTATTCACAAGCTCATCATGAGATTTATTTGTTGTTCAAAAATCTCCCTGCATTTCTACTCAATAATGTTCCCACATGAATAGCTGTCAAATAGCCGGTATTGCTTGATGTCTGGGCTCCAACCCTGGGTTATATTGGCTAGTTGCCTGGGTTACCTGTGTTACATCTATCTGTTTCTTGTAGTGGAGCATTCCTGATGCTACTCAACAGACTGTGAATTTTGAATAATTCAGTCAAATGTGAAATACTGGCTGGGTTTTTTTTTGTGACTGTTGATGTCTTTGAGATTGAAAAATAAGTAACTATTCAAAAATTTATTTGCACCTGCTCTGAATGAAGAAAGAAAACACAAATGAGAGTCAGATATATCTGACATTCACTTGCTATTTCAATGACTTTTACAGGGTGCAAGAAAATACCTTTATTTCATCAATTCTCAGGCTTAATTTCTAACAATGGGATTTTTAAAAGTCTTTCAGTTATATATAACTATTTACTTATGAGATAGTTACAATTATATGAGAGATTTAATCTCTACATAAATATTTTTGGAGTGAAAATATCAAAGGACTCCTAAGAAAAAAGGAATTAATCTTTGCATATTGTGAACATTTTGCATGCATTTGAATTGAGTAGTCCATTCAAATATTCTTTGAAATCTTAGATCCAGTAGAAACAATGTAAGTGTTTTCTAAAGGATATTTATTTGGTACAGGTCTTACAAGTACTTACATAAATTAGTAGTTATGCTGTCTTCATGGCAACTAATTTTATATACATATAATGTGATTGTGCTTCTACATGTCAGCTTGGAGCTGTAGCCCCAGGCTATTGGCAGTTCCTGTACTGGTGAGTCTTCCTGCCCATGTGCCAGGGTTGCAGTCATGCAATCACTCAATCTCTCATTCTTCTCCCCCTTGTGACAGAGAGTGCAAGCAAATCAGCTCTTGACATGGTTGGTGTTCTCAGGACTCATACTGAAACATTTTTATAAGGTACTTTCAGAGAACAGATAAAATCTCATGCTATACATCATGCTGAAAATTGCCAAGTATTGGTCTGTAAGCTATACTATAAGAAAATTAAGCAAAGTGGAATGGTTTGAAAAGCCTTTTTACGGACAAGTCAGATATTGAACTATTGACTCTGTGACACTATCATTCAACACCGTGCGCAAGCTCTTTGCACAGGTCCCAGGAGGGAGATTCTCAAATGCAGAATGATGTGATGTGAGAAGTGATTTTGAAAGCCTTAGAAACCAGACAGGTGAGGAGAGCTGAGCTTATCAGACCTTTTTTCCTGCCTTTGAAAATTTCTAAGCACCCTCGAATAACGATTTTTTCTGTTACATGTCATAGCTGTCACTGATTTTTTTCTTTTGATAGCCCAGTTTATAATGCAGGGCAGTACTTGAATGTGAAGAACAGACATTGTGTTTACCCTGGAGACCGGGTTTGGAGTTTGCCATGGCTTGATCTTCTCTGTGTTTTTCCTGTCAACAGCAGGACAACTGATCTGATGCTTAAAATCACACATATATTTGTGCAGACTAGCTACCCCATTATCTTGTCTCTGACACAGGCAAGTTGCAGACATCCAGAGGACAGTGTATGTCTAAAGCCATGCGGTGGTAGTTTCCTGGTGTACTGCTTTGGTTGCCAATGATTTTTGTTTCAAGGACTCTAAAGGAAGAAATCTGCTATATTAGTATTATATAGCCCTTAATAGGATTTTATTCCATGCACCTGATAACAATTTTTGAATCCATGTAGACAATGTTTCATGAGCATGACTGTAAAGTACCTTTTATATATTTTTGATAAATAATAAAATTAGATTAATATCATATTGAACAGTCTTGTGGTCCTGGCACAGCCTTGATTGTTACTTCGATGTCGCTTTGCATAAAAGTTATTTCTGATCCTTCATTTGACACTTTCATTCTTCATCTTAATTTGCTGATTTGGCTAACAGAGAAGCATTTTAGTGTAAGGCTCTTCAAGAACTACAGAACTTATAGAGCGTGGAAAGCCACCTTTTCTACTTCAATAGCCTATGTATAGGTTGTAGCAAACCCACACTTCACCCCAAAGATGAGACAGGTGACAGGATATTTCTGTAGTTTGTAGAGGAGACAAATGTCTGGGGCCACTATCTAATGAGAACCAGAGACAGGTCCAAGATTTGAAATCAGAGCAGGAAAGCCTGGATGCACCCATTTGTATTTGCATTCACCAGCCTACGTTTAATAACAATCTATAATCAATGTTTGTCTTCAGGTAAGGCTTTAAAAAATGTATTCATCTCAACAGCCACATCTTTTTTCAGTCATTACCACTCCAGTGCGGTTACCCTGCATATAGCATGGAATACCACAATTGTAGTTTACCGTACAAAGAGAGGCATTTAGGGGGTATCTATGTGTCTGGTCTTTAAAATGTGTCTTTATATAGTTAATATTTAACATCCTTATCATACCTCGGTGTTTGTGGACTTGAGAGCACAGCTCACCAAAAGCCTGCAAACTCTGTTAATGCACTGAGCCACCCCTGCATGTCTGTGAGTGGGCGGGTGGGGGAATCTTGTTTCACTGACTAACGATCTGAAGATGGCAGCATTGGGTGAGCTATTGCACTTTCTTGGCTAAGCAGAAATCTCTTAAATACAAAATTGTAGTTGTTGCACATGGCACATTTATTAAAAAAGAGCTTTTCATTTCAAGGGTTTTTCTTAATGCTATATTTAGATACCACAAGTTAGTAGTAGGCAGACGTATTGCCATTTTGTATGTGTTTTATTTTAGTTATACTGAGAATACAAGTCTTATAAATACTCAAAATTGGCTCTCAGCAGCAAGTGCTGGCTCATAAATATAACTCTCTTTTATGATAGTAACAATTATAATCATTTTTGAACTAATGTAAAAGAAACTCCCTCTTTGTGTGCTGTCCATCAAGGAGAAAGTGGAATTGAGGTCTTCCTGTATTGTGAACAGGATACCTGTTCACCCTGGACAGCAGGGGTTGCTCTGTCCTGTGCCTGTGTTAGCGCTCTGCTTTCTGCCTCTTCCATCCCCTGGCGTGCACATCTTTGGGGAAGTGGAGAATATTTCTTTTCCCTCCCTCCACTGGCCCTATAGATTGCTAAGTGGGCATTGGGCATTCTCCTGGGAGCAGCATGATGTCATTTTGGTCTTCCTCAGCCTGAGAAAGGTCAATAGTAAAGGTGTTCCACATGTGGTGACAAAGTCATGGCTTCTCTTACAGATCTATGACAGGCAAACACTAGACTCCTTCTTTTTAGCTGCTATGGTTTTAAGAATGAAAATGAGCATGATCATTGTGTTTTATGAGGAGCCAAATCCTGCTGTGTATCTGCCAGAATGTTCATATTCACAGCATAAGAACTACTACCTGATGAGTTCCTTTAAGGGAGTTGAGGAGGAGAGGGCAAATTCAAATAAGCTAGTGGGATTTAGGTGTACAGCTGAGTAGTTTGTTACTGACAGTGTCAGCTTGTACAGAACCAGGACTTTAGCCTCTCGAAGTTTTTTTTTTGCAAAATATTTAGGCAGGGAAGCGAAGTTTCTGCTCTTTGTGGTAGGTCTTTCAGCTTCACTCATTGCTCCTAACTTGATCCCTTTATCATTTTGTGTACTTATCTGTCTCTGAGATGGCAGTTTTTGAAACCAGTTGTCTTGGCATTCTTCTAAGTGGTGATGTCAACTCATTGCATGTACTGAAAAATTTCATGCCAGATTGACTTATCTGAGTCAATAGCAAATTCAGAGGTGGAAATTTGATTTTTTTTTTTTGTTTTGCTTTATTTGACGGTGTTGTGTTTTCATTTCACTTTGTGTATATGTGTACCTTTGACTGCTATGGTGGAATCTGACTTAAAACATTTGAAATTTCTGCAATTGTTCCTTCTTCTTGGCTGACTTAACAGGTTTGGATCAGACACAAGGCTCACGTTTTCATTCTTTTATTACACCCTTCTGCATAGTGCCATGCTGCATGAATCACTAGCTCTACAGAAACTTCTTAAGGCAAAGAAATTAATAATTTCTGAATTTCTAAACATTTGTTGAATTTAAATGGGCTGTTAATTTCTACTCTTTTACATTTAGTATGATACTCATCCTGGAAGAATGGGGTGTTAAGGAGGAACTAAATGGAAAAATCCTTGTGTTAGGATCCATTCTTAAAAAAAAAGAAAAATTGAAAAATTTAAGATTTAGTACAAAATACTGGGTTGTTTTTTATTCGAAATTCATATTTCCTGCAAAGACGCATAAATCTGCTAGGTTCAGTGGAGTTATGTCTCTGCACAAAACCTTAAATTGTCAGATAATGTAATAAACACACACATACATAATCTCAACTGTTTGATATAATATCAAAAAGCAATCTTGATGTGTCATAACAAAACCCAACTAAACTCGGTACCATAGGACCCAAAGAAACGGTCATCTTCTGCATTTAGTGGACAATGAGCTATCTGTGCTTCTGAAGGTCTTCCTAATGTTTAACTTTGAGTGGGTGCAGCAGATACTGTACTGTTATGCTCATTTAGCATATCTTTTTCACAGCTTCTCATCAGTTTTACAGCTCAAATATGTTACCTGATTGAATGTAGTCCTAAAGAACAACTGTAATGGATTGGTCAAGTGAATTCATTTGACTGTAATTTTCCTTCTGTAATTTAAAAAGCCAAATAATATATTAATTCATTTATGACAGAGTAAAATCTAGTGGAGACCAAGGCCTCAACTCAAGAAGGCTCTTAAGCACATACATTTAAGTAAATTCATTCTAAGTCAAGACAGTACTTAAATATGTTGCAGACTTCGAAGTGGTATCAGCTTGAGCTTAAAACTGAGTGTTCTGAACTAGATCTCAGAGATCATTATAGGTTCCTAGATAGTCAGACCAACTACCCTGCAGGATTGTATTTAAGGCATATCATTTGTTTCAGAAGGTTTCAAAAATCTCTGCAGATTACTCTCAGTGCCCTTGATACCTAATGATGTTGCTTATCTGTTCCTAACTGGCCATTCCTGTGAACTACTTGGGTGCCTAGACAAAAAGCAGAGTCTCACTTTTTTGTGAGATTTCCCTTACTGCAGAATATGACATTTTAAATAGTTGGCAGTAATAATGTACTTTATCTGAGTTTATATTCAGGACAGGTAACTCTGAAGAAGTGGGGCAAGCAAGTGAATGTCGTTACTGAAGTGCCTGTTTGCAACTACGTGTATGTATCTGAATACCTGTATATTTTACAGTGCTATTTTTTTACGATTGAATGAATACCTGTATATTTTACAGTGCTATTTTTTTACGATTGAATTTGGCCTTTGCAAGCAAGAAGGACAACTACGTGCTTACGGGGCAGGACTTCTGTCTTCTATTGGAGAATTAAAGGTATGTACCCTTAAAGCAGAATCAACCTCTAATCTTAACAAAATAATAGGTGGATATAAGCATATTGACTTTCAAGTAACAGTTAAAATTCTCATGTAACAGTTAAAAAGCTGATATTTAAAATGTGGTATTGACCTAAAAGCTTTGAAATGTCAGTTGGCACTTGAAGCATGAAATGGACTTGTAAGACCGGAAGTACCAAAACTACTGTAAACTGCAAAACTTATTTCCGTTTGAATTTTCATTTCTTGTAAAAGGAGGCTCATGGGTTCTAACAAATAAGGGTGCCTTGGGCTCTAAAAACTTTGCTTGGATGAGAAGCATATATTTTTAATACCCACACAAAGTGTTAGAAGTCAGATGTGATTCTGTTGTAAGTAATCCAGTATGTTTGAATGGATTCGTTATTGTTATGAAAAACCCCAACATTCATTAAGGTCCTGATTCAGTAGATAATTCATATTTAAAATTAAGAAATGCATATAAGCTCGTGCTAGACTTCCTATGTGACAATACATGGAGCTCTATTCTTACAAAGGTGAAAGTGTTTAACCTTATTCATATTTAAAATTAAGAAATGCATATAAGCTCGTGCTAGACTTCCTATGTGACAATACATGGAGCTCTATTCTTACAAAGGTGAAAGTGTTTAACCTTGCATAGTGAGTTGATCATTTATTTAGTGGAGCATTTAGTGGATGCTTCTTTTTATGCACAGAAAACATAGGGAACTAGCAAAAGGTGTTTTGTCACAAGTGTAGTATTTTGGGACATAATACACCTCTCTGTTGGCAAGATGGGAAGAAAGGCCGCTCCTGGTGGCTTTGCAAGTAAACATTTGGCTTTAGAAAGCATTTACAGAATAGTATTTAAAACAATTTTGCAATATATCTATTGTTCATATGTGTTTAAACATCTTGCCACCCTCCTGGACTGGCTCTCAGTGAACTATCTGTCAGTTTAATAGAAGTATCTCAGTCTCTTTTTGCTGTTTATTTTGACTGTAACCAAGAATATTTGTGGCGAAGCTCAATAGTCAAACTGCTATTCTTTCAGCAGCAGAAGAAAGGTTGAAGAAAATCACCTTCATCGGTATTTTTTTTTGTTTGTGTAGAGTTGCTTTAAGTTCTGTGCATACTTCAGCCACAGATGCATTCTGTATCTGATTGGCCATATTTTATACTCACAGTGCAAAGATGGTGAAATGCAAAGAGGTGAATGTGTCCCAGTTGTTTTCCTCTAGCCAAACAACATTCGGTGCTAGGCCCTCACTCTGTGCAGTGTTCTGCAGATAATCAGGCCTTTTATTTAAGTGAACAGTTACGATCGCTAGGTGATGACCTTGGAAATACCTATCACATCATTCACAAAATCTAAGGGCATAAATATGAGGAAATGGATAGTCAAGAACCTAAGTCTTCTAACATCAATGTCATTAACAAACACATTATTCTTATCAAGTGTGCATATTTTGATACCACACATTTGTGATCCCAGATCTGTATTCTTGCTCAGAAATAATCTCAGAGTATAAGTGCAAAGAATAATCCTTTTGAAAAGCAACAGTAAAAATTAAATAATCTGCACATTAATGGACTATATTGATCTGCTTCAAAGATATGGCCATATATGTTTGTTGCGGTTGTGTTTGCGATCCCTTAGAATGGAATCATCAATTCGGTGGCGTCAGGGATCGGGACCCTCTGAAACCACAACTGCCAACAAAACATACTGGCCTTGTGTGCATGGTGCTGATAATCAGAGGATCCAGGAAAGAAAGACAGTCTATATACAATATGTACAGTGGGCAAATGAACTCCCAAAATGGAGTCTCCTGGAGTCTCCTCTTTATTGCAAATTCATCTGGTTTTATCGTCCAAAGATTGTTTAGGTTAACATAGCCAGTAGACAAAAGGAAAGGTAGTCATGTGTCGCTGTCCCAGAGCCACAGGACAGTCACAAGATGATGTTTGCATACCTAAGACATTATATCATAATCTGACACGCTGTTATACAGCCTAATATTCTGCTACATCTGTTGTAGTAATTTTGCCATAAATCAATAGTATATACTTTTCTATTACACAACATACATGTTTTTTAGATATGATGCCAGAAGGGACTGTTAGATCATCTGGTTTTACCTCTTGCGTATCATAAGATACTAAATTTCATCAGATTGTGCATATGCTTAGGGGTTAGACATTTTGGTTACTGCGAAACTAAGCATTTGTGTAGTGAGAGAACAGACCAGCACCATGCCACAAGTAGACATAGTCTCCATGAAGGGACTGATAAGGTGAAAAATGTCTAGAAAGTCTCTGTGGGACTGTGTTCTGTGGTAGAAAAGAAGGTAAAAAAGTAATGAAAGAAAATGCAAGAAACTACTAAGTTTCCTGCTAAAATGACCATGGAAGAAGCAGTTTCTAGACCACAAGCCTGACATGTGCTTCTTGTCAACAAGATACATCAGGAAGCTGCTTAGGAAGGAGAATAGCTGGGCACTCATGGCTTTGGTGCATAGCCTTGCATCAAGCCATTGCCAGTCTCTGTTTTCCTAGGGAAGTAACATCCCTTACCACCCTTATCCCTTAGCACCTCCTTATTTGGAGGGAAAATTTCTTCCTTGACCTGCAAGTGTCTGAAATACTGTGCTAATAAACAGTTCTTGAGATCCTGATTATATCAATATCCTGATTATACCTGAAATCCTAATGGATGGCAGCAATTGCTCTGAAAATGGTGACAATACCAGCTATTTCAGTGGTGAGCAGGGATGAATAGGGAAACTCAAATTGCATGGCCATGAAGTCTCACCCTCATGTGTGCAACATCTGTACTTCTCAAAAGTGTCAGAGTGAAAATATTTCGGAAATAATTACTGCTGTTCTTAAGACAGGGGTGATTGTGGGCCCACAGTCACTTCTCTAAAGTAGTTCAAATGCTTAAGTATCCTTGTCGCTAGGAGGGCAGGTCTTGTTTCAGTGTTAAATTTTGCTACCTTGACTTTATAGTCATAGAATAGTTTAGATTGGAAAGGCCTTTAAGATCCTTGAGTCCAGCTGTCAACCCAGAACTGCCAAGTACCGTTAAGCCATGTCCTCAAGTGCTTTATCCACATGTCTTTTAAATACATCCAGGGATGGTGACTCAACCACTTTCCTGGGGAGCCTATTCCAATGTTTGACAACCATTTCAGTGAACCGATTTTTCCTAATATCCAATCTAAACCTTCCCTGTCACAACTTGAGGCCATTTCCACTTGTCCTGTCTCTTGTTACTCGGGAGAAGAGAGCGACCCCCACCTCACTACAACCTCCTTTCAGGTATTGTAGAGAGTGATAAGGACTCCTCTGAGCCTCCTCTTCTCCAGGCTAAACAATCCCAGCTACCTCAGCTGCGTCTCACAGTACTTGTGCTCCAGGCCCTTCAGTACCTTTGTGGCCCTTTTCTAGATGAGCTCCAGCACCTCAATGTCTTTCTTGTAGTGAGAGGCCCAAAACTGAACACAGGACTCAAGGTGTGGCCTCAGTGCTGAATTCAGGGGGACAGTCACTGCCCCGGTCCTACTGGCCACACTATTGCTGTTACAATCCAGGATGCCATTGGGCTTCTTGGCCACCTGGGCACACTGGTGGCTCACGTTTAGTGGTCATTGACCAGCACCCTCAGGTCCTTTTCCACTTTGCCGCTTTCCAGCCACTCTGCCTCTAGCCTGTAGCTTTGTATGGGGTTGTTGTGACCCAAGTGCAGGACTAAGCACTTGGCCTTGTTGAACCTCAGTGAGTGGCCTTGGCCCATCAATCCATCCTGTCCAGATGCCTCTGCAGAGTCTTCCTATGCTCTAGCAGAACAAGAAATACTTGTGCCCAACTTGATGTTGTCTGCAAATTTACTGAGGGTGCACTCGAGACCACACAGGCATTTGTTATTTATGTGTTTTTGTGGGAAAGAAGAAAAGCGTTTCTCCAACTGCTGTCCCTATCAGCTCTCTTTTCGAAGCAGTGGTATTCACATGAAATAACATGGTGGCAAATTTTATGTATAATTTCTAGAAATAAATGGGTTACACTGTTTGCAGGGTGGAAATGGCCATTCAGTGGATAGAATAGCTTGTTCAGTCTTCCCTGATTCTATGTTACACTGCACCAATCTGCAAATCTGGCCAATAGCTTTAGTAACAAAGAACTGGAAAAGCTAGAGAAATGTGAGTACCAGCCTATCAATACAGGATTCCCTTCAAATCTTTTTCCCTGCTCAGTATTTAGACTTAAAATTTCAGATATGAAAAAATGCATCTCCTGATGAGCATTCTATGGAAGCATCAAGTTAAAAAAATATAAAATTAAAAGCACAACAAAATAAGGAGAAAGAGAAGATTAAAAATGAAGCCTGAGGGGAAACGAATAATACAGTAAGTAGTTATAAAATGTTCTGCCTAATATAGTCAGGTTAACTCTGGCTAACACTATTACACAGTATGTATTTGGGGCTTAACGATAAGGCAGAAATAATGTACATTTCAATTATTAAAACTGTTTCTAAGAGGCAGTTCAAATGTCTTTGGAAACTAATCCATTTACTTTGCATGATGCTCTCTTGAACTCTTTCATTAAAGGAGTCTCCTATCAACTTCAGTTGGCTGTAGATCAAGTCGTATATCCCTGTTGTATGCTTCTATATTAAAGAGGGAGATAGAATAGACTTCAAATCTTTATTTATAAATTTTTAAAGTCAAATACAACATCCAGTTGTATTATTTTGTTTTAATGATCATTTATTTTAAGAAGAGCCAGCATTAACCCTTATAACCAAAAAGATTCAAATGCAAATTTTGGCTCTGTTTTCTGAATGAAGAAAACCACTCCTGGATCCCAGTTGCTCATTTTAGTACTCTTTAGAAAGTCTTTTCCTTATTTTTCTGGACCATATATAAAATTATACCACTGAAAAAAAAATTCTGGTAGTATCAGGACACTGCCAGATTTGCGACTTTTTGTATATAAGCAGCTAAACATTGAAAAGCAAGTTTTCCAAGACTCTATGTACTCTCTCCAGAGTAACAGGGTGATAAAATCAGTACTGGCACACACACAACTCACCTGTGTTTGTATTCTGCCCTCCTGTACTCCTCAGACAGTGTAGCATTTATATCTCATCTCAAGTTTTCCCCTTGCTGACAGAAGATTCTACTTTTGGATTTTGTTTTGCTTATTTTTTCTCAAATCTGAAAAGCTTCGAGTTGTATTATTACACTCCATTTTTTATACTCAGAGAAGAAATTACAAGACCAAACTTTTTTTTCATATGTCAGTGATAGTAGTCACTTAAGAAATGATTCACGGTTGTGCATTGTAAATGCCTAGTTCTATCTGACATAACAGCCAAAAGACCATATCCTGGAAGACAGGCAGGGATCTCTGGTGGGAATTCATGAGAATTTAGGCACTTCATTCCCAAACTGCAATCCTAAGAAGAACTAATCAGTCGTGACCTAACTTTGAAGGCATGTGTGAATTCTTTACCCTCTATTTTCAGGTTGCAGGTTTTCTTGTGCCTTCACATCCCAGTTTCTGGAGGATTGCTTTGTGAAGCAGCAACTCTGCTCATATGTAATCTAAACTGGGATCCAGAAAGTATGATTCATTCCATGTGGGTAATCTGAGGAGAAGAACTAGAAAGGCTTTCTCAGGGGACATCCCCTGTGATAACAAATCAGCTTTTCTTCCTCTTTAAACTCTCTCCTTTTATAAAATTAGGGCTCAGTGATTAGAGCAGTTGTTCATGATGTAGGAGCCACAGGCCGAATCCTTCTCATCTCTAATAGCTTCAGTCCCAAGGACTAGGCCTGGCCCTGCAGAAGCCATTAATAAGTAGAGAAGATAACACTTGTCACCCTTTCCGTTGAAGCTTTCACAGTACAGGGGAGAATCCATGAGCCAAAAGTCATCATCTACTGATTCAGTTCCTGAGAAATCTTGGCCTGCATCATAATCTTGATTCCCTGCATAGGGATTTATTTAGTCCACTCAGAGTTTTAAAACTTTGTGCTTTAGACATCTGAGGTTTCAAATCTCATCTGGAAGTACTAAGACACCATAAAAAGAGATTTTTTTATCTATAGTTAACCACCCAGGAAATCTATTATAGTTCTCAGTGAAGAAAAGTAAATCCACTTTGATAGAAGGAGGTCTAAATTTGCAAGGATTCAAGCACATCATGGCTCTGCAAAGAGAAAGTCACAACTGGTACATAAGCAGGAGCCTAATAAGATGAGCCTGACCCTGCAATCCACTTAGAAGAGGATGCTTGTTCATGAACCCTGTTTTATATTTGTTTCCTAACCTGTTTAACTAATGGCTGGCTAGAAACAGCAAACCTCATGAGAAGGAAAAAATACATATACTAAAGAAAGGTAATGTTCTGATATTTTATGATTTCATGCATTAATTTTTCATGTGTTTTTGGGAAGTGAGGAGGTGGGAGGAAGTGACTCTTGTTCCAGTTTTCTGTCCTCTTGTTTGGAGGTTGAGAGCCAGTGTGATATTTTCAGTGCCTTTCACCAGGATTTAAGAATGAGCATAAGCAAGAGCAGGGATAAAAGTTCTGTTGAATACCTTAAGGTTAATACCTTACTCTGCTATAATGTCCATGCAGATAGAAAGTAAAGAAATCGAAGGCACCTTTGGACCTCAGGGATCTGCTTTCTTCCTGTCATTTCTTTATGCTTTTCATGCACATCTTCACTATGTATAGATATCAGGGGACTAAAGAAGGTTGAAAGATGACCTAAATATGCTCCCCTTCCTTACCTTGTACTTCTGTAAGAGAGCACTGAGAATGAAAATGTATGTGCTCTAGAAGATAAGGTAGATCTAAAAGCTAACACAGGTATTCAGGTTGAAAGCGGAGCTAGAAAAGATTGTGTTGACAAATGTTCCATTACCTGATTTTCAGTTTTGAAACCACTGTGTCCTTTCTAGTGGCATGTGCAACTCATTTAAAGAGAAAGGCTAATCAGAAATATCTACTCTGGATAGCAGCATTTGACTCATCTGCCCAGTGTCTGCTCTATACTTGTCTTTGTTTGTTTAGATTTTTTTTCTTTTCAGTGCTATATGGAGCATTATTTCTCACGTGTATGGGGCAGAAGGGTAATGTATTTCATAGTCAATGCAATACATTTGTGTTATTTAATGGGTTTTCAGATACATAGTTTCACTTTCACTGTCTGGAAAATAATATATGATTTTGGCCTGAAAATGTAAAGCACAGATTGTATGAATGGTTTGATCAGACTCAATATACGTACCAAGACAATGATGAATACTGCCAGGTAAATGATATTTTGGAGACATACATATTTTTAGTTGTATAGATAATTTTTTCAAGAATGGTTATTATTATGATTATTTCCTGTTTCCAGCTAAACATATAGGTCTGTATGTCTTTGTGGCAGATGCATTTCTAATCTCCTCTTTATAAGTTTATTATTTTGGGGAAAAAATTCGCACATAATAAGAGCTTTTTTAGATAGAAAATTCACAATTTTCACTGTTCAAACTGACCCCCCCCCCCCCCCCATGTAAAACAAGAGGGGCTACCAACTAGTGGGAAACATACAGCACAGTGATATAAAAGCTGCATATATGAACAGTTGTATGTAAATACACAGCAATATCAAAATACAGTTTAACAGATCCTGTGCTATATTTTGCAGCATGCTCTCTCTGACAAGGCCAATGTGAAAACATTTGATCCAAAGACAACCTGTTTGCAAGAATGCCTTATAACTACTTTCCAGGAAGCTTACTTTGTTTCGGAAAGTTTTGAAGAAGCCAAAGAAAAGATGAGGTAAATTATTTCCCCTGACTCAAAAATCTAATTTTCTCTTCTTTAGTGGTTGTAAAGAAAAAAAAAAAGTTAATTTTCCTTTTTTCTTTCAGAGACTTTGCCAAATCAATCAATCGTCCCTTCTCTGTGTATTTCAACCCATATACGCAAAGCATTGAGATTCTGAAAGATACCAGGAGTATAGAAAATGTTGTCCAGGACCTCCGCAGTGATCTAAACACTGTATGTGATGCTTTAAGCAAAATGAACAGATATTTGGGAATTTGATATGTTTGGCACTGTGATTTGCTGTCAGTTGCTCTTTCTGTAGCCAGTTACATCACAGAAGATGGCTAACTTAAACCCATCAGTTTTCCCTTTACAGCTTGGCCTGTGGCTTGCATCATTGTGTAGCTATGTCTAATTGTAGTGTACAGACAAACCAAGGCAATGCTAATGTTGCATAATCAATTCCTCAACACAGTGTCATGTATAAATATACCATTAAAAATTTGCCTGGCAATGGTTTTGTTTCCATAAGATGATTCACTTCAGTGTTTAAGAAGTGGTGTTGCTGATTTCATTAAGTATGAGTTTATTTCTTTATAATCCCTTTCCTTCCATAAGAATCTAGAAAAACTTATTTTATTTGTGACATTTTAATTTTCTTTGTAAGAGAATCTGTATTTCTTTCTGTAGTGGTAAAGACACTGTTTTGTCCATATATCTGTAACGGAACTGAATGTCTCTTGTGACTGAACAATACAATTTATCTACCAGTGCTGAGATCAGGAAGGCTATGTATTGGTACTAAAGGGTCTGCGGAGATCACACATTATGAGAATTCTCAATGGACAGCAGTTCAATGTGGCTGAGTAATTGCAACACAATAAAAAAAGAAACCTACAACAACTGATGTGGAAAGGTAGTTCTAGTTCACACATATTACCTGTGACAGTCCTGAGCATGCTTCCTCTGCAAGTACTAACTAGAGTAAGAGAGAAAGTGCTTGTGTTAGTTCCAGGTTGGTAGATGTGAATATAAAGCCCTTCTACACAATTCTGTGCCTTCTGCATTTCCTTGTTTTCTGAAAAACCTCTTGCATTTCATGCATAATTTGACTTTCTTTATTATTCCTCATTCAACCTTGACTTGGCCATGCATGACTGGGTCTACACTGTATTAGTATCTGAACATATAAAAGGACGAATACAGAAGTTGTTATTTAATTAGAGCCAAGATGATTTTCAGTTAGCAGAATACTTGTGGGATGATTAAATCATAGGCACCCAAGATGCCTTGCTTCTATCAGATGGATGCAGGTAATACCTGAGTTAATAAACTCTAAGTCATCAAGCTCTGACAGAAGTACAAGCTCAGTCTGGGGAGCACAGTGCAGAAATATTTGAGCTATCTCTTATCTGGAAGCAATAATTATGCATGTCTTTCCTTTATCTGCATTATTCTATTCTCCTATTAACCAAGATAATGGGGAGTTGACTATATTGTATGGACTCTTAATGGAAACCACACGGCTTATGCAGATCATGTCAATATGGGTCAAAGTGTCACAGCTTGTCTACATATATGGAAACCAGATATCTATTGAAGCTGCTCTCCCAGATGAAAGAGGCATGCAGAGATTCGTAAATGTTGCTAGCAATTTCAGCATAAAGAGAGCACCACTTGATAGTACCAGCATATCCTTAAATAAGAGGCAATCTCTAAGGATAATTTTCACATGGAAATCTGCCACCTTCTCAAAGATAACTGAGATAACAGAAAAGGCTCTTTTCTCTGGATAGTCCCTGCTGCACTGTAATTCTGCTGTTAATAGGGTGTGGGAAAATCTAGTTTTACATTTTACTGTGACTGCCATTAGTACAAATGAAGAAATGTTGAATTATCCCATGAGGATCAGCGTGCCAGAGGAGTTTTTAACCTCCAAACATTAGTGCTGACTCTTGGCTAGCGCTCACCACATAGAAAATGTTGGCAATCTTAGCAGGAAATATTCTGCCTCTTTCTGCCCATGAAATACGATGAATCCCTCGTAGCCCTTTCTGGAGAAAATGGACTGTAGTGAGATTTGTTTTAACTGGTCTGAAAAAAATCATTGTGCATGAAATTGTAGATCTTATTTGGTTCAAGAACTGACAAAGTATTGTTGCTTGCTTAAGTAAAATAAAGACAGAATCCAAAGCTTACAAAGTTACTGAGGCTTTCCTTGTATCAGAATTATGCAGGAAAACTTTAAATACTTATAATATCTGGACTTTTCTGAGTAGCTTAAAGTGAGAATTCCACAGCAGTAAAACAATAGAAGCATATCTTTGATTTGTTTTGTTTTTTTTGCTGTTAGCAAGTAAATCTTATTATGGATTAGGGAGAAAACCTTGAAATTCAATAGTCATTTTCGGACTAACGATGGCAAGTAAAGTGTCTACAGTGAAGATATAATGTCAATGAAACAGAACATTGTCAAAGGATAATGGGCTCCCGCTGCTAGATATATGCTTAATCCAGTGATTTTATTTCTATTATACAACATGATTAAAAATAAATTAACTATAATGGGCTAAGGAATAACAATGATTTAGAGAAACAATCATTCATTGTTGTTACATATCAAAGTGGCCCTCTTACAGGCTGCAGAGCAAACTGGCTTAGAGTTCCAGCCAGTCAGGAGCCAGGGCTGGGGAGGGATGCTTTAAAAAGTGCACTCTTGCACTTTTTTTTATGAATCAAATAATTCTATCTTAGCTGAAAATCTTCTCTGTGGTTTTTATTAGCAAATTAAGATCAGCCATGCAGCAATCTCCTTAGATGACAAGCTCATTTAGGCATAATGAGGGAATTATTGACAGTTATCAAATTACACTAACATTTCATTTAGAATAGGCCATATTTATCTAAGGTGCTTGTTTAGCAGTAGTGAGCTGGACTCTGGAAATTGGACTTCTAGTTTAGTCTCATTTATTTCCTGTGTAATTCTGAACTGATGCTTTATGGGTCTGAGATATATGCACTTGCTTTTCCTGCACAGAGTAAATGGGCCTGAGCTTAATGAATGTAAAGCATTGCAGTATTTGCTACCATGCAAAGTCTAAAATGAAAAACAACACTCTGAGACATGGCAGCAAATACAAATACCAAGTTTCATTTGCCAGCTGAGACATGGATCATGCATTTCATTTAATTTGCTCGATAGAGGGGGTGGAATGTGGAAGGTATTAACACAATATATTGCATTTTCCCTCTCCACTCTTCAAGACCTGTTGGGAATCCTGTTTTAACTTCAGCCCTAAAATGCACTTTCATGGAATAAAGTATCTTTTCCTTTCTTCTTGTTATAATACCCTAATGTGATGGAGAAAATAAAAAAAAAATTACTGTATTATAAGGTGTATTTACTGATGTGCTGTAATGGATTACAGAGGAAATTTTCATGTCTTTAAAAGGACAGCCTGGCTCAGAGAGCTAAAGCTGCTGAAGGCTTTCACCTACAGGCTGCTGGTACAAATCCAGCCCAGTCAGCAGTTACTGAAAGCTATCACCAGCCAGCAGCAGCCTGGCTTCTATGTGATGAACTAGGAAGCTGTGATTGCTTAGTCTGGAGTAGAGGAGACTGAGTGGAGATAGGATAACGTTTTTCAAACACATAGAAATAGCTGCAAAATGGAAGGGACAAGCTGTTCTCCAGGCTCAAGAATTAACAGACTTAGATTACAGGAAAGGAACATTAAGTTATGTAACAGTGAAACATGAGGGACATATTGCCTGGGGAGACAGCAGAACCTCCATAATTGTGTAAGTAAACAAGTTCGGCTGATGTGTCTCAGGAAAGTTACTGGCACGGTTAGTCCCAATTGAGACCAGAGGAGAGGCTATACATGATCTTGAAGTTCCTTAAAGCGACAGCCTGGAAAAGGCTTCAGGTGGCTTATAAGGGCAGTAATGGCCAACAGTCACCACTGTGGAGCACTTACACTTCACCTGCATTTCTGCCTCCTCCTTCAGTCTTTGACCAACCCTAGAAGGTGGTTCTTCGTCTTTCCATATTCCCTTAGGGAATGAACAGGACCCATGGTCAGGGTGTAGCCCTAAATGCTGACTATGGTGCTCTATTTTAAGTTCATCACCCATTTGAGAGAGTGCTCTGTGTGTCTCACCTGCTAGTTACAGCTGCCTAGAGACAAAAGACTGAGATGCAACCAACATTTGTATTTTTTACAAACAAGGTTTAAAGCTGTTCAGCTTTATAAATGAAACAGAACTGTGTATTTCATCCTATCTGTGCCTGCATTTGGGTTGTCAGGAAGACTGCACTTCCTGAACAATCAAGAGAATCTGGAGCTCTTGCACGCTGCTGAGCTCTACTGCTCCAGCCAAACATCAGCCTTGTGTCTTGGTGCAATCCAGGCACAAAGCAGCCTGCTCTCACTCCCCTGATTTCCAAGGAAAAGAATCCCACTGGTGTAGTTCAGAAGGGAATTTTGATTTAGGTCCAAGTTCCAAGGGAACTTGGGGACTGCAGCTGCTGTCCAGCCTGGTGTCACATTAAGGGCCGGGTACGGATCAATGCAATGTTCTTCCACTCAGGGAATCAGCTTTCCCAAGCTGGAAACTTCTCTTCTTGTTTCATCAAGACAGTCTATGCCTTTTTAGAAATATGACGGCTTTCCTTCTATCTCAGTAGGAACCGTGATCGTATATCCAAATAATTTGCGAAGGGAGTAATTCTGCTATTGTTAGATAATGGCTATGCTCTCCAACTCTGGAGATGTGTCACAGACAGATTCTTGCCTTCTCAGTGAAGAGTTGAACAACCATGACAGATTCCTTTTCCAGGCTTCAAAGTGTGTTTGAGACAGGACGCTAAAAGAAAAGTTCTGATTATACTACTAAATACTTATTAGAAATGAGTCTAGTTGACTTGGTGAAGGCTGTAGAGATGTCCTTGTTGTCCTTATTGGCCATTTCCTGTAACTTAACTGAGGTTGAAGGCTAAACAATGTTCTCAGTTGAAACGCTCCATGAAACCTCCATTGTTTCATTTTGTATCTGGTCCTTGAGAAAAGATAAGTAAACACAAAACTGAATACAGCGATGTCTATTTGAAACAACATCACTGAGTGTACAAAGGCCCTCTGACATCTTAGAGTAAGAATTCATATTTCTTTGCCAACAGCTGAGGTATGGTAAGACTAAAAATAAGCATTGGCATCTTGAAATCTGGCCTGGAGTGGACTATTCAGGTGGAATAAGCGTGAAATGGTTACATAGTTGCATACTTTAAAATGCAAGTGGGTGATGGATAGTCTGGTGGACATTTATTTAATGTAGTCAGAAATCTCAAATATCCAGGAAAAATAATGGAGAAAAGCTGCCACTGCCACGGTCCACCTTTGGAGGTAAAGAGTTGAGTTTGCAAAGCAGCAGGAGGTAGATTTAATCTATGTTAAACTGGCACATGACCTGAAACCTACATCACCAGCTTCTGTGTGAGCTGCAGTGTGGATAAAGTTCTGGCAACAGAGCAGCAATAAAGCACTCTAGAGCCAAACAGTCCTGCTTCCACACAGACTTAAAAAGTGGGTGATTTGAAACCAGCATGACACAAAAATCACTCATTTCCTATTAAACTTTTTGGAATACGGTACTATTTTATTTTTTTATAAGAGTTGTAAAGAGAGATTAATTATGGAATGGTTGATGCTCTTTTAACATTTTCTGCCTCCACCCTTTGTAGGTTGCCACCAAATTTCCTACCCAGTCTTGCTACTTTACATGAAAGTAGAGTAATGCTGAAGATGTGATGCTGCTATTTCCCAGGGCTTGAAAATTGATGGGTACATCTACTGTTACCCACCCTCGCCACCCCACCTTGCAGTGAATTGCAAACCTCAGAGGTGCCAATAAGGCCAGTTATTGGTGAATGAGTTCAAGGTTATACCCACAGGAGATGTGCCACTCTAGCAGAATTTGTCAGGAGGATCAATTTGAGTTCCTGATAGATCACTTGTCTGTAGAATTATGAAAAACCAAGTGCCTCTCATCAGATGGGAACAAGGGAATCAAAATCTTAACTGCTGCAAAACTGGCACATGTTCCAAGAGGTGTTTTAGTGCCAGCACCAGTCAGTTCAATTAGAAGTAGCTCAAAATAGATTTCATAGTTGCTGGACTGAAATCCTGCATTTTACCTGCAGGTTTCAATCTGGCCACTGTTTTCTGAGATTGATCCATGTCTGCTGGAGGAGGAGCTAGAGCCATAACTCAGATATGCAAAGCCTGTTCCTTATTTAATTTGCGCACATTTTTAAAAAGAAAATATTATCTCCAGAATAAAAATGCAATGTGCAAAAGATGTGGAGGCAACATGGGCTGCTCTTTTCCGAGATCTCATTCATCGCTCCCTCCCAGTGCTGGTAAGCACAGTTCATGCATCCAAGGGAAGACTCTTGTCCCATGCTAATTGGCAGGCAGCAGTTTCAAAGCCACCTGAGTTCCAGAGAAGAGCTCTCACTCTGAGCTGCTCCTGTGGCCTCAGATGGCCACTGCCTTTTGTGACTTGAGGAGCAATTCCTCAGGCTTTGTGTGTGTCTGTGTAGTGGGATCATTTAACACATGCTGTCATATGTGCTGGAAAGGTAGTAAAAAGAGGTCGAGAAATGCCTAGAATTTTATTTCATAGATCCTCTTTTCAAAACTTTTCTTCTCATACCTGACTTCTGCTTTAAAAAAAAAAAAAATCATCAAAATAAAGGTCCACCAGCACCATCCTTCTATGCCTCCCTTCCACTGCAGTCCTCCTTCAGAAGCTCTGCTGTGCAGAGGTGGGCAACCTCATGCAGGTCTGCATGTGAGTACAGTGTGGTAGTGCACAGGTCTGTCACTCATTCCTAGAGTGAAGCTCTTCAGGACAGTCAGGGCTCTCAGTGGTGCCAATACAATCTTCTTTGCCCCGTTTCAGAGGCAGAATTACTTTAAATAGCTTGTTAGGAAACCTAAAACTTAGGACTCTTTTTAAATGTCAATGGTTCTCCCAGATTTTCTCATCACAATGTCATCAGAAAATCTGGCATACAGATGACATGGGGTTCCTGTGAATTCAGTTTTGTTACCATCTATCAAAAAGCTCAGGAGAAACAAAAGATCATGTTTGCACACAGATAGGCATAGGGGCCTCTACATAATTCTCTGTGTTCCTGCCATTACCTTATTTCCAAAGGGGAGGAAGAGCACCGTATTCATGAATGCTATGTAAAAGCCAGTGCATTTTCACTGAACGATAGCTTGGTTTGTCAAAGTTGGGAATGAAAATGTGGTTAGAGGGAGCGAATTAAACCTCAAATGTAATACCTCTGACTTGCAGAAGGGAAAGGGGAAGTGCTAAGTGAATATAGGAAATTGCAGCATTATGCATTATAACAGCAATTCTTTCTATCTTTGTAGCTAATGGACTGAACAGAAAGTGAACAATTTATTTCATACAATGATTCAACAACACGCTGACAGGGCTTCCAATTCTGAGCTCAGTTTCACGTTCAGCTCCCTGTTTACTAGTGAAATAGTACAATTATCCGTCTACCTCTTACATTTTATAAACAGGCAAGGCTGCAGTATCAGAAAAGAATAAAAATAACTGTATAAATCCTGGATGTTTCAGGCTGGAGGGAAGGGAAATGAAGCAAGTGTTATCTTTCCTGCGGTCTATTGGAACATTCCTCTAAAAATAAATTCCCGGGGAAAATAGGTCCAAAAGAAAAATACTAATGGAACTCAGTATTCAGTTTCTATTTTATGTTTCCTCCATCCAGGTTTGTGAAGGGAAATCACAAAACACTTCTTGTTTGAGTCCACGTTTCAAATTGTCAATAGTAAGGTAGTCAGAACTGTTACAGCTGAATTGATCACATAAAACTCTTGTGAAAAAGGGATGCTTCTCCCAGAGGCATTTGGTAAATGTACTAAGCTGCTTTACAGGACAGGATGACATTTTTCTGCCTTTAACCCCAGTTTTATTGAGCATAGAAATCACTTGGACTATGAAGAGTTTTGGTTTTTCATCTGGAAATGTTTGTGAGCCAGCCCTGACTGCATGATTCTCTTGCTTACGGAGTCAGTGTGTTTGAATGGAACAGCCTCCTAGTGTAATTAGTTGCTTGTTAAGTCTGATTATTTCTGATATATTGGCTTATTTGGAAGGAGATTCTGGACAAATATACTTTAAAAAGAAAGGCCCTGTCTTAAAGTATAAATTCAGTAGAGCTTTTAAATTCCAGTGAGAGTCAATGGGTTTGCTGAAAGAAGGTTATAGCTATAAAGATAGATATGAAAGCTATTAATAAGGGTAACAAGCTGAACAGTTGAGGATTTATGAGTGTTATTTCAAATTGCTTAGGTAAAATAGAAAAGAAATAGAAGTCAGTAGCAGCAATTAGCTGTTGCAGCCTCTTCTGCTACATGGTGACAATACTGTCACTTCATGGAGGAACGTGAGTCTACTTATGCTTAGCATGAAATATGAGTACAAAGTTGATGTTAAAAATTCTGTTAGTCTGAGAGCCATTTAATTGATGGCAGCAGCAGCAGTCACTGTGGGTGCTGAAATCTGGAATCTGGATGAGAACATAGAGTGGGTAGTGGAGACGACCTGCCCTTGTTGGGATTGGCACTTATCAGTGGCTTCAGAGCACCTAAAGAGCATGAACTTTGGAGAACATTGTTCCAGGAGACTAAGGGGGAAGTATCTGCTTTTTTCCTATAGATATGATGGAAAAGGGATAGAAGGTCCTACATGACTTTGGTAGGGGAGCGATTTAAGATTATCAGTAACAGCAGAGTTCCCTCATCTTAGCCTATTAAGGAAAAAAAATCCTTATTGAAAAAATGTTTATAAATCCTTAATAATACTAAGCTATAAGTACCTCTGTCCATGTACAAGAGGAGAATCTTCAGTTCAGGGCTACCTCCCTCAATGGCACTGGGATGGAAGTGCTGGGTTAAATGTCTGCTGAGTCTCTGGGTGATTTTACTGCTGCCCTTTCTGGAAGCAATGCAGTGGGCCTGAGTTCGCTGGCAAGCCAGCAGTGCTGCCTTCATGGATGGAATCTGCAGTAGTACAATTAATCTGCTCCCTGTAAAACAGAAATGCAGCATTCTCTTTGGATTATAGGATTGAATATGGGACAACAGGGAGAAGTCATTCTTAGGAAGTATTTACTTCTGGATGAAAACAAATATAAGCTGTGAGTGCTTTTTTCTGTAAAGTTAGTCTTGGATAGTTCCTGCAAATGTAGTACTACTAGGTGTCTCCCTTCAGTTGGATGGCTCTCACTCTGTATCTTTCTGATCATAGCAAGTTCCAGGCAGACCTTGGCAATGGTCTGAATTTAAGTGAAATTTTGTTAGCTCTGAAATAAGTCATATGTCTGGAGGAGCAGGAGGAATCTACTCAAAGAGCTACCATGCTGTAGTGGTCCTTGTCAGACAGTCTTTGAGCTAAGAGGTACAGATCGTGGTGGCTCCAGAGCTACCTGGGCAGAATTTGCACAATACTGTTTCTGTGACTAAAGAGCTACAGCATATTACTCTGTATTCCCCTAAATTCTTGAGTTTCTGCTTTCTACTGGGCATGGCATAAAAGAAAGACACCACAAACTGGGAAAAAAATGTTTTCCCTCTATTGGTAGGCAACTTCCCTTTCTGATCAACTTCCCTTCGCATCAGCATGTTTGAGAGTGACTGCTCCACTTCCAGCCTCCCTGATGCTCTTACCTCAGAAGTTGTTGTAGTCAGCATTTGTTCCCTGTGATTCCCTCTTGCAACCTTATTTTCAGTTCCCTAGAGCACTACACCACAGTGAAAGGAGACTTGTGTTTCCATTTCTGAAGATGGCTTCAGAAAAAGATGTTTGGTACTGCAGAAAGGGCCTTTCTGTCTTTCAGATTCATGATATTTTTTAGGTAAGATGTCAGTACATCTACTTTCACACATTTGCCTAAGTGCTTCACTGTTGGACATTTCATGGTTCTGAGACCTGTAAAACTCTAAACAAAAACTTAACCTATTCTGATCTTTCTATAAAGCAAATAAGCAGACTGATATTTTACTGCCTTCTTTCCCTTCTGTGTTTAAATTGCTATTTGTCCTAAATAATCTTGTGTGTGGCTCCTCAGGTAATAAAGTTTTTCTGTATGTGTTTGTGTGTGTGTGTGTGTGTGTGTGTGTGTGTGTGTGTGTGTGCACGTGCAAATTAAAAAGAAGGCAGATTATTTTTCAAGGAGATTTTAACATGGTCTTCTATATCGCAGTTGCTGCCCAGGGTTCTGCACGTGTGGTTCTCGTGCAGAAAACAAAGCAAACATAACGTAACTAACCCATATTGACTACCAGATGCCTCAAAGTGTTCAGGACTAGTAGTAAACTACTGTTTTCTTTGGTCTGTCTCCGCTTTGCCTTCTGATGCTTTTCCCTTTGATGCCCTGTGACCTCACTGCAAATGTGATGCCTTCTGCTCAGTGCTCATGAACAGATGGACGATGGTGCCAACAAGGAATCTCAAGACTCAGTCCACTAGACTCTTGCTTGTCATTCCTCAGAAGAACAATTACTGAACAGCTAAATTTAATTGTTTCTGACCAGTGGTTAACTAGACTTAAAGAAATACTGTCTCAGTGAAACCAGAATCTTCTGATAGCTATTTAAAACTCCACTTCTCTGCCAGATGCAAGCGTTAGTAACCATACTTCACCAGCTGATCACATCTCATAATTACAATTACTAACCTAGCCCAGAGAAAAGCTTGGTTCATTTGTCCAAGTATTGATTAACTGGTGTAGTCAAGATTACTTACTTCACAGAGGAGGCATAACCATTAATAATGTTATAATTACAGCCCAGAAAGTACCGTGATGAGGGGCTAGATTGGAACGTCAATAGATAAGGAGAGAAGCATTGTTTATATAATCCTGAAAAACAGCTGCTATGTTAAAGGAGGCAATTAACCCGAGGAAACCACTGATGACAGGGAGCGGTTCATGTCCTCATGCTGCGTGAAGGGGGCCCTCCTCATGGGAGTCCTTGAAGGTCAATCACTGCTTCAGTGGTAAAGCTGGGAAAAATCTTTGCCCGAGTGACGTGTCAGGGCTGATGCATGTGTAGAAAATGTGAGGAGGTTGTATTTTGTTACTGTGAAGCCATCAAATACAGTCATACCTGTGCATAGGATGGCTGATATTTTAATTACTGCTTATTGTCTGATCTGGTCAAGCAGGAGGGGGAAGGAGAGGCCATAGCACAAGGTGTCACTAGGATGTCCTTTTCCTCTGTTCCTTCTCATATTCATGCAAGAAATCTTGGATTTCCTTTAAAACAAAGTTTTGTGTGGAGTAATGCAATTTTGAGCTCATTAAGTTTATAGAGGTGGTGCTGGCTTATCCCTGAGAGAGAGCTGCACCTTTGCTTGATGAGTCTAATAGCCCCTTCAGCTGAGCAAAGAAATCTTGTGAAGATCAGAATAATTTTCTTGGCACTTTCTGTGTCAAAGCCCAAAGTCCAAAGGCCAGATCACTTGGTGCTGTGCTGAGGGTGTTGGAAATCTCTTGGGTTAGAGGAGCTCCCAGGGAGTCACAGATGGAACCTCATTCTCCTAAACTTCTAGAGGTGGTGGAGTAGGACACATAGAAAAGATATTTTATTGATGGAAGATTTTATTGATCTAAAGTCAGTAAGTTCATATCCTCAATCTCTTTGACCTCTTTATCTAGACTTCAGCTAATTTCAAGGATCTGTTCCACAGTTAGTGTCAAAACAGTCAGTGTTCATCAATCACATGGCACAAACATGACCATTCCTACTGAATAACAATTGCCCATGGGCAGTGTGTATGTGCTTGTATTCCCTCATACAGCCTACTCTTCTAAACAGGTCTGTACTGTTTAATGTAAATTCATGCTAATCTCAATCTCTCTACATGTGAGCATATTTCACCCATTTGATAAGGATCAAGGGACTCACACTTGATATTCACTTTATATTCAAACAACTTGGGGTTAATTTGATGCCAGGAGAACAGCTTTTCATTCTCCCTCTCAAGGCATTAAACTACCAACATTAACTTTCTGTGTTCAGCTCTTTAGGTCTACAAGGAAATGGTGTGAGCAAATTTGATAGCAGGTGTATTGGCATGTGAATGTAAATCAGGTAGAGAGTTGTAGGCAAAATGAATATCAGGTTAAGATGTGTGGTGATTTTCAAAGGAAAAAATTGAACTAAATTAAGTTCAAGCTACATTTTTTGCTTTTACTGTGTTGATAGTTTCAGTGTTTGATCTGTACGCTGTGGGCGGATTGTTTGGAAATAGTAGGTCATGAGTTCTTTTGTTAGTGAAAATGTGGAGGGCTCTCATGTCCCACTCTTAAATGTAAAATGTTTTTGCGAGTGCAAGTCTTACCATTAATTTGATTTATTTCTGTTATGCTCCACTCTTAAATGTAAAATGTCTTTGCCAGTGCAAGTTTTACCATTAATTTGATTTATTTCTGTTATTTTCTATTTATTCTTTCCTTATTCTGCTTATAGTTCTCCAAAAAGAGGTTTGGATGCATAATCCAGTGGTGTCCTTTTTATTTACAGACTAAGTGCTGGGTAGTGAAATGTAGATAAATAATAATCTGCCCAACTCACAAATACTGATCGCACACCTCGTTTTTACCACTGCTATCATCATTGCAAAAGCTTTGCTAGATTTTAGAGGGTAATTGTAAAAGTCAGGAGATTCCAAGGAATTTTGCCTTTCTGTTCCAGCTAAGGGAAAGTATCTCAAAGCTTGGAGCTCTTTTCAGCAAAATGATTGCAAGCAGGTCGTGCCCTTTCTTAAATTGGTAACACGACAGCTTGAGCACATTCACCGAGTGCCACTGTGACAGTCTCATCACCTGGGGAGAGAACTGTCTCACAGACAGGCAGATCCCAAGCCATTTTGATAATTATAGGTGAAAACTAACAGCTTGCCAGTGCAGATTCCTGAGTGCCCAAGGTGCATGGTTACAGGAGGAGCCTCCCTAGTACAACTGCTGCATTTAGTTGTTCTGCAGCAGCTCCTCCAGGAGGCTCCCTGGGGAGACCATCTTGTAAGTAGAATAATCAGGAGATAATAAATGTAATGGACAGTAGTTTTGCAAGCTCCTGACCAGCTGGAATTGAGAGACCCCATGCTAGCTAATGCTACATGATTGTCAGGTGCTGACTGGGCAGCTAACCAAGCCTTTCAGTTGCAAACCAAAGTAATGCTCCTTCTATTCAAAGGTTGTTTATAATGTTCCTTGATTGCTTTTCCCAATAAAATTTTCATCTTTCACCAGGCTAATCTTGCCTGTTCTCTACCTTTTATGAGGCAATGAAGTACCAATCTCATCATGGGGTGGAGAAGCACTTATTGTGAACCTTAATGTCACCAGCATTGATATCAGGCTGTCAATTTTCTCTTCATGTAGGAACTAACTGAAGTGGCAGAATAGCTCTTTCTTCCACAAGTCTTTTCCTGAACTTAAGCATCAGTGTCAAAACAGAGGATGTAAAAGTGTAGTTTACGTAAAGTATAGACACACAAGTTGAAACACATGGTACATGCTGCCTCCTTTCCTGTTAATACCCTAAAGGTATTTGAATTCTGTAAGGTCCACAACGCTTGACTCTGGCATTTTCCAGTGCCTAAATCTCAGGAAAACCCCAGAAGTGCTATTATTAGGACTAAGAAACTGCCTAAGTTCAAATAGGATTTTCAGTCAGGCATTTCCCTTAGCAATTCTCATGAAAATCGTCAATGAACAAGTTCATTGGAACAAGGACTGATTTCACAAAATTAGGAATGTGTGATCTTTCACTTTTAAAACTCAGGCAGTGAAAGTCTCCTCCCTTCTCCTCCAAAACACAGTAACCCTCTGGAAGCAGAACTGACCAAAGGTCTAAGACGTTTTCTGCCTGAAAGAGGAGAGCCCAGCACTGCTTATCTGGGCTGGACATCCCAGCTGCCAATGCATGGTCCATCTGTGCCAAGAACCTAGGCTCTGTGCATTAAGAACTGGAGGGGACAAGATGAAGCCTGGTGCTAGGATGTAGTTACTTGAGTTTTACTTCTTCTCTTTTAGCTTAACTATCACTATTTAGAGTGAGTATTCCTCTCAGAGGAGAATTAGCATGAAAGCTATCTTTCCTTGATTAAAAAAAATGAAAGAATTCTGGATGTTGTTTTTACTACAATGTACCTAAAACTCCTCTATTTGATGAGTTATCATGACTGACATGATTGCATTATAGAGTACCAAACCTAAGCTTCTGTTAAAACATGTGAATTTATAAATGTTTTGTTTTCCAAGAGAATATTCCCACAGTCTAGTTAATGTTGTCTATCTGAGTCTGCAGACAACCTTGTCAGAATAGGGTGAACCTTTCCATTCATCTCAGTGAAGTACCAGCCTCGCACTCCTTGATTTTGCTCAGTGTCAGTGCCACTTGTATTGACGAATGTTTTATCTGAAGGTTTGGAAAGGCATGCTGGGATATGCAGGACAGAAAAAGCACAAGAAAGAAGTGCAATGACTCAGAAAGGAAGAAGGCATTAGCTGTTGTTGGATTGATCCTCTCAGGTGGCAGCAGAACATACAGAAGCTTGAACTCTGACCAGCACACCTCTAACAACCTCCCCTGAGGGCAGCCCCTTCACATCTTGCACTGCTGCCAAAGGTAGAAATCTTTCCCCAATGCCAGCTGAGATGGTCCCTCCTGTGAAGTGGGCTGTTTGACTCTTGTCCTTCTGCCTTGTCCCATTTATTCTGCTGTTGTAATCCGAGCCATCACGGAGACTGGTGTGAGTGAATATTATGAAACCCGAATGCCGTTATAACCAGAGATATTGGTGTTGGTACCGACATCCCAGCAGCTTCATGGAGGCTCAAGTCTTCTGTTTTCCTTGTATGCAAAGATTAGTCTGCGTTTGGCCATGTCTCTATCACAGTGGCTCTTTCGCTGCCCAGGTGCTTCTACAGAAAACCTCCCTTACCCTGTTCTTCTCTGGGTTTTCCCTCGTCTTTTCCTAGATGGCTTTCAACACACAGTGGTCAGGCACTCTTCTCCATGTCACTTGAATGGGACACTTGGTTTTTAGTTTCTATTTTTTATTTTTTATTAAGCTTTTCTCTTTGTCTGTATCCAGAATTATAAAAGTGGCCACTTTTGCAGGCTATGACTTATGAAATATCTCTAATGCTTTTTGTGTGAATACTGTAACTTGTGTGCTCCAGCTTTGGTACCTTTTTTCTGGACGCACAACAGAGGAAAATTCAAGGCTATGCTGCAAAATGTTTGTCTTTCTTCTTTTAAAGCTAACAACAAAAGCACATCATTTTTTCTGGTTCTCTCTCTGTGCTGTAGCTTTTTCACACCTCTTCACTTAAGAACCCCTTCAGACTCACTAAAAGGAATCCCTACTTCTTTTGAGAAGAGATAGTTAAAAAGGCACAGGAGGGAGAGATGGGGCTATGGGAGCTGAGAGAGGCTGAGTCAAGACAGGAAAAAGCAACATTGGCTGAAGTCAACAGAGGTAAGGGCCTGGAGGGATAGGAGAGGGAGGGCTGGTAGAGCCTGTCCATCATCAACTGAATAAACAACACACATGGCAATAACAATATATGATTTTATGAGGAGCTAGACAAGCTTTTAAGGAGTAAAATAGTAGGGGGTGTAACTGCAAATTGAGGAGAAAAGCAGCTGAGATGGATTTCCCTGTTGCTGTCTGTCCTCTATTTGGCAGCAGCTCATTTGTGAAAAAAGCAATCAACAGTAGTTTATGATGCTAAGACATTTCAGTGACTTGCACTCAGTGAAAATCATTGATGTTTCTCCTTTAGCTAGGTTTTGCTGCTTGCAGTTGAAAGAATTTCCCTGCCTGAAATCCTATTTTGTTAAACCTGACAATGAGTAACATTACAAGTTCTTTAAGAAAGTTCTCTGGGCTTGAAAGGGGATATGTTCATTAGCCTTGTAATTAGCAGGAAAACTTAATCGTGACAGGGCACTCAGTCCCCTCTGATTCCCCTCCTCACAGCTCCCTAATCTCCAGGTGCCATTCATATTGTAGATTACCATTATTTAATACATATTTTAGAAAACTCTGATTATGTTTCCGTGTGAAACACTTTGAGAGCTGGGCCATAAATATTTCCATCAACTCGTTTTTCTTCCACCCCCAGGACTCCACTTCCTGCAATACAGCTAGTCCCTCAAAATGCAGTTTGGGTTCTGGATTCTGTGGAGGTGGTCCTTATGTGATGGTAATGTTACCTTGGGAACAAAGTTAAATGATAGGTTTATGGACCTACTATCTTAATTCCCTTTTATTTTATGATGGAAATGTAAGATGTTGTGAATGGTTCATAACATATGCCAGCAGAAGCATGCCAAAAATAGCAATCTGAAGCAGCACACAGTATGTAATGCTTGCATACTTCTCCGAGAGTTAGAGAGATTATTGAAACAACACATGTCAGATGCTATTACTGTCATATTTTTGGGGCCATCTGTTAGAGGCCAAGATCAAGACCTGCTGCTTTCCTAGGAACAGCAGCTCCAAAAAGGACTGTGGCAAATTAAGCGAGATCTGCTCAGGCCTGGGGAGTTCATCTAAGGGGTTTTCTTCTTTTGTTTCAAGACTTCATCAGGGTTAAAACCAACATTATTTTGGATATTGCTCCAGAGGAAGTCTGAGGAAAATCCTTTTAATTCTTTTTGTTTGTTTGTTTATTTATTTGCTGTGGGGTTTTTTTTGAGGGACTAAATAGCAGGTCCAAGGTAAGGACTGAATTGTCAGGACAGGATTTGTACATTTACACTCACAACTGTGCTTCATGGGAAAACATGTTCATAAATAAAATTCATATGAATGTGCAATAAAATTATTTGCAGCTAGTGAACAATAATTTGACAGCAACCTGGAGTTGTATTTAACTACTGATTAATGCAGTTGACTACGTAGACACAAATTTTCAAAGCAAAATGAAGACTTTTGAGGTTCCATATGGAATTTGGATGCCAACCTCCTACTGGTCTTCAAAATCTCAGCTAGAATACCTATAAATCTGTTTATTAGATATAAGATGAAATTCTATTTGGAACCACAGGGAATTTCACTGCTGGCAGCAGTGGGCTGGATTTTGCACTTACTATATCAATATAGCTACTCTCACACACATATATCTATTCATATACATATGGATATGTGTTTTTAATAGTAGTGACATAAGGCACAGCTTTTAGTTCCACTGCATTCATAGGAATTTATGTAATGGGCATGTATTTAAATGACATGTTTCTTAATAATTATAAACAATGTCCTTGCTGACACCAGAACACTAAAGAATTAAATGTATTGATGTAGAAGATGGGAGGTCTCTTTTACGAAGACAGACGTGTTTCAAATGTCATGAAGTGGGAGTAGTTTTCAAATGCAGGAAAGTGAAATCATAGATCTGGAATATTTTTGCGGAGGTTTTGTTTTGCTGCATGTTGGTGAAGGACTTAGACACAGCTTCTACCCATTCTGCACCTTTCACTTAGTAAAGCCACAAAAAGACTCCAAGTTTGCTTCAACTCTGCTGCAGAAAGAGCTCCTGTTTTGAAATCTCAGTCTGTGCTATAGCATATGGATACCTTTCCTACGGACTCAGGATGCACCTGTTCATGGTGAGAGCCTCCTTCTGCTCCTGGAGGAGCCCAGCACAATGGGGTACAACAGCAGGGGAGACTTTTGCAGGGTGGAGGAGGCTGAAACCTAGTACTGAAAGGACAGAGCACTGGGGAGATCCCTCTTACTCTTCAAGGCAGGAGGGAGATGCATGGGGAAGAGAGAGGACTGCTGGCAATTCACTGCTGGCAGCACCTTGTCATTCTGCCGCCTATTCCCATGTTTTACCCAAATACATGTAAATTCATGTAAAATCTGTGGATGTTCCTAACAGTTGAGATAGGATTCAAGTCCTCATTTCCAGGAGAGCACTCTCACTGGCAGAAGAGACTCGAAGTTTATTAACTGCACCTTCAGGGCTGGGAAGGGAGCTTTTGCTGGTGGAGGTCATGCCCTGGGGAGAGGACCAATGACTTTATCCTCACAGCAGTTTTATAATCTACTGCTGTTCCATCTTCTGGGTCTCTTGCAGAAAACTGGTGTCAGAAAGATACTGCTGCAGCTGTTGCCAATGAGGAGTAATGATCCCAACTGCAGCACCCTCCGTATGCATATCATTGTCTGGGGATGTTACCAGTACAAACTGATTATGCAGTGCAAAAGTATCTAACAACCTTCTGCTTATTTCTTTTGCAGGAGAAATTTCCAAAGTAGATCTCTGTCATTTTTACTTATTGCATTCTTCAATCAAGTGTTTTAAATACATATTTGGAAGGCTTGTTTGATTGAAATTCATTGCATCCAAAGTGATTTCCCACTGGAATAGGCTGCCCAGGGAGGTGGTGGAGTCACTGTCCCTGGATTTGTTTAGGAGGGGGTTGGATGATGTGCTTAGTGCCATGATCTAGATGACCTAGATTATTGGATGGTGTTGGTTAATAGGTTGATAATAGGTTAGGTCATAGGCTGGACTTGGTGATCAGTATGGTCTTTTCCAACCTTGTTAACTCTGTGATTCTGTGTGATTCTGTGAATCAAGACGGAACTGAAAGATGGCGTGGTAGTTCTGGAGTCAAGCAAAGGACATGTTTTCAAACCACAGGTACTATGGAGATATTTGTTACCCTTGAGAAGTGCTAGCCTGAAAGAGAAGCTTCCATAACATGAAATAATCCTTCTTTCTCTCTTAGGGTTTCATCTTAGTGTTATTTGGGGTAGAAGCAATTTTCTGATTTTGAAATTTGTGCCAAGTGACAAATTCCCAGGACAGGGCATTTTAGCTCACTGAGACTGATGTTCTTGTCACTTTTACTGCCACCTCCAACACAAATGGGCAGCAATGCTGATTTCCCTGAGCAGCTGCCAGTGTCTGCCACCAAAATGTACTCTGGGGAAGTGCACCATCAGACTGGCTCCAGCTGAGGGACCACACAACTTTCAGCATCTCCAATCTGGGCCACATGTGCCAGTAGACAGGATGACTGATCTCAGAGGACTGTCTTGGACTAAGCTAAAGCTTGATGCGCATTGACTGGCACATTTTAGGCTACAAAGAGTGGTGTTTTTTGACTAATATTTGTCTTGACAACATGCTTAAACAATTCTGAAGACCCTCTCAGGGTTTCCCACAATCTAAGTGTTCACATTTCCTCTTTGCTGGCACGTCAGTGTATTCTCCAATTTCATTTAATATCCAGCCTGCATATGACCAGTAAAGCACTCAAAAAATGGTCCACTTTTAAGGCCATGGAAAAAGAACAGTCAATTTTTCAACAATCTGACCAGCACTGAGTCAATTTCTATACATTTCATAGTAAGTGGTAATAGAAAACTTTTATAAAGCAAACCCAAAAGCATTGCAAACTGTGCTTTCCTGTGAATGAATTCCAACACAAAAACCACCTGCCTGTGTCTGCAGGAGTTCAAACACAAGATGTGTCGACATGAATGCCGTGTCCAATCTCAGTTGTAATGACAGAGAGGAGACTGTTGCTAGTCCTACTGCCAGACACTAAGTAATTCTGTGCTGCAAGGGGTTTGTTCAGGGCCAGCAGAAAAAGAGGCAGCTTCACTGTACAGGCTCTCCAATTAATGTGTAGTTTTGCAGGAAATGCTGTAAAAATATATTCCTTTAAGAACCTATGCTTGAGCTGTGTATCTCTAGTGATGCAATATTTTTGTTCTGCATGGCTTTCTTTGGTGTTTCATGATGTGGCAGGTTTCAGATATTTGGTGATTGAAAAGTTAAAATACATAGTGTAAAAGGTGGCAGAAAGTTGATGTATTTGTTTGCTGTTTTATTGCTTGATTTTCCTTAGGTTAGAAAAGGGCAGAAGAATTCAACTAAACCAAAGCAATAATGTGTTTTTTCAATAGTGAGGAAATACAGACTTACTTGTTTAGACTGAGAATATTCTTTAATGAAGGCAAACCTTGGAGTAACACTATATATGAAGAAGGCTGAGGCTGGAGCTATTTCTCCTAAGGGAATTGTGAATTAATTTGTGTTCCTCTCTTTTCCTCTAATTTCTTTCTGCTTGTAGGAAAAATTATATCCATACTGTAGCTTCAGTCCATGTCATTTAATATCCAAGACCGATTCCCCCTTGGGATGTAGGGGAAGTGGGAAGGAGTATAGTTAGAAAAGGAGATTATCAGGAATTTAGGAGCATTTCGATCGAAACAAGAACCCTGGAATTGGATGGATTCAATTGAGATTATTTCAGAAATACCTTCTAGCAATTCTGCTTTTGCTGCTTTTGCTTCACTCAATGGTTTCTGGATTCAGAGACAGAAAAATTATAGTTTGCCTGACCAAGCCACAGTGTTGTAAGAAGTGAAGAGTGCCAAATAACCTGTTTCTGCTGATGGCTACCAGTGGGTCCTCAGGGAGAGACTAAGAGAAACTCAGCAAACCCCCAGAGCCTTGTGAGCACCCAGTGCTGGTGGCCCAGCTCCCAGTGCTCTGCCTCCATGGCGGAGAACACCCTTCCTCCCTGCGGAGCTGATCTGCTGGTACATACTGGTCTTTTGGGTCCTCTGTCACTCACCAACCTCCCTGTCCTCTGCCAATGTGGTGATCCTAACCAGGAGCTTTTCATGCCTTTGGAAATGTGCTGCTGTGCTTCCCCCTTGGAGAGCAGCACCCAGGGAGGAGGCAGATAGTGAGCCCCTTCTTTAGGCCTGAATTTTAGCTGGCTGAGTTCAGAAAAGTTCATTACCTTCTGCTGTGCCAAACACCTGTTCCTAGAAAGCACGCAGTTACAACACCATTTGACAGACTTCTGTCATCACTGGGGGGAAGTCATCTATTAATTTTATCTGCTTTTTCCCCCAGGGAAGTAGTCGAAACCCTGAAGTGTCATTATGAAAAGCTAGAGACATAATGACAGATCTTGTTTAGCAAATTGTCAAATGAACCCACCATTACTGGTAATGTCTTTCATTATGCCTTTAATGAAATTGTATTGACGTATTTATGGTCTAATAAAATTAAAAAAGATACCCTGGAAAAGCACTTTTCAGAAGCTGAAATGTTTTAATAATGGTTTCATAAATTATTTTGATTTTTTTTTAGTAATAAACTTTGGCAAAAGAAATGTCCTATTATTCAAAACTGCTAATGAAATGGTCTCTGGACTCTGCCATTTAAATCTGCTAAGATGTATTTTCTCCTGCCTCACCTTTAAATTCAATGCCCTTTATTTTTATCACCAGTGAGGAGCTGGCTACAATGGATTGTATCTTCTTCCCACACAGACCATTTATCCACTATTATATTTTCCTACTTTCTTATCACTGGAAAAACAGCACTTTGACATACCACTTCATGATTTATACTTTAAAGTACCCACCTGATCCAGTTTTATTATGTCCTCAGTTGTTGAATTCAGCATTTGTTAAAGTAGGGACTTTAGCATCTGTTTTGACATTGTTAAGGATTAGCCAGAAAATTTTGTAATGATTGAGCAATGAGCATCTGTCAGGTTTTTTGTGGGGCAGTGGTGAGAGCTTCCAAATAGGCTGTCATTTCTGGTAGATCTAGAGATTGTAATTTCTGGTGGATCTAGATCTGGACTCTTCCTAAACCTAGGATCCAATCTGTTAATTGTACACGTTTGCATGAGTGCACTTCTGGTTGCAGTAATAGATGATGTATAATATTTTTTTCCTTTGTAAACTCATAAAATGAGTCTGATTGAGACTATGCATTTTCACTTCACTTATATGAGTCAGCCAACTGCTGTATCCAGCTCAATTAACATCTGAATTGGCTTTTATGAAAAAAAAAAAAAAAAGATTATTTGCTCTATCCCAGAGGTCACAACAGACTAAGAAAATAAAGGTCATGTTGTATCTTGAATTCTGGATGTACAGATGTTATAAAAAGATAAAATGTGAAACCCAGAAGGGAAGGGAAGACATATTTGCAGCTATACTATGTATATGTAAATGGTAACATGATTTACTGGTAGTATCTTTTTTTTTCCCTTTAACATAGAAATGTCATAAAAATAGGCAAACAAGAAAAATACCAAAATGGACCAATGAATAACAATACATACTCAATCTCTCTTAAATATGCAACTATGGGAATATATGCCTCTGTCTTAGGATATGGCCATTAAATATATAGAGCCTTAGTGGCAAATCTGACTTCTTGGAACATTAGTTCCTATATCACTGTTGAAAATAAGGATATAAAAATCAAAAATAAAGAAGAGAAACAATGCATATACCTATGAGGTCTCTGTATAATCCAAATCAGTTGTCTGCCAGAGAGTTAGAAAATATTTTATGCATTCAGGGAATACAGCTTTCCATCAGAGAAATAAAATAGATATGTCTAGAATGTATCAGCACTGGTCTCATATTTCTTTTCTTTGGGCCTTGCTCTGATGTGATTTCATAGTAGCCATACTTTTCCCTTTGAATCTCATAATCCTTAGCTCAGATGCAGGGACAAGGAATATTTCAGGGGCAGAACTCTTAGCACAATTTTTGTTCATGTTGTAACTTCATCCTGTTCCACATTTCAGTCTCCTTCTCTGCCTGCTGTGACTTCTGACATCAGCTTGGGCTGAGCAACTGCAGAGTTCACCATGTTTGAGACATGTCAAGTGCTGAGCTCATATATAATTTCATCCTCCATGGGGTGGTGGTGGGGGACATGTGAGTACAGTTTAGCCCATTTTTTTAGCAAAGATGTTTGTAATAGCTTTCAAAGTTTTTAGAAGGGGTTGTCATTTAAAGCTGTTTGTGGCTCTTACAGATTTTTCTATCCGCCTGTTTATTCAGGTGCACTTATTCTATCTACCTGTTGTCTATCTGCTTATTTATTATCAGCCAGCTTCAGGAGTGTGGTTGCAAAGGCTTACATACATATCTAAATGTCATGCTTAGATATGGGCAATTTTATTTGTTCTTCTGAGGAGCTCTGTCCCTTCAGTAGGACTGTGGACAGAGAGCTGGGCCACTTGTAACCTCTTCTGTCATCTAACTGTTGAAGGCAGACAAGCAGGGCACACAGTTTTACCTAAGAATTAAGGCTGCACAAAGACATTTCTCTACAAAACCACAAAACCTGAAGTACAAAAAATCCTAAATTGAGACAACATTCAGGGTTCTTGCTAAAGGCATCACCAAATATTAGCCAAGTACAGCTGCATCTCAGGTATACCATCACACCAATGACTTTTAGCACAGTAATAATGCACTACTAGTCAAGAAATAGAAGATTTAACTTATGGTATTTGGGTTAGACACTGGCATATTGAATCTAAAAATCATGATTTTTGCCATAAAATAAGAAAATCAAATCAATCTGATCTCTTCTGCATATCCTATTTTACCTAAACTCATGCTTCTAATATGTTTTATTAAAATATGTCACAGTTTTTAGACCAAAGGACAATTTACTGTTAACAGACACTACATACGAACTCATACTAAAATCCACCTATACCTTGTTTCTTGTTTACGCTCATAATATACACAGCACATAAGTGAGTGTAGTCTTCAGGTGTCAATGTGGGATGTTCTGTTCAGTCTCACGAAAGAGAACTGTAGCTGAGATGGATTAAATGAGTTGCTTAAGGTCACATGTGATGCTTGCAATAAGAATAAGAGCTGCACTGAACTCCTCTGGTGTACTAGTTTGAGGGGGCTGGGATCGCGGGGG
>VXBA01000403.1:232845-287083 GCA_013399895.1 Serilophus lunatus
TTTTTTGGTTTTTTTCCCTTTTTGTGTGTTTTTTCCCTTGCGTATTGGGGTTCCCTCAATGTAATTCTGGGGTCTTCGGTGGGTTACCCCTACCTCTCTAATTCAAATCCCTTGTAATAAATCGTTCACCTGCTACAGCTCTATTCAGTTTTCTGTCACTTTCATTGAACCTGCCCCCTGAATGCTAAAAGGTGGATTAAACCACCACATCTGGTAGATCATTAGATGTGAGACTGTCATTGCCAGAAGAGGCCAGCAACCAATGATGTCAGAATATGAGGATTTTTGTGGTTTAGCATGTGTGTGTGTTTAAAGACTGGTTTACAATATGCACTTATGCATTTTCATTAGTGATTTTCAGAGGACCGTAAGAGCATTGGAGCAGACTTAAGTTCTGTATCCTCTCTTCTGTGCCTCAAAAGCAGGTGAAGCATTCTGCAGCAAACAAGTTAGGACCTGGCTTTCACAAAATATCTCATCTGAGTCTCAGCTAGAGGTCGACATGATGTTGGGACAACATCTTACATACTTATAGAAGAATAAGTTTTTAACTGTGATATATGCTTAGCCTCAATTACAGGTTGAGATACTGAATTCCTCTGGCCTTTATTTTATAAAGTATCTTCTGTTTTTGTGACAAAATGTGGTGGGTTTACCACTAGGGGGCACAACCAGGACAAAAGACTGAATAGAGATGCAACAGCAAACACAGGTTTATTTTCTGTGGGCTCTATAGACCTTATAGAATCCCACTAGGCACTAAACAAATACACACAACAGACTCGACAATGTTCTGCAATAAAATTAAAAGAAAACAAATAACAAACTGCTCCTCCAAGCAGACTGGTGGGCTGAGGACCAAAGCAAAGAAAGGGAGAACTGCCTCGAAGATAGTATCTCCTGGTCTCAGAGCCTCTGAAAGACAAAACAGTGAGAAGCATCCTCCTCCCGAGGACCCAAGGGAAAAAATACCACACTGATGAAGCTGAGCGGTGTTCTGGTGTCACTGTCGGGGCTCTGGTGCTGCTGCGAGATGAAGTGAACTGAGAAGGACCAGGAAGGGCAGCAGTTGATGTTATCTGCACCATGATGAGCCAGCCAAAGGGACAGAACTTCCAGGGTTCTGGCTTTTATGGGCTCTTGATATTGCATGAACTTGGTAGTCCTCTTCTTGGCCAGGCTGTTTTCCTATTGTCGGCAGCATTGGGCGCTGCCCCTTTCCAAGATTTCGGCACTCTGAGCAAAATGGCGCTTCCCACCAAAAAGCCATGTGCTCTGGACCTGGGACCTGGTGGCTGCCACCACCACCAGCCGTGGGGGCACTCCCGCAGCCAGTGGCACTGCCCATGGGGCCCCTGCCGCCTGTAGGGACCGGCCACAGGTGGTGACGGCTGCCCATGGGTGCAGTTGCCGCCACCCACCTCCTGGCAGTGTGGGGAGGGGCCACAGGGCTGAGATCACTCCCGGTGAGGCTCTTGCCAGCTGCACACTGGAAGAAGACCACCACCTTGCGCCACTCCGTGCTGCCTTGCCACGTGGGGCCAGGGCTCCGCGCCTGAGCAATTGCCAAGCCCAGCCCAGCTCACCACGGTGCGGGGCGGACATTGGCGCTGCAGGCATAGCCACCAAGCTTTGCCACCGCCCGTCACTGCCATCACCACCAGGTGGCGCAAGGACGGAGGCCACCCCGCTCCACTCCACATTGCANCTAGCAGCGGCAAGAAGCAGCAGGTGCATGAGGCTGTGGTCTCACCCGAGTGAGGGAACCGGTGCCATAGGAAACCACAGGAAGGAGCCTGGCCCCGAACCGGTCTTGCCACACCTCTGCCCGGTCTCACTGAGCCCAAAGTCCCTGGAGCTGGGATCAGCTGACCCCGCTCTGTTCTCCACTCCCGGGAATTTTGGGGAAATCACAAAAGAAAATGGTTTTAATGCTTTATCAGGCAAACAACCCAAACATCCCCCCTCCCCGGAGAAAAAAACAATATTCAAACCTATTACACACAGAAATAGCTAAAACATAAATCAGAACACAAATATAAGTTAACAGAGTGCATTAGAAGCTCATACAAACTAAGTAGATCAGTTGTCACATCTCAAAGGCCTGGAATTGATTTGTATGTCTGAATGGTGTAAGTATTCCTAGATGGAATGATTTTAAATTATGGATTCATATACTTACAGACCTCATAATGTATGTACATAGAAATGTACTCAATATGTACTGTATTTCTTACTAATTTACAGAGGTTGCTATATGTCTCTCTCGGGAAACACAGAGGTTTGAACTTAGCTCTTTGCTAAAATTTTAGTGCAAATTTAGAACTAATTTATTCTAATGTATACTAAATTCTATATTGTTTATTACTTTGTCTAAATAATTAGTGACCTGATAGTACTCGTAGTCCATTTTAGTGATGAGTTTAATGACATCTTCTGTTATTAATGTCTTAAATGTGTCTCAGGCTATGTCAAAGGACAGTACACTTTTTATTTAATGTGATACATCAGTAGTAACACTCCATGGGTTTTCACAGAATTCAGATTATGTTGGAGAAAACAGGTATCTTTTTTGCATGCTAATTGGTTTCAAGAGATGATAACACAAGAAAATGAAGGTTTTTTCTTGCATAGAAGTAAATAGCAACCATTTGATGAAATCATTGCCACAGGTGTAGCAATTAAATTTCACCCCTCAGTCAATTTGTTTTGAATAAAAATCTTGCACAGTTCCTTACCAGTGTTTCTTATATAGCTTCAACTTTTGTAAGGAATACTACAGAGTTGGAAATGCAAGCCTGTTTGGTCTTCTGATCCATGAAAGAGGATCAACTGAGAGGCAGTTTGGAAAAAAAAGGTAGCAGTGCAAGAAAGCCTGACTCTATAACCTTCACCTTTATTCTTCATTTTCGCCCACAAAAGGCGAGGTGTCTTTGTGTTTGTTAAATTGTTGGCCTTGGGCTTATAATTGCCATTCAGGGTCTGCAGCCATGACCTTGCAGCTGTCTGCGAAGTTGCATTGACAACACCTTCACTCTGGCTCAGAAAGCAAATTAAAGGCTTGGGTCAACTGGTGGCAATATTTGGAACAAGAATTTAACTGGTTGCCTGAGGATAAAAGGGTGAGCCCCCCAGGGTGGGCCTCATCTCATGGTGACTTCTAAACTTTGCTGTGGATCTGAACTGATGTAGCTAATGGAGCTGGACCTCATACCTCTGACCTTTCCTGGTCCTCCTTATCAGACTGGACGGTATATTCTCCAAACTGCACTTGGGGCTGCCTTTGCCAAAACTGATGAGACAGTACTTATTGCATCCATCTTTTTAAAGTGTCCTGCTTTAGACCCCTCTGCTTGAGTTTACAGTCCTGCCATTACGAGTGTGAAATCTCAAATAACGAACAATTTTCTTTCCCTGTAGACTTTGTATACTGTGGCATCCGTAAATATCTGCTTTCCTCTGTGAGACCAGAATAACGCTGTAACATGTACAGGTGAGGTCAGGGCAAGAATCATTAAAATTTCCTATGCACATTAAGAGGTCTCTTCTGGTTTTGTTGTTTTAGTGGAACCTGTAGTTTTTTCTAAAGGAATGCCTGCTTCTCACAACTTCTCTAAAAATCTCCCTGAGGTTTTATATGCGATGAGTGGTCTCTAAAAGAATTTCATGAGTAAAGTTGGTAGAGTATTTCAGATATGTTCCTGCAGAGAGAGTAGGACTGTTCCAGGAAGGGAGTTGCCTTAGTCTGCTGTCCAATAACTCTTTATCTATGATAGAACTTAGCATAGCTATGACAGGATGAATAAATTGTTGTCAGTCACCTACCAGTAGAAATTTCTCTTCACAGCATCACTTTAAAAAGGAAGCAGTTCCCCTAAAATATAAAAGTGATGTTCCAGCTGAGAAAAATAACAGTAACTTTCAAAAGAGAATTTGATTTTTATATTCTTCTGGTTTACCAGTCGGCAGCCTTAGGTATCTGCAAATATATCCTGAACACATAATCAGCCTATGCTGAAACCAGCACAAGTTTCATGTCTGTCTTGTAAATACAATTCCTAGAAAGGGTACTTGCACTAGAGCAACACACAGAATCATTGCCTGAACTTAAAAAGTGCTTTGAAATGCTTTAAAGGATAGTGCTTTAGAGTAAATGGCATTCTCCAGTTCTGTAATGTTGTGTGAATAAATGCTTCATTTACTAACTCTGAGGGGACCACAAAGATCTGTTGTTGTAAAAGTTTGATTTTCCGTGTCTTGGGATTGGAAAATAGAATAGGGATTTGTCCTAGCCTCGTGGCTAGAAATTGACAAATCATTAATTCCATTGAGTTTCACGGTAGTGAAATTTATCAAACCGATGTCCACTTCTGTTAGCAAAAAAGGTTACATGCCATGGCATGAGAAGCCCTCTTCTCATGCTCTTGCTTTTATATTTTCACCTTTGTTTATTTATCCTTTTTAAAGCACTGTTACATACTATTGTGGGCTTAGAAGCTTCTGTTTAGTAATGAGGGTGCAGAATGGACCTCCTTGCTTTCTAAACTCTGTCCCAGAGAGGAGTCTAGATACAGCTGGATCCAATCCTGGTTTCAGACTTGGACAAGGGTTTATATCTAAAGGATTATATCGGTGTAATTAAGCCTTTCTTAGACTTTGTCTTGCAGGATTAAGTGTGCCAAACCAATAAATTAATTTAAATTGATGATAATAATTATTTGATTAAAAGACTTTCATTTGAATGTTACTACACAGTATAGATAGTTATAACTACAAGTACAATGAGCTATTTATTAAATCAATAATTTCAAAGCTAGCAAAATAATTACGTAGAAATTGATGTTACTCATGCATTCCAATGACTGTGGCCAAATATCTTTCACTCAGCCTGGAGTAGCTTTGAGAGGTGTCCCTAGAAGGGGTATGCTAGAAATCCTTGCCATTAAAAAGTGGAACTGTGCTTTTATAGAATAAAGTAATTGACTGTCAGTCGTGTATTTCTAGCATAACTATTTCAGCTCAGCAGGCTTTAGCTCAGCAGATTTCGATAAGTCATCAGTAATATCACTTGTTTGTTCCTTTATCGGGAACTTTTTGTGCCACATCCTCACCAGTGACAATTTCTGTCAGGAAACATTGTTTTTCACATTCTCAGAGTGTTTAACTTTGGTATTGTTGTGTGAAGCTGGCCTCAACACTCTTCAACAGCAAAACCAGTATGACCTCCTTTCTCCAGCCACTGATGCAAACAGAGTAAAGTTTGAGCTTTTTTACCTCCACTTTGGCAGAGCAGCAATTTACAAGCACATACCTTGTAAAGAACCTAGAATAGTGGATTGTGAAGCCTTTTGTTTGTTCTCGTCCATTGAAATCAATGCACTTTATGTCAAAATTGCAAATACATCAAGTGTTGAATGCACGTTTGCCAGTGTTCACATGAATTCAGGCAGAGCAAAGGACTGCACGCAGCAGGCAGATTCGTTGCACTTCTACCCCGCCCAGTCTGCAAACTTCATTGGTGAAAAGGCCTTCTGAAGGGTGTCTGTCTAGGAACAAATTTCCTTTTTTCTTGATTTCGAGAAAAAAACATTCGATTTCCTGCTTGCTTGGGCTTCCCCCAACCCAGCCAGTTTTTGGCCCTGGCTGGTGTATGTCAACAGAGCTGCAGCTGGAGTGGCAGTGGTTTATACCACTGATGATGCTGGCAGGGGGATGCTGCTGTGGGAATGCTCTGCACTTCCACTGGAGCTCAGCCTCTGGATGCCGTGGAGGTGCACAAGGAGAGTTAAGGGAGATCCTGATTAAAGTTCCATGTCCTGATGCTCTTCACCAATTTATATCCAAGTGCTACTTTGCTAATTAATGACTGCTCATGAAGTGCCATGTGTCAGCAATGAATCACTTATTTTTTGTAGCACTGCAGTGGTATACTGCTAATGAGCAAGGACAACTTACATAATTAAAGCCTAAAATAGCCCTGTCAGTAGGACACAATCAAGTGTTTATATCTTGCTGCAGTGGGTGGACCAGAGTATATAATTTTTCTGTCTTTGCTTTTGCTAGTTTTACAAGAAAAAAGATGGAGAGTTGAAAAAATTTGGGGCAGTAAATATTTTTTCAACTGTAGTAGTACAAGGAATTGAATTTAATTTTAAAAGAACTAAAATTCTGCCAGTTACCTGTGTCTGGCATAACCTTAAAATAAGACTGTCTTAATTATTGCCTCTAATTGGCCTCATCAAGCTTAAAACGAATAAAAAAAATGAAAGGGAGAAGCAACCTGGATGAAATGGAAAGGTTAGTGCAAATTTACAGCAAAATCTGTAGTTTGTTTCTCCACAGCTACATGTAAGTAGGAAGTCTGAGAAACACGGACAAGCCCTCTGTGAATGTGTTTAGGCCGCTGTTCATATGTTAAGTAATACCTTGAAAAAATCTGCCACTGAACCAGTAAACTAGCAAGTAAGAGTTCTTTTTGACCTGGTCAGTGCTAGCACAGATGAGATGTATTTTCATTCATGAGAGATAAGATCAAGTATCTGGAGAACATTTAGTCCAACCACGCACACTGCATCCCTTTCCCAGAGTGTTGTACATCACAGTCTGAAACACTGATGTAGTCCACTAGTTTTCCTCATAGGAGGGAAAAATATTGTATTTCTGAGAGAGCAAATAGAATCCATTAGCTGAAATACCCCATGTTAGTAGTGACATGCACAAAAGACACAAGGCAAGTGGTTTCCTAGATGCAGCAGTAGGAAAATTATATACCATCTTCTCTGTCAAGGGATAAATCTGTCTCTAAATGTCTGGGTCCATTTATTCAGATGAGCATCAGGTGGGAAGGGGAGGGATATGTGTAGTCTCAATTGAAAAGATAAAAGAGGAACATTATGGAATGCATGGGAAGAAGAACGGACCTTTTATTTTAATGTTTTGGATATAAAATATTTCAACGTTTAGGGTTTTAAGTTTGTAATGAAAACCAATTTTATGAACATAATAACACATTCCTTCACACAACAGCCCCTATGATCTTTCTCCCGCTCCCTCTTACACACACTTATATGGGAGCTCCTGTTTCTATGGAGGAACAAAAGCCTCACAAACAGTTGTGACCACTACTGCTTGAAAAGAGCAATAAAGATGAACAGCTGTTTTCCTTGGAACATATTCTAAATACTTTCTCAGTGTGTGCAGACCCAATCTTGCTGCTCAGCAGTAAGATCAGCAACAGCTCTCCCTGCTAGCATGACTGATCGACATTTGTCCCCAGTATTGTGTGTAGCAAGTACTGGGTAGAACTTCTTGTAATGTTCTCATACAATAATTAAAAAAAAATCCTATGAAATGACGATCTTTTCTGAAATGACTTCTACAAATTCTCAGAGAGCTTTGTGAGTGCTTGACAAAAGCCCTTGTTCTGGATATAAAGCTCAGCGGGATTTCCTGCTCTCTGTTTTCACAGGCTTGTTTACAAAAAACATTCAACTTAGGCTGAGTAGGGAAGACCTTAATCTCCTTAGTCTTGAAAACACTGCAGCCCTCTCCCCCAGAACTCGCTTGCTATGAAGCTACAAAGGCGGATGTGCTGCTTGTATCTTATCCTCTTCATGATCCTGCTCTGATCTCCCATGATATACTGACACTGGACAGCCCCCCCGGTGATAAATGGGGAACAATTCCTCTTGTAGACATTTGCTCTTCCATGTTTGTTTAACTCTTTGAATGCTGTTCGTTGGCATTGACAAGACTATGGATAACTGCCTTCCATCTGGGTGGTAAGATTGTGAGAGAAGACGTTGGATGGAATTAATTTAGATATTTCTGATCTCTTGAGTTCCCTTTTGGGTAAGTCAAGATTCTGTATGACTACAGAGTGGAGGCAGGGATAAAAGTACAGGACTGTCAGAACACCTGCAAAATGGGCGCTTCAGGTTTTTAAAAAACATGCACTGTTGTGGGACAGAAGTGTAATATATGCCATTAACATTAGTGTCATTGAACAGCCTCTAAACTGCAGATTGGTGGAAAAAAATTGATATGAAAACAAGAGAAAATGAAAACTGTGATAAGTTCTCTGCATAAGAAGGGTAATGTACAGATAAATAATCAGGCTGAAGTGAAACAATGTGAAGGATGAGATATATTTCCTATTTTAGGTCTAAGACTGATGTACTGCCTCTAACCCTCAAAGCTGTGACAAAAACTTAATGGTGTGAAGCAGAGACAACATGTCAGACTTCACTCTGCATTCCTGGATCTGGATGATTTATCACTTGCAGCCATTCTGTTTGCTATTAATTAAGTATAAAAGTTATTTTAGTAAGTTAGCTTGACTATGCTTCATCCCCAGTTGAGCTTAGTTGAAAGTGAAAACAAAAGGCCTTTATTGCAGATGCTGTAAATTCAGGTTCCAAATGTATTTCTTTGTATTTGGTCACTCATAATATGAAAACAGGCAGCCTCAGTTCTCTGCTCGTAAGCGCTCCCTCCAACTCTTGTTGTAAATGTGGTTATAGAAACTTCTTAACAAACGATGTGCATGTGTTATAGCCACAAGGATGGATGTGATCTAGATGGTTTTACAAGACAATTCTGTCATTTTTTTTGTCCTGAGAGCAGGGTTTTGCTTTTTTCTTTGGAGAACTATGAACTGTTGACCACTGAATGATGGGAGAGCAACATTCGATGTTCAGAAGGCCCTGCTGGAAGTGCCCTCTGGGAGACAGTGCTGAGTACTGACGCAGTTTTTGGACCTAACTCTGTCTGTAGCTCTGTCTGCTTTGGAATGTCAGTAATGTCAGCCAAAATGGGACGCTTTTGAGAGAAGAAGACAGAGCAACATGCTGAGCTATGGCAATAACAAGCTTGTGGCTAAATGTGGGCTACTACTACCTACTAGCACAGATTTCAGAGAATGTACCCCTTGACACAATTTTCCTAGTGTCATGTCCCAGCTCTGTTGGGAACTCAGAGAGAGACCTATGACAAGGAGTTTTTTGGTCTCTAGTTCTGTTGAGAATGATTTTCTGTTTCTCAAATTTGAGAATGATTTTATGTTACAGGAGTCCTGGTCACCTTCTGTTTTATTCCTTTTTTTCCTTCTACTCAGAGAATATTAGAGTATACCCCATTTTCTTAATGGCAGGTAGAAAGAATGAAAGATAAATCCCAATAAAGGTAGTCACAGAGTTGCTGGGCAAGTGGGTGTCTTATGATTCAAAATATGATGAAATACTTAATAGAAACCTCATGACTGATGTGGCTTTTTATCCTCCATTCAGATGATTATAAGGTAAATCACAGTATCACAGTATCAGTAAGGTTGGAAGAGACCTTTGAGATCATCAAGTCCAACCCATAATCTAACAGCCCATCATCTAAACCATGGCACCAAGTGCCTCATCCAGCCTACTCTTGAACACCTCCAGAGTCAGTGACTCCACCACCTCCCTGGGCAGCCCATTCCAATGGGAGATCACCCTTTCAGTGAAGAATTTCCTCCTAATATCAAATCTAAACCTCCCCTGATGGAGCTTGAGACTGCGTCCTCTTGTTCTGTCACCAGTTACCTGAGAGAAGAGACTGACCCCCGCCTGACTACAGCCTCCTTTCAGGTAGTTACAGACAGCAATAAGGTCACCCCCGAGCCTCCTCTTCTCCAGGCTGAACAACCCCAGCTCCCTCAGCCGCTCCTCACAGGGCTTGTGCTCCAGCCCCTTCGCCATCCTCGTTGCCCTTCTCTGAACACGTGCCAGTAACTCAACATCTTTCTTATACTGAGGGGCCCAGAACTGGACACAGTTCTCAAGGTGCAGTCTAACCAGGGCCGTTACAGTGATGATAAATTGAAGACAAGATATGTTAGAGTGATGCAGGGGATCAGACACTATTCAAACACAGGATGAAAAGAATTTTGTCCTCTGGGTGTCTGAAAGTCCCACCTGTAAGACTCACCTGTGTGAGTGGAGATGTGCAGTGGGGGTGATAAGGGATGCCAGGGACAAAAGAGATGGTGGGAGTTAAAAACCACACGTGGCTTCCAGTCCTTTTGTCTGGTTTGTAAATGTACATCTTGTATCCACTCTTTCCTGTGAGAATCTCAAGAGTTATGCTGCAACGCTGCTCCAATGTAGTGATGCTGCACAAAGGAGAAATCTAGTTTTTATTCAGGATAGAGATTTAAACATTCTGTCTAATTCCATGCCGAACAGCTGTTTGGCAGTTTCTTGTGTTGAACTTCTGAAGAGCCAGTACGTACAAGGTGCTTTAACTAAACACTCTGCTTCTGAAACCATCCTTAAAATTTAAACAACCTGGACAATCCTTCAACTCCCAGTTCAGCTCATTAAGATCTGTGGATCCCTGGGAACAGCAAACACAGCACAGGATACCTTGTATGCAGTGCTATCTTTTGTATGCTGATTTTAGCAGCTCTCTGAAAAAGAGGTTCAATTATAGTTTGCCTTGGAAGAGGCTTTCTTCTGAGCTGCCGAAACCTCCCAAGCGCCATTTATAGGCCAGTGCCTGCCAGGCTTTGATGTTTGCTGGAGGGGTTCCAGCCCATGGGCAAGTCACCAGTTCCTGCTCCTGCTGGAGGGGCCAAGCAGCAGACGTGCCATGAATGCAAAGAAGCACTTTGGGTCTTCAGAAGGACAGCACCCCACCCACAGACGTTATCTTAAAACCTAAGAGAGTTTCCCAGGGCCAGAATTGCTTGCTTTAATGAAGGTAAGAATTTTAGCTGGTTGAAATGAGGATATGTGGTGGGAGAAATTTAGTCTAGGAATATTCTTACAAACATTTTATTATTCTTTTTTGCACTGAAGTGTCTCATGAGAACCATTGTTAGATGTTTTAACATACTTTTATTCAATTGAGAAATTAACAGTGTGATTTTAATGAAGATCAAATAAGTCCATTATGAATACTGGGATATAAAACAATTTTTTTTTTCAAAAAATCTAGAAGAAAATCAAGCAACGGCGTATCTGAAGATTACAAAGATAATTTCAAAGAAAATAAAAAGATAATGAATGAGTGTAGCTGTCATTCCCCTGAATATAATGAAATGTGTTTTATAACATTTGGCTGTAATCACAATTAGCAATATCAGGGCTATTTGCTTGGCTGTGTGTGCAAATCTGAATGTGTGTGTATGAGAGAGTAACAGCGGCTGTACAAATTAATTTCTTGTGAAGAGCTGATTGCTCCACCTGTTACAGTCTGTCTACATCCTATATTCCCATCAAGTGTTGCCGATTAGTTCACAGAATGTAATTGAAGAATGAAAATAGAGAGCAAAATGTCTGATTTATAGACTGAAATGGTTATGCCCAGTGATCTTTTTTTTAATGCTGGTTTTAATATTCCGTTATTAAATTGATTAAATAATTACAATGCTGCTATAAACATGTCAAATGGTACTGCACATCAATTTCCTACTGCTGAGTGGGATTCTCATTTGATTCCTAATACAGTGAATATTACTAAAGTTGGTGCTAATCTTGAACAAGACTTCTAAAGAACACTACGGAAGGCATGAAAATATCCTCTGTAAACACTTGTCAGTGAAAAATATAGCATGGGAAGATCATGCTGTTTGCATGTGCTTTATTTGTGTTATATGAAAGAGTGTTCTTTGTTGGGTTGAGCAGAGCTGAAAGAATAACTGGTTCTAAAGGGAAAAGATGATTTCAATGATTGCTTGTTTTCTTTAAAAATACAATCACCAGACCACAAGCTGCACTATTTGTATGTTTATTCAGTTGTAGAACTGAATCTATATTTGAGGAAGCATGAAAAGTTAAGACTCAAGAAATCCCTAGATTGAAACAAAGCCACTTGCTGCAAATCACAATGTTAGTAAAGCAGATAAGAGAAAACTGCTTTTTTTGAAAATATATAAGCTGATAAAATCCAGGTGGGCCTGCGGGAAATTAGCATAGCAAATTGTTGTAAATATTGTCAGATACAACCAGAGAAAAGGAGATCCAGCTGTCTTGCTCCTCACTCAGAGCTGAAGCACTGTAGGGACTGTGCTCCCTTCGGAGCATTGTATCTAAGGTACTTTTCTTCATATCTGATGGCAGCTGTACTTCTCTATTTGTATTCGCCCCTTTGTTCTTTGTTTACCCTGAACTTGCTTGGAGTCTATTTAAGCTGCGCTAATGGCTGTAGTCTGATTTAATGAATAATCTTCTGGAGATTCAGAGTCATTGTATGGGTTTACAAATTTCTGAAGGAAGACAAAAACCTGTACCTGCCTTTTTGATCGTGTTCTGACTTGAACATGTTGTTTGGACCTCTCACTATTCTCGATCTATGTGCAGAGAGGAGGGTGTAGCAGTTTGTATATCATGTTGCGCTGCTTTTGGCTGGGGTAATTTTATTCACAAGTCTCTGTTACGGGGCTATGTTTTGGATTTGTGCTGAACACTATGATGATAATACAGAGATGTTTTTGTTATTGCTGAGCGGAGCCAAGACCTTTTCTGCTTTTCCTGTTGCCACTCTGGCAAGGAATTTGAGGGTACATGGGAGGCTGGGAGGAGACACAGCCGGGACAGGTGACTCAAACTGACCGAAGGGATATTCCATGCCATATGACATCATGTTCAGTTTTTAAAGTGGGGGGAAAGAGGAGGAAGAGGGGGATGTCTGAAGTGATGGCCTTTGCTTTTCCAAGTAATGGTTAAGAGTGATGGGCTCATGCGGTCCTGGAGATGGCTGAACACCTGCCAACCCATGGGAAGCAATTAATTTATTCCTTGTTTTATTTTGCTTGTGTGTGTGCTTTTTGCTTTCCCAGTGCCTAAAAATTAATCTGTGTATAAAAAATGTTAAAAGAAGGATAAGAAAATTAAGTTCATTGATACACTGTTGTCAAAAATATAGTTGCCTTGTAAAAAGAAGATGGTTCCTTCACTGACACAGGTCCCCTCTCAAGAGGATGTATTTCTTAGAAAGAGATACCATGGTCAACAAAGTTTTCAAAATGAGTTGAGAATTTTTGCTGCTGTCCTTTACTATGATTTTGGATTTTGTGTATCTCAGTTTTTAAGGGCATTCTGGATGCAGTGTATGTATTTTGTCCCTAAGGCTTCTTTTTCTCTTAATATATTCCATTAATTTAACAGAAAATCAAGGCATTCATTAATTTAAAAGAAAATCAAGGCAGAGGCTGAAGATGTGTTCTCTGTATTAGGCAAACAGCAATTTCCATGCACAGGTTTGCCTTACAGCAAACGTAAGCCTCTCATTTTTAAGCATTCACATGGACTCCACATTCCAAGAGTCTCATTTTACATCAATCCCCTACCACAGTGCCTACTTCCCGTTTCTCATCTTTTTTTTTTTTTTTTTGTTCACTGGGTATTTTTGGGACTTAAGTGTTCAGTGACTTTATAACTTGCCTGTAGAGGCAAGTTCCTGATGCAGTAGTTGTGGCCAGATGCCTGTTCACCTCCCTACTTGCTGTCATTTTGCAGCTGCAAAGCAGAGGCCTTTTTGCAACTTGTCATTTATCATGAATTATCGGACTCAGATATGAAGTTTGGAAACTGCTTAGTGTGCTTCCCTTTCCAAAGCAGTTCTGAGCTGGGTGCATACTGTCACTATTCTCTGAATATGTATCAGAGAAGATTACATTAGAGTTCTTTTTTCCATTACTGATGAAGAGATTTATTAAGAACTTATGGTTCAGTGTTCCACGAGAAACTTGAGACTTTGACTGTTGGGTCTGAAAGCAGGTATTCCACCTGAAAGGACAATAAAAGAGATAAAATTGGCATTGTGATTTTGAGGCAAAGGTTCCTCCAGATTTATTTAGGAGAACAAGTTAAATATTATTGCTAACAAAAGCAGAAAGCTTATAAAAGTATAGGTTAAATACTGAAAAATAAAATTTCTTTCTAGCAGTAAAGAAACTGGAGAAGGCTATTAGATCTTGACTACATGTCAGTGATGATCACTGCAGAAGATATATTTGGAATGTACATCCCCACAATTCAAATGACTGGCTTTACTCCAAGTCTTAAAAATGGTGTCTGTAGAGCTGCAGTGGATTGGGGGTGGGTGGGGGGTGTGTTTGATAGAAATTGCTGTAACTAAGAACAGGTATGATTGGAATTTGGAAGGCAACATTCATCATTACTAAACATGTTTGCTTGTATTTACAGTTCTAGAAGAAATAGCCAGCAAGAAAGGTTTCAACTTGTAACAAATCTGCAGTGCTGCTAGAAAACATGATAGTAGCTTCTCTGAGATGCTCTTTTCCTGTCTTGTAAATACACTTTGGCAATTTCATGTAGCGCACGGGGAGCCAGATATAAGTGTCTCTACATCTCAGTTTATTCGGCACTATTCAATCTGAGAATTGTACTTCAGTGTACATTTTATTAAATGCAAAAATGGAAAATAGAGAAAGCTTCTAAGCCCCATGTCAGTGAACCACACAGTAAAAGCACAATTATGAAACTATAATAAATATTTATGGGCTTAGTACATATGAGGTATTCTAAGATTCTATATTATAAACTGTGCACATGCATTGAATAACAAAAGACTGAATACCAAGGCATTTTCTGCTTTGTAGATTACTTTAGACCACCACAGTCTACCTGCTTTGGAAGCAAGATTATATTCTTTTGCTAAAAGTGAATGTTTTAAGATTATCATGTGCATGAAGAAGTAAGCACTTACTTGTGTCTGACAAGGAGATGTATATGACGTGGTCTATCCAAAGTCAATTTATTCATGTGGTGTGTAATATTCACTTTTTAGCAAGTGGAACCTCTTCTCCTTCTGTGAACAAAAACCAAGGCTCTTTTGTACCGTTTACTAGGCTTGTCCTGATTCTTATTCTGTCAAAATAAACTCTGAGATATAAACTCTATTTCTCTACAGAAAATAAAAACTGTACTACCTTTTTGTTGTTGTTGTGAATGAAAATAAAGAACATTGAGAGATAAGTCTGGCAGCTATAATCATAGAAATGTATTAATGAAACTGTCAAATAATTCCTTTGAAGACACTTTTTAGCATGTATTTCAGAAAAGGAGAAATTTGTGTGATGCCAACCATCATTAATTGAAATTTCTGTGCCTCTACTTTAACAAATTCGCTTCAGTTACTTGATCCTTTCAACTCTCCCATTAAATGGCTACACTTGTTAAGGGAACAGTGTGAAACTTTGTGGTCTCTGCTGAATTCTGTTTAAATGCTAGGTCCATTGATAAAAAGAGAAAAGGTGCCCATCCACTTCCAGTACAAATATATGGCCTCCTTTCTGTGGAAAAGTGGGTGGAGAAGGCTGGAATAGGTGGTTTGGACACATTTCTGTCGAGCTTGGTCATGCTTGGTCATTCAAGCAAGAATCTGAGCATATGCATGATTCCCATATGGCAAAACGGGGATTTTAGGGTAAAAATGCACTTTCTGTTTCAGGATCAAGTAGACAAAGATACGCTAAGTATGTGGTAAGTTACTTGGAAGCAGCCGACAACAGAATAAAATACACCTCAGGAGCATTGGCAGGAATTTTTCAACTCGATAAGGTTGCATAGGGTATTCTGGGGGGATAATCCAGTCCCTTCTCATCACAAGCCAGTATATGTTTCTATCATATGGGCAGATTGGCGGTCATTCCCCGTGTGACAGGGAACCTCAGCCATGTGCTCTCTTAAGTGCGTTTCCAGCCAGATAAGAGGACACCACATAGTCCTGGCCACAGAGTACAGCACAAAACCGGCACCTACCAACCAGTCTTGGTTTTTTGGTTGTGTGGTGAAGGTGCTTCCTTCTGGGCGCTTGAAGACATGGCATAGGGAAAGAGGGCAGCAATATCACAAGAGAAGAGATGGGATCAGGTCTTGGGCCAGATTCAGTTCTCACAGGAGAACAGACTGTTTATAGGGACTGGAGGTTGCCACCTCCTATGCACAGTGAGATACCTGTTGGTGGCCATTTGCCTTTTTCTATAATAAATATAGTACAAAAACTTCACACATAGAGAATCTTAGTTTGCTTCTGTTCCAGCTTTGTAACAACGTGGTAGTATATGGGTGTGGGAAAGTTGGTGTAACCGGGCACAAGCAAATCTAATCATTAAGAACATCAAGAATCACACAGATTGCATCACACAGATGCAGATCACACCTTTATGTAGGCACAGCCAAAAAACATTTTGTGGAGAAACAGGTGTCTAAATAATGTGGTAAGCAAGGGTCACCCACCCTTGCACAAAGTATCTCCCTGCTTAACTGCACCTTTGCTTAGCTGGCCTGTTCCAGCCTGAGACCCAGGCTCAACGGGGAGGCAGCCATCTCCCAGGTGACAGCTTCATTCACCTTTTAGATGTCAGCCTAGTTCCCCAGGCATGCTGTACCTGCAGAAACACCCAGCCTATGTCCATCATCAGAGCTTCTTTCCAATCAGTACAGTGAGATCTTGGGGCATTATTTCTACCAAAAAACCCAAACAAAAGAATCCAAACGAACAAAAACAGCAGCAGGGCTGTAGTCTAAGAGAACTGTCAGAACAATAGGGCCTTAGGAGTCACCTCAGCCGTAAATTGAATCTATCTCCATGGATAACTTGAGGCAGTCAGTTCACACTGGGTAGCAGGGCTTTTGATGTGACTCTAGTTGAATGCCTAGCAAATACGAATTCTTCTACAAACATGTAATGCGTGTACAATTTTACACTAGGTATAAATTCTATAATTGTATGTCACCTTTTTAAATGCAGCAACAGGTAAAACTGTTCTTGAGCATCATTTTTAATTCTATTTCTCTGAAAATCACAACTACTGTTTCAATTCTGAGCCCAGTTATGAAACTGGAATACCTACTGTCCACAGTAATACAAATCAGAGGGAGGTAAGAGGAAGATTAGTGTTTCATGCCAACCTGATTCAGTAAGTGAACTCAAATTACCTGAATCACATGAAATCCTAGGGTAGCTCATATGCTTTAAGCTAGGACTGCTACTTTGCTGGGCTGATAGGCTTAGACATGGAGAATTCCTAAAGGAATATGAAACAATTTCTGTTTCATGTAGTGACTCCTGATGTTAATTAGTTATATCTTTATCTTATACTGAGAAATAGAAGAGTTTCAGCTTCAGATTTTTCACCTGCATGTTAGACAAAAGGATGACTTAAATAGCAACAGGAAATCTCCATGAGATAGGGACATATCTCAAGAACAACCACTGGTTGATAGAGGCTTCTGATGTGCAGAAGAAACGGCAAATGGGCTCCCTGAAGAGAAAAAATCTACAAAGCCTACCAGCATCTTGTCAAAACTAGGTAAAGAATTTATTTACTTCAGCTGGATTTTCATATTTAAACCCATTCTGTTTGATAATCTGTTAATTCATAAGCAAATACTTTCCCCCATAAGTACATTTCCTTCTGACAGTCTTCCCTTCTAGCTTTTCAGAAAAAAAATAAAAATCACAGCATTTGAACTTTCCAGTGCAAATTAGGATCCTTATCTTTTCAGTACAGGAGTCACTGGGAGTGTATAAATTACTTGACAGCAGCGGACATGACTGGTAAAGGGTCAGGTGCCAAGCTGCAACTTTTAAGTATTTGGTTACCAGCTCCTGAAGTGAAATACTTAACTCTCCCATGTGCTGTGCCTTATAGTGGTAAATGAAGACCCTGCTACTGAAGTAGAAAATCAAGTAGATTTACTCACAGGAACAAGTTCAGAATTACTCAGGAGGAACACATTCAAAGCTGCTTTTTCACCATCAATCTGGAGCTCTGGTGCTGAATTCAAGGTGTTAGAAAGGCACTACCATTCTCAGTGAAATCTGTCTCTGTTAGATAGTCCCTGACATCCATTTGATCAAAGAATGGGGCTGACAGCTTCTCTTTCCTTGAAATTTGGAATTAACAAAAGACATTTGTGTAAAAGACAAAGTTCCAAGATCAAGAACCAGATTAATGGAATTGTCTCTGTTTAGAAGGTCCCAAGCACAGGGCGACAGCCCGGACACATCTGCACCATCACAAAGATCCCTGTGACTGCCATGCTCTGCTCTACTCCAAGAAACACCTGCATGAGAAGAGTAGCAGAACTCTCACCAACAGCAGCATTTACTCTTCTCCCTTTGGAGAAGAAGTGTCCCAGTTTCAATACTTTTTTTCAGCTATCTTGAAAAACTGTTGCTTTGGATTCTTGCAGCAAATGTGGACTCAAGTCCCTTCTTGGTGAGGAGGTCTTAAGTTGATAAGAATTTCGAAGAGAAGGATAAAAAGTAGCTTTTTATCTTTTTGTTAGAAATGAATGGCAGGAGAAGGCCCATTTGACATTTTAATAGGCAGGCACTGGATAGTGTCCTCTGTACTTGCCTTCTTCTCTGTGCAGAAATAACTTAAGTAGGAATTTTGCAGTCACAGTTTTCAGGGATAGAGTCTTATTCACCTACTCTTGTACACCTCTACACTTCAACACTTCCTTTTTCCTTCTTTTAGACAAATAGAGAATAGCACTTCAGAGGTTTATTTCTGTCTGTATCTATCTATTGTATCTTTCACATCATTTGCATCATTTGAGGCTGCAGAAAATGTACTTGCATTACTTTTGGGAATTGAAGCATGGAAGGAAAGAAAATTACATGTTTATCTTTATTTGATTTCTTAATTTGAGATGCCGGGATAAGTTAATTAATTGACAAAGAGGTTTTAGATTTATCCCATTAGAAGTTAGGGCTGGGATTGCTGAACAGTTAACTATTTTTGACAGTTGACTATTTTTGACAACCTGAGAAGATTACTATTTTTTACATATTTTTTTCTCACTTCAGGCTAAGGTAGTTTTCTATTTGTTTTAATATTTTGCTAAGTAGTAGGAATGCTAATAATAGCTAGCAGAAAAGGATCTCTCCTTCCAATAACTTATACTGAATGATTATTTTGCTGAGAAAGTATAGAGGTGATTTTATACTACAATTACACAGCTCTGTTCCCATGCCTTCTCTTGCTCAATTCTAGTAAGAGACAGCTAAGGAGCTGCTGATTAGAATTCGTAGTAGTGTTGTGGAATACTAATAATGCCACTAAACTAATGATTAACCTTTTATCTGGAGCTAATTATTCAGAAATCCAATAACAGGAATTGACTCTGTTGTGCTAAGTTCTGCATCTAAAATTTTCGGTCTAAATAGCCAAGTCAGCCAGATGCTGACTTATGCTTAAGTCAATGTTCTCTCTTCTCTGTATGGTTGGTGGAGACATTTAGACACAGACAGATCAGTAAGTGAAAACATTTATGAGATACTCTGAGATTCCCTCACAGCCAAACTTTTGCTCTGGCACAATTATCTTTGTGTCCTTCAATTTCTCATCCCTTTTCCTGGCCAGCAATGCATTAACTATTTGGTAGAAAAACTCAAAAGTATTTTCATATTCCATTTGAGTATCAAGTAATTCAATCAAAACCTTGAAGAGTGACTGGATTTGGCGCTTTATATTTAGCATAACCTAATACTAGAGCTTTATTTCCTCCTAAAATATCTGATTGAATGCTGCTGCATTCTATTCTTAGCAAATTATTATTTTATCTTGGGCTTATGTTTTATATCTTTCAGAATTAAAAAAACAACAAAAACCAACAGACAACCAACCAAAAAACCCAACCAAAACCCAACCAAAAAAAGAGAATGTTTTCAGCTTATTTCCTTAAGGCTTGCTTAGGCAGTCTTTATGACATGCCTGCATGCTTTGAAACAATACATGTCTTGAGGGATAGAATGCCTTTGGTGACATTTCATTTTGCCTTAATCACAAAGGGATTATATTGTATAGTATAATTCCTCTCTGACACATACAGGATTACAGGGCAGTTGGGCTGGAAGGGGCCTCGGAAGGCCTCTAGCCCAACCCCATGCTCAAAAGTTCGGAATAGATTGCTCTGGGCTATACCCAGATTGTGTGCTTCAAAACCTCCAGGGGTAGAGGCTGCACATCTCCTCTGGGCAGCCTGGCTCCTCTGCTCTTTCCAGTTTGTCAATGCCTTTCCTGTACTCTGGAGCCCCAAATTGGATGCAGTGTTCTAGATGTGGTCTAACAGCTGCTGAGTACAGGGAATAATCCCTGTGCTTGGTCTGCTGGCTGTGCTTCTGCCAACACAGCCCAGGGCACTGTTTTCTTTCATTGCTGCCAAGGCTCACTGCTAGCCTTGTCTGACCCAATGGCACACCCAGGATCTCCTCTGCAGAGCTGCTCCCCAGCCTGTTTTGTCGAAAGGGTTTCCTCCTCCTAGGAGAACCACACTGCATTTGTCCTTTTTGGCCCATTGTTTGAACTTAACTTCAGGCAGGGCTGGAAATATACTGGGAAACAATTGAAAGGATATGATTGAATTCAGAGGTTGCTCATGAATCATTCAGGACAGAAATTTAAATACATTAAAGGGAGGAAGAATGTGCAAAGGTATTCCAATAAATTTTTGAAATACCTTGAAATACAGTGACCAAGTCTTTCACCAAGCTGTGTATAGTGTTAGCATAGCACAAAACCTGCCATTGTACAAACAGAGCCCGCAATCCCCTGATCAGGAAAAAATTGATTAGTTGCCACAGCATGGAACCCTGTATCTAGCAGCAGTCAGATACATAAAGTCATCTAAGGCAATAGGAGGTCCCATGTGTGTACTCACACATACATACATACATACATACATACACACAGTATGTTAGAATAGGACTGACAAAATGTTGATGGGAGCATATGTCTAGAAAATCCCCTATTTGTAATAGTATTTCATGAAAATCAAGCAAAACAACTGAGACACTTACCTTAGGTCCTGAATATAAACAAAGCATAACTACTCAATCCCTAAATTAGGCCTTTTTGAGAGTTATTTAGGCTTAAGGAAGGACATGAATTTAAAGTGAAATAGCTGTTATAATTTTTCATGTAAACAAGCTCCTATTTGATTTTTCTCTGTAAATATTCAGTAGCATGAAAATTAAAGTCTATATTCCTTTTAAAAATTTTTATTAAATATTTTGCCCAAATGACCCGATTGCATCATTTTAATGAATACAGGAAAAATTAATCGGCACAAAAAGTCATTAATTATAACATGGCAGAAAGCCACTGAAATAGACAACAATAGTTCTTTAGCATGTTAAAGAGCTTTTTACTCAGCCAGACTATTGCAAATCCCTCTTGCAAATTTATCCATGAGAGCAACATCTTTACCAGGAATTCATAAAGCCCTCTCAGTGCTTTACATATTCTCATATGTATTTTCATTATTTCAGAAAGTGGTTCTTGATTTTAAGAGTCATGTCTCTTCACATAAACTCAACTTGATCAAAACCAAAAACTTTGTGAAAGGTGATATTGCACATAGAAGAGAGTCAAAGAGATTTTGAAAATGGATACGATTTAAAGCCACATCAGTACTACCAGCTTCTGTAATACTTACAACTGATGATTAAGTTATATGTCTGTGTGAACAATGCATTTTTAGTTCTGCAAATCTCTGGACATCGAGTTTTTCCCTTGAATGCCGTTCCTTTCTTGGTCCATTTGACCAATAAATGGACAGTAATCAACATCTGAAAGAGAATTTCAAACAATAGGTAATATTGCCTGAACTTTGAAATGCTCCCAACTCCTTAGAGAAGAGAAATTCTGAAGAAGAAAACTGTGACACTGTCAGGAAAAACATCCTGAAGAATGAAGACATTCAAAGTGCATGTTGGTTTCTTGAGAAAATGGGAAAGCAGCATGATTTTTTTGTCTTAATATCTTAAGCAATCAAAACATAGTAGCAGGAGTATGACATGTCAAAAAAATGAGGAGATGTGATTTAGAAGTTAGGAGATGATATCTGTAGCTAAAAATTACCAAATAGCAGTATAATTTTATTCATCTTTCCATCTTTTGAGATGCTTTTTGTTTTTTTCCACATGGATGCTAAGATCCCTGATTAGTGGTGGCACTCCCTGGGAAGCATCAGATGAAGGGAGACCTAAGCTAAGTCTGAAACAGGCTGGAATGCTAAGAGCAGTGGACACCCCTGCACTCATGTGTGACCGCAAGGCCTACTGGTAATTCCCAGAGGCCATGTTTTTGGATGCTTTAAAGTAGTTAAATTCGGAAGAAGTCAATGAAGCTGTGTTGATTTACGCCATATGGGTATTTGGCTAAATCATTCCCCGGCAGAGTTGCAGAGCTATAAAGGTGGCAGCACTCTTCTATTGTCACTCTTAGTTGGTTGATTCTATATTTACTGAAAGGAAACAATAATTGAGGCACTGATATTTGCTTGACAGATAATAGTCATGGCAACAATCTCAGGCATTTATTGTGTACACAGCTATTGAGAACACTGATAGTTTTCCTTCACTTGATGACATAATAAAATACTACAATTAGTACAAAATGCACACAGCATTCAAAATGTCATCATTCAGTGTTACTCATTATTCTTGTGACTGATAGATTTTAGTGGAGAAGGATGACTTTACTTAAGTGATATTTGCATATATTTTTAAATCGATGCTGATTGATTTGAATTAGCTAAAGGCAGTGTGATTTCCAGATTTTTGTTTTCTCACGAGGACCACTTAATTTTGTTTGGAAGTTTTCCATTAATCCCTGTAATTTATGGAGTAAATTGCTATTTGTTTCATCACGGTTAGCTGCATTTCCTATGATATTTCCTATGACAAACAAACGCTTGGCGTTTTGTTCCAGTGGCATGTCACCGAAAGGAAACAATGACTTGTCTCTGCATGCTTTGCTGGTTTTAGGATCACAAGAATAGGAAGTAAGGTCATCTGTCTTGCAGATGGAGGCTGTACTATCATGATGACATTCAGGGGAACAAGGTTCTTTTCTAATTTTGTTATAGTCAAGTGTTGTGATGGTGCAGTGGTATCTATCAGAATCAATTGTAGGAAGAGGACAGTGTTTTTGCTATGGAGGCAGAAATAGTAAAAAGAACTCCCAAAAGATCAGCAGGGAAGATAATGACACAGAAGACCCTGGTGACTCTTCCCTGTAACTGCCTAGCGGAATATTTGGTGACTTTTGAGTGTTTGATTTACTATCAGACACTTGCTATAAAGCATTAAATTACCACATAAGTCTTCTGATTGATAGACAGACAGACAGACAGACAGACAGACAGACAGACAGACAGATAGATAGATAGATAGATAGATAGATAGAACAAATACGTGCAACCCCTTATCAGCATGAGCATGGGATGATTGCTGAGGCATATCCTCATCAGACATTAAATCAAAATGAGAACTCAGCTCTAAGAACTGAAATTTGTATAAATCATTAAAGCTACCCAGCATATGTGGCATCACCCCTTAGTTCTTTTGGAGCTTGAAGTGCAAGAGGATGGTTAGGTTTGCTTCGACATTGAAATAAAATAAAGTCAGTGAGAAACTACTGTTTACTGCAACTAAATTACTTCTAATTCTGGAATGGAAGAATGGTCAGGAAAGGACTTCTAGAGGTCATCTGGTCCAAGCCCTGGCAGGTCCATTGAAATCACACTGCTCAGGATCTTGTCCAGTCAAATTTTGAGTATCTCTATTGATGAAGATGTTCTGTTCTCTCTGGTCAATCTGATTGAATGTTTGACTGCCCTCAGGGAGAATTTTTGTCTCCTAATTTCTAACTGAAGTTTTCTGTGTTGCAACTTCTGCCTCTGTCTCTCATACTGTCTTTTGAGAGAAGTCTGTTTCTGCCCTGTCTGTACAGTTCTGTTAGGTAGCTGAAGATGGCAAGAAGATTAATCTATTTGTAAGATTGCATAAACCCAGCTGTCAGCTACTCCTTGTACACCATGTGCTCTTGACCCTTGCTAAGGTCCAAAAAAAAAGGAAGCACAAGGACTTTTTCTTTCCTGTTCTTCCTTCCCTTCCCTGTTCTTGGGTGCTCAAAGTAGATATTGGTGCTGATGCTAAAGATCAGAGGGAATCAGAAAAAGAGGGGTTACTTATGCAGGTGTGATCTAAGCAGGCTTCTGGGACTCATGACTGTGAATGCAAGAAATTGAATTGCAAACCCAGGCTTAATGGGAAGCAACCAGTTAGGGAAAATTATGTGCAACGCTTATCCTAATATGGGCCAGAGTCTCAGCTCAGAGTCAGACAAACTTTTTGAGAAAAGATCTGTTTCCTTCAGTCTAAGACTTCCCTGCAGCACAGCAAATGCCAATAAAAATTTTGACCATGCAACATGTCATGCACAGATTCTGTTTATGTTCATGTTCAGCACAAGTTATTTTTATAATTTAAAGAGAATTTTAAAAGATGTTATCATGGAAGAACAGTTGCTTGTATTCTTCTACCTGAATGTCAATACTGAGAGGTACAAACTACAGACCAAGCAAAGAGGAGTGATGTGCACTGACGGTACATAGACTCATTCAGTGCACTTCTGATAAGGTTGGATTCAGTGAGGCTGGTTATTTTCACAGATAAATTAGCTGCACATATCCATCCAGCACTGCAAACCTTTTTTCCAGTCCCTGTATGACTGTGTTTTTAAATACAGAATATCTGACAGTATAAGATAAGCTCAGCTTTTGAGGGCAGGTTTGATTCTACTGAACTCATTCCCATTCCTTAAACTACCATAAGCTTGAATGGGGCAATGGGAATGGGGAGGAAATGAAGCAGTGGATCAGTTCTTCCCTGCCTCTGCCACTATCCTGCACAGTCAGATTTGCAGGATGCGAACTGCACACTCTGTTTCTTAAGACATGTTGGAGAGGCTCCATTTCCTTGGAGCTCCCACAGCTCAGTATAAGCAGATTGCTTGGTTATCACTTTTTCCTAGTACTCACAGTAACTGTTTCTATCCAGCAGTACCCAGCAGCTTTCTAGGGTCTCATCTCCTTATAAAAATCCATTGAACATCTGAGGGGCATGGAAATTTCTTGCACCTGTCAAAATCTTATTCTGTTGCCAATGCACAGCATATCACAGAAACATTTTCAATAGTGGGAAGTAAAGTTTATTCTCAGTAAAGCCCAGAAATAGTGATTCTCATGCAAGGATAGCAATGTCTACAAATTTAACTTAGCTGTGGATTCAACAGAATACTAACTGAGGTACAGGGGCTTTCATGGCATGATCTAGTGAATCATAAATATATGCATGTACAAGCAGTTTTTAAAATTCAGTTTAAGCATCAAATTGCCATGCAACATCCACATAACTTTGTCACAATGTTTAATGGGAAATACTTTGAGCAAAATATAACCCTCTCAGCCAAATATATGTTAAAGAAAAATATTCATGTCTTTCAATATGGCCATAGAGGAAATCTGGAGTTAAGAAAAAAATTACAATATTTTTAATAGAAGTATTTATTTTACATTGATTTTTAATGAAATATTTGACAGCCCTCAAGTAAAAATATAATTATTTACTAAAGGATTTAATTAAAATACACTTATTACTTTGGAAAAAAATCCCACATAAAATATCTGTACTGAAATATTAGTACTACAGTATGCAGACAAAATAAATAAGACAACAAAATTTTGAAGTTCACATTTGTTGTACGAGTATTTTGAAGTCCTCTTTATGGGGCAAATTCAAGAACCAGTAGAGGAGACCCCTGCAGATGAGGAGTTTGTACTGTGGGGTGGGAGAAGCAAGTAAGATCCACAAGTTACTCCTGTATCTCTCAAGGCTGCCTTCTTTTCTCCCATGGGGGATGGCTGGTTGCTCCATATAGTCATTGAATTTTATTTAAAAACCAGCAAGTTTTTACTTTCTTTTATTTGAAAACCGGCAACAAAACCTCTTCTGACTTAACTTAAAACTGCATTTTACTGCTGCTGAGTTAGTTATCCATACCAAGACACTGGCAGGGTTTGGCCCAAAACAGTTGCTACAACAGCCTGCCCATACGTAAGTAGGTAACTGTAACTTGTGCTCAGCTGGGGACTTAATTGAGTTCATGCATCTTTGAGTTAGGCCAGGAGATTATCATTGGTCAGCAGATTCTGTTAGTAGCAGCTGGACCTCCTGTGTTGTAAAGGCAGGCAGAAGAACAGAAAGCTGTACACATCATCATGGCTAGGCTTCGTGAACCAAGATATGGGAAGGGCTCTACCCACGCTTGCTGCAAGCACGCTGGTGGCTAAAAAGGCCGATGCAGGACAGGCAAGTCCGGTTCCAAAAAGCACAGTGGAAAGTCTCCTTAGGTGGTAGTGATGAGACACAGTTCTTTCTGCGTTGTCTTTTCTCCTCGAGACTGATTCTATGTGCATTCTCAAAGGAGGCAGCAGCGTCACGGATGGTGTGTCTCCATGTCTCTCGATTGGAGGCCAGAGTGGACCACTGATGGCAGCCAATATGACCAACTCTGAGATGTTGTTTCAGGGAATCCTTGTATCTCCTCTTTGGGGCTCCTCTGTTGCAGCAGCCGGTGGTGAGTTCACCAGAGAGCACAGTCTTAGTGAGGCGGTGATCCTCCATCCTGGAGACATGCCCTGCCCAGTGCAGTGCAGGTTGGTAAAGAACTTCTGTCTTCTTCAAGCTGACTTCCATCCCCAAAAGCTCAGCAGCCTCTGTAAAGCAGGATGTTAAGCGCTGCGGAGCTGCTTCTGTGTGAGCAATGAGAGCAGCATCATCAGCAAAAAGCAGCTCGGGGACAAGGTGATTTAGGGTCTTGGTGTGGGCCTTCCGTCGCCTTAGGTTGAATAGGCTCCCATCAGTATGATATCGGATGTAAATGCCGTTATCTTCATCGAGGTCTGCAGTGGACCTTTGGAGCATCATGCTGAAGAAAATGGTGAATAGAGTTGGTGCGAGAATGCAACCTTGTTTCACACCGTTAGCTATTGGGAAGGGTTCAGAGAGTGCATTGCCGTATATGCTTGGCCGTGCTGATTCTCATGTAGCAGGATAATCACTTTGAGGAATTTGGGAGGATGACTTAATCGTTCCAAGATCTGCCACAGGCCTTATCACCCTGTACAAGAAGAAAGGAGAAAAATCAGGTTGCTCAAATTACCAAGGTATCACTTTGCTCTCTACTGCTGGTAAAATCCTCGCAAGAATACTTTTGAACAGACTAGTACCAGCTATCTGAGAACCACTTCTACCTGAAAGTCAGTGTGGTTTCAGGGCCAATAGGAGTACCACAGACATGGTATTTGTTCTCAGACAACTGCTGTACACATACTCCCACCACTGAATGTCCTAAATGATAAAATATATATTACACTGATAAGATGGTGACATTGGCTGGCATTCATAGGAGATGTGGCCTTCTTAGTGAGAAAATCTGTTCCAGCAATAATCTGGAGAAGTTCTCCACTGATGACTTTAAAGTGAACTGCTGGACAAAAAAGTTTGTTATGCAGAAAAGCCAGGCATGATAGAAAAAAATATCCACAATTCATAATTACAAATCAATATCATGTATAATTTGTAATAATCTTCCTTTGAAAATAACCATAGCATCATTTAGATTGAAAAAGGCCTTTGAGATCCTCAAGTCCAACCGTCAACTGAGTACTTCCAAGTCCACCAGTAAACCAGGTCCTCAAGTGCCACATCTACATGTCTTTTAAATACCTCCAGGGCTGATGATTTAACCACTCACTGGAGGAGCCTGTTTCAGTGCCTGACAACCCTTTCTGTGATTACTCGTTTCCTAATATCCAGTCTAAACCTCACCAGGTGCAACTTGAGGGCATTTCCTCTCATCCTGTCACCTGTTATCCAGGAGAAGAGACCAACCCCCACCTCACTACAACCTCCTGTCACATAGTTTTACAGAGAGAGTGATTTCCCACCAGAATGGGCTGCCTAGAGAAGTGGTGGAGCCACCATCCCTGGATGTGTTTAAGAAGAATTTTGATAATGTACTTAGTGACGTTTAGATGATGGGATGGTATTGAGTAATAGGTTGGTGATAGGTTAGATAATAGGTAACAGGTTGGACTTGATGATCTCAACAGCCTTTTCCAACCTTGTTAATTCTGTGAATCTGTGATTCTGCGATAGTTGTAGTTATAAGGTCACCCCTGAACCTCCTTTTCTCTAGGCTAAAAAAATCCACCTACCTTAGCTGCTTGTCGTCAGACTTGTGCTCCAGACCCTTCAGCATCTTCATTGTGCTTCTCTGGATATGCTCCAGAACCTCAATGTCTTTCTTGTAGTGAGGGGCCCAAAACCGAACATAGGACTTCAGGTGTGGTCTCTCTGGTGCTGAGTACAGGGGGGCACTGTCACTGCCCTGGTCCTTCTGGCCACACTATTACTGATACAAGCAATGATGCCATTGACCTTCTTGGCCACTTGGGTACACTGCTGGCTCATGCTCAGCTGGTGTGAACCAGCATCTCCAGGTCCTTTTCCACTGGGTAGCTTTTCAGCCATTCTTCCCCAAGCCTGTAGCATTGAAAATGATATGCTGCAGGTGTGCAAAAAGCCAATCTTTTCAAATGTTCCTGATTAAAGGACATACTTGCAAGGGTAGGCTGTATGTATGCATGTGGAAAATGTGCAATTCTCCCACTGGCTATAGCAGAGTCAAAGCTTCCCAGAACTCCTCTCTAAGTGATCTTAATGTATGAATACAACAAATTTCATCCTCTGCTTCTTCCAGGTGCTTTTTCAATAGCACTGCTGGAGAGGATAGCTTTCATTCACACAAGTGGCCTCAGTTTCCAGTAAACATCACCCATATTGACACCTTGCAGGAGAATCTGAAAGAAAAATTTTTTTGTACTCAAGCCCAAGGTATTCTATCTGTCTGTAGCTTGCACAGGTTTTGCTGTCTGCATCAGGTTAAGAGAATATAAAAATGTTGCTGACAACTGCCCTTAGGGATTCCCTTAGGAATTCTTACCATGTAGAATAATTATCAGGGCGCTGGGGAAGCTGGGAGGGAGCTTCCTTTCCCCTTCAGGGACTCTGTTGAATAACTCAAACTCCCTTGGTATTTGCAAAGCTCTCTCTGTATTATGGACCGGGATTTAAAGCAAACAAACAGGTAGCTATGAACAGAAAAAAAATCCATCTAACCATGTCTAACCAGAGGATCCTGCAAGCCTTACCTAGACAAGAAAATAAGTGATGTTAGAGGTGCGTGTTCCCAGAGCAGCTCCTGATGTGTTCAGTGGGAATTGTTACCTCCTCTGTGTGATGAAAACCAGGTCATTTACTGAGTGCCTGAACATGGATTTAATAGCCTCACTGGGGTGGATGTGGTTATCCTCTGAGGATCTCTTGGCCTTATGTTACATCTTTGGAAAAACACACAATTCTCCCTGCCACATCCCTAAAAAGAAAAATAAAAAAACCCCTACTGCTGTAAATCAAGGAAAATTCATAACTTGCTTGAGGTATAACAGCTGTTGATTTAAGACTCAACATCTTTGGGAGCACATAGCTGCTAGGAAGATAAAAATGTTTTTGACAAAATTGTGACCATAAAATTTGCAAGGCTTTAGTCAACAGTTAGAGAGGATTTGCATCTCCCTTATAATAAATAACAATAATAATAGCTCACATTCATATGGTGCTTCCCAGATTCAAAATGTTTTACAAACATGAGCTAATTAATCTTATTGAAATACTTTCTCTTGCAATACAGTGATATACAATCCAAAACGTATCTCATAAAGGGGGCTGATGACTCATAAAAAGCAGCATTTTCCTTACTGTGTGACTACCACTGGATTTTAAAATGGCAAATATAAAAATCACATACCTTTATATTTATGCAGGTATTCTTCAATTATTACATCTGTGCAGTGGCTGCTATGGTTAATTTGGGCTGGGAACATGACTGGAATTTAGATCTCCAGTCTGATTCTACAGTCTCTTCATTTTGTTCTCTGGGACTTTTTCACCTTACAGGGGAATTGTCATTGTCAGCCTGCCAAAGCCGATGGTCCCCAGCTCCTGCTTAAGGTTCATGGGCAAAATGGCAGCTACAGGGGGCACATCAGAGCAGGCACTAGTCTATGGAGCAGAATGGTAGTTACCTCCCTCTCTGCAAGGTCTGCAGAGACCATGGAGGGAGAACAGAATTGGCAGTTCTTGTAAATACTCTCTGAAGTTATTTAACTCTGTTTTGGGAATGTAAAGGAGACCTGAAAGGGATATGTGCCAAATTTTCACTCCTCCTGTATCCCTCTCCTTGTATATCCCATCTCATACAATGCCTCTGAAGGAACATGAATCAAGCCTGTGGTGCAAAGGTGTTTTTGAAAGCACAGTTTCTAGCACATATTTCTTGACTGACAGTGTATTTGGTTTGCTTGGCAAGGTTTTGGTTACAGGGGTCTGTAGAGCTGGCTTCTATGAGAAGCTGCCAGAAGCTTCCCCCGTGTCTAACAGAGTCAATGCTAGCCTGGTCCAGGACCAACCCACTGCTGTTCAAGGCTGAGCACATCGGTGATGGTGGTAATGCCACTGGCATAGTGGATTTAAGAGGGGTGAAACAAAGCCTGTGCAACACCAGTCAGAGAGCAGAGTGAGAAAATGTGAGAGCAACAACCCTGAAGGCATCATGATCAGTGGAGAAGGAAAGGAAGAAGGTGCTCCAGGTGCTGGAGCAGAGATTTCCCTGCAGCCCATGGTGAATACCATGATGAAGCAGCTGTGCCCCTACAGCCCATGGTGGTCCCCACACTGGAACAGCTTGAAGGAGGCTGTGGCCCTGGAGAAAGCCTATGCTGAAGCAGGACCCATGGCCTTGTGGAGAGAGGTGCCACCTGGAGCAGGTTTGCTGGCAGGACTTGTGACCCTGCAGAGACTCATGCTGGAGCACTCTGTTTCTGAAGGACTTCTCCCTGTGAGAGATCCACACTGGAGCAATTCATGAAGAGCTACAGCTCATGGGGAGGGCTCTCTTTAAAGTCTGTGGAGGACTGTCTTCCAAGGGACAGATCTCACACTGGAGAAGGGGTAAAGTGTGAAGAGTCCTCCCTCTGAGGAGGGAGGAGCAGTAGAGACAAGAAGTGTGATGAATTGACCACACAAAGCTCCAATTCCCTGTTCCCTTGCACCACTGGAGTGGAGAAGGTAGAGAAAATTGGAAAAAAAGTTAAGCCCACGAAGAAGGGAGAGGTTGGAGGAGGGTGTGTTAAGACTTCCTTGTATTTTCTCATTATTCTACTCTAATTTGATTGGCAATAAATTTAATTAATTTCCCCAGGTCAAGACTATTTTGCCTATGATGGTAACTGTTGAGTGAGCTTTCCATGTCCTTATATAGACCCATGAACCTTTGGTTGTATTTTCTCTCCATTGTCCAAATGAGGAGGAGAGTGATAAAGCAGCTTTAGTAGGCACCTGACATCCAGCCAGAGTCAGTCCACCACAGACAATATTTATGCGAGAATCCTACCAGTCAAAAAATACTGTTGACTTACTAACAATAATGAGAGCTTTTCCTGCAGTTTCCTAGCAAAAAAAACAAACCACAAAAACAAACTCTGTGTCCTTGATGCAGAGGACATGGCCTCAAAAGTTGAAAGACAAAATAAGGTAATTAGGAATTTTCTTCTCTCATCATATGCAATACTTTTATTCAAGAAGGTTGGGAAAGTTTACAGCTTTCGGCATTGCTTACTGCTTCTTACTTGCAGATGAATGTATATGAAAATCGTCACTTTAAACTTACTAAAGATGAAGCCAAACTCAAGCCAACCTTTGCACCAGACGCATATACTAGCTGTTTTTCACGTTAATATATTTTACTTTTTCTTTGAGTTGCTAATTACTGCCACAACTATGGTAGCATTTTTTATAGTAAGCATTAGGGTAATTGCATAGCTGTGGGATTATCTTTTTGAAAGAGGTCATTCTTAAGTGCTTTTGCTTTCTCTCTATAGAAATTTAGAAAAACTGCATTTTAGGTCTTCATTTCTATATGAATGCTACCTTGTACCTTATAAGTAATATCAGAAGCATTACGGGGAATGCAGAAATAGTTTACTAACTCTACAAGGCCCTTTTAAACTGATAAAGCGGTACAAAGTCTTTTTAAACATCTATGAGAATCAGATTGTTGTGGCTTTTGTTTAGCTTAGATCCATACTTGGTTCGAATCAGTTTGTTGATTGAAAAGGTGTGGCAGCAGAAGAAACCAAAACCTGTAGAGTTCGGTCTTCTCTCACAGGCAAGTCTTTTTGCATGACAACAAATGAGATGATGGCATCCTAAAAAATTTTCAGCAGCTACCAGTATGTGTCTTTCAGTGTCTCAGGCCCAGCACACCACACATTCTTTGGCAGGTCTGGATTCAAAACCTCAGCAGCCCTAAGTCCTGAGACTTCAGGAGAGGAGCAGCCACCTGCAGCAATGAAAGCCTCTGTAAGTCAGGGCTGGGGGAAGAAGGACCTGGAGGCATCCAGCCATGGCTGTCTGCTGCTGGCTGGCATGTAGCCCTAGCCTGCCCCTGTACTCCATCCCTATGTTTTCCACAGTTCTGTCTCCCATAGCATAGCTCTGGGTTTTCTAGCAGAAACCCTTACCTGAATAAGCAGGATTAGAGATGCTTGAATGCTCTAGTGAGTCTTGGTATGCTTGGCCTCAACTGTGAAAGGCCACTTTGAACAAAAGGGATAATTGACCTCCGCGTGTGTATTCAGTCATAAAGGATGACTCCTGACTACAATATCTTCTTACTGCTTTTCCTTCTGTTTCCACTGATAAGCCACCATTAGCATGGAAGCATGAGCCAGATGATCTCTGGTTTGTGCTTTGTTTAGGCTGAATGTTAGAAAAAGATTTTTCAGAGAAAGAGTGATTTCCCATTAGAATGGCTACCCAGGAAGGTGGTGGAATCACTATGTGTTTAAGAAGAGACTGGATGAGGTACTTAGTGCCATGGTTTAGTGGATGGGATATTAAGTAATAGGTTGGACTCAATGACCTTAGTGGTCTTTTCCAACCTTGTTAATTCTGTGATTCTGTGATTCTGTGAAACTGCCTGCTTAGGCTGTAGTACCCTTTCCTCTGATGATGTCATTATGTCAGATGCATGGAGCCAGTTTTCTGCTCCAAGATCCACTTTACAGGATTGCCCAATAGCAGAGCATAACTTTTCTCTGGAACTTCATCAGATTTCAGCTGACAGTTGTCAACATGTTAGATGTGCATATGGAGCTGTTATGGGTTAGGTTCCTTTTTGGGAAATTTTGCGATTACCACCATGATGCTGGCAAACTGAGCAAGGGAAAAGGTAATGCAGCTAAGTTAAGGACCAAATTTTTCAGCACGGGTGGGGGTGGAGAGCTCCATTGTCTTTTGGCCCAAGAGCCAATAGCCCTTGATAGCAAGAAAACTCCTGCCCTTAATGCTGTGCAGGGGAGGTGTGAAGTATGCCTGCCTTTTCCCCTTCCTCCATCCCACCTGCCTTTCTCAGGACAATAGAAGGACTTTGTGGGGGTCAGCAGGGCTCACTGATTTTTCAGCTGCAATTCTGGGAGAGTGCTGCCTCATTGGGGATGTTTTTTCTCAACTGCTGCCTCGGATTATCTCTTACTGCTGCCTTGGATTGTCTCTTGCTGCTGCCTCTACCCAGCCCAGCCCAGCAGCCCCGGGAGAGAGAGAGGAGAGCCCTGCCTGCACCAGCCCCAGCTTGAAGCCAGCTTGTCTGCCTTTCCCCATCTCCTGCTGGGTAAGTGACTCATCCGTTTCAGCAGCAAACTAGGGAGAACTCGCTGTGTATGTGTGTAGTGAGTCTGTAGGACCTGCCTATTTCTCCACAGCTGTGACCACACTAAGGAAAAAATACATGGAAGGGGCAAGGGAGGTGGGGTTTGTTGGGGTGATTTTTCTTGTTACTGTTGTGTTACTATTTATTCCATTTTATATATATATATATGCGCAAATAATTGTTGCTTTCTTTTTCTACATTTTTTAACTGAAAACTTCTTGATTCAAATGGTATAGTAAAGTGGAGAAGGAGTTTTCCTTGACACTCCAGGAAGGCTCCCATCTTCCCTAGAAGGTATTGTTCTAATCTGGGACAGAAGCTTTTATGGTAGAAGTTATAAAAGGTTTCTTTTTAGGCTAGAAACCATACTTTAATCAGGAACACATGATACTTCAGAGAAATGCATGTTTTTCAGATCATACCTTGCTTCTAGCAAAGTATATTTGTGTATTATTGCATCACAGGAATGGTGTTTGTGTCATCACTGAAAGAGTATTGTCATGACCTCACAGAGCAAATCCTGTGCTTTATGTATTTGAGAATGATTGTCTTTAGATATAATTTACATTTAAGCCTGAAAATAAATGTTAGAGGTATTTGAGCCCGAGTTTTGTTGTTCAGATTATTCTTTACATTCAGTACTGAGCATGGAGCCCTCCTCACATTTTTAAACTGAACCACATACCACATTGTTGGCTGGGTGAGGAGAAGACTTATGAAAACATTGCTGGCAAACAGGGATCAGCACTGTTCACCAGCTTTGAATTCGTGCAAACCCTAAAGCATTGAAAATGACATATGTGCAACCACTTAGTGATAAATAGAATACAGATAAGGAAAACTGTATGCTATGTCTTGAAATTGCCATGAACATAATACCTAAAAGTACTCACTCTTTGCAAATATCGATGTATAAAAATGCTCTGGATAGATGCTAAGGTTACTACAAAAAGGATAAACTCAGCATCTACAGAAGGCCACATGAGAAACAGGACACAGTGTTGAGCTAGCTAGTGAGGAACACTGCAGGAAAGGGAAGTCCAAATGGCACACGACTTACATCAGACGGTTCTTTCAAGCCTTATTTTTCTTAAAACCAGAAGGACTGCTGCATTTTACGGTTCAGTGGATAGAGCCTCCAGCCAACGTGTGAGAGAGGGCCAACTCTCCTCTCTTTGGAGGTACGGGAAGCCACATCTGTATATGATATACAGACACAGAATATTGTGTTATGATTGATTTTGGGAGATATGGATCTGAATCCATTTGGGAAAACACCTCCTTCAGAGAAGTGTTTAGTATCAAAGTTTTGAGTACCAACATTCAGGCTGTACTTAAACTACCTTTTGGGTACTGTGGTGGTTTTACCACTAGGGGACGCAACAGTGACGAAAGACTGAATAGAAGCAACACAGGTAACAATTTATTAATCTGAGGCTCTTTAAAAACTATAGGACCTCTCTAAAGGAACTAAACAGATACAGCAAATAACCACCTGACAATGTAATGCAATAATAAAAAAACCTAAAATGACAAACCGCTCCTCCAAGCAGACTGGTGGGCTGAGGAGCAGAGGGAAGGAAGAGAAAACTGCCTTGAAGATGGTATCTCCTGATCTCGGAGCCCCTGAAAGACAAAACAGTGAGAAGCACCCTAATACCACACTGATGCAGCTGGGTGGTGTTCTGGTGCCACTGTCGGGGCTCCGGTGCTGCTGCGGGATGGAGGGAACTGGGAAGGACCAGGAGAAGTGGCAGTTGATGTTATCTGCACCACAACGAGCCGGCCAAAGGGGCAGACTTCTGAGTTTCATGGCTTTTATGGGCTCTTGATATCGCATGAACTCGGAATCCTCTTCCCGGCCAGGCTGTCTTCCTATTGGTCGGCGGCGTTGGGCGCTGCCCCTTTCTGAGATTTTTGGCACTCTGAGCAAAATGGTGCAAAATGCCGCCACCCTGTGGCACCTGGGGACAGGCTCAGGACGGCCCTGGGGGTGGCCCGCGTCCAGGCACGGGCTGTGCCGTGCAGGCACTTGGGGACGGTCCCAGCACAGTCCCAGGGGACCTCACAGCCAGGCATGGCCCTGGCTCAGGCCAGCCCCCCAGGCAGCTGCAAACATGGCTCTGGGGAGAAGCCCTGCCCGGCCTTGGGGGAGCCCCACACAGCCCCCCTGGGTGGGCCCTATGGCCAGGTATGGCCTGGGGGGCCCGCAGAGCCCGGGGGAGAACTCTGGCCCCAGCACAGGCTGGATCTGGCAGGGGCACAGCCGGGGAGAGCCCTGGCCCCAGCATGGTCGCTGGGAGAGGAGGTCCCCAGTGAGACACGGTCCCCCAGTTACTCCCTGCAACCACCCAGGGAGGGATTTCACCATCCAGGTTGGCTGTTTCCCTCCTCAAGGAAAGGGAAAACCAAACAAGTTTAAAGAAAACAATTTCCCCCCTCCCCACAAGACAAAACTGCTTTCCTAACCTACTACAGGTACCCAGGCCAGAGTCCCATGAGCACAGAGGTGACAACATTGCTAAGCTGACAATAGCAGTGCCACAGCAAAACTGGTTTTGACTGTAGTAGAGTTGTCTTGCCTCTTTTGACACTTCTGGAAGACCTGTTGAAGAGAAGTAACTTTTGATATTGTCATATAAGAAGAAAAAGATAATTATGTGCCGGAAGAGTTTTTGACAAATTTTAATGTCCCACCTCAGCTTTCCCACCACCTCTTCTGTCAACCTATACATTATTATTAGAGCTGTTTTAATACATCTTATACATTTTTCCTGTCAAGACTTTTAGATCATTTTGATCGACATCAAGGCAATTACAGAGAAAATTCTAAACCATTTCTTAAAGATAAAAGAAACAGTTTAGCTCCCTTTAATCATGCCTACATATTTGAAGAAAGATGAGCAACCTCTATGTAATCCTGAAAGCCCTGTAAAACATCCCTTCCACTGAATTTTTACAGATCTGTAAAGAATAATTAGGACAACCCTGTGTAGATTTAAGCCTTTTGCAAGAGCAAAAGACATTATTGTAATTTATTTTTATATTTTTAAATTTCAAAAGCAAAGGACTTGTTATAGTCAAGTATGGTTCTTCCAAGCTAAACCAGACCAATATTTTACAACAACTGTAGCACAGTGTGGAAAGAACATAAATAAATGAATCAGCTGGTGAGCCATTATCATTCACTTTACATAGTAAAGAACAAATACAGCTGTCATTTCCTAACTTTCATTGAAAATAAATTGAAAAAGTATATCGTTCTTCAACCTAGCAAAGAAACAATATTCTACAATTCACATTACTTTTATAATATATATTACAAAGTGGGAGAAAAAAAGAATGCAGGTGTGAGATAGTTTGAAGTTGTAGAAGTGGATTATAAATACTCTTTATTTGAAAGAGTGAGAGAATAAACAAGAAGGAAGAAGTAAACTAAGTAATCAAAATAAATAGGAGTTGTGTTCTATCTTCCTACACTGCTTTGCAGCTACTGTGTCAAGCAGATAACCTAGTAGGTGGTTGTGTGTGTTGTAAAAGTCCAATATTGGAGTTGGCTCAAAACCTCAGACTTCTGAAATAGTTTATAAAACTGAAACACTATTTTTCAAGTATGCCAACATAATTACTTAGACTTTTCATCTAGAAAGTAAAAGAAACTTACTATCCATTTTCTTCCAGCTCAGTGGATTGAAGTCAAAAAAGTAAAGCATAGAGTAAGCCACATGCTCTTTTTCAGTGTGTTCAGGTGCATATGAAACTTTGGTAGCCCAGATGAATGAGCAGGGTTGGGCTGCATGGGACATCATCCTTTTTTCAAATACCTGACCTGGGAGTCAGTCATGCTGATGACAGTTTCGATTTTCACTCATCACTGAGTCGACTAAGCACTAAGTCCAGTAGTTTGATGAGTTCAACTTTTTGATCCAGGCTTGCCCTCCTGCAATCTGATCATGCCAACTAAACTAACTCCCAAGGCAAAAAGACACTGATTAATTTACAGTAAGTTTCCTGTGATCCATGAAGTTTTGGACCAAGCAGCTATGCAGAAAGACTCTTTAATTATTGTCACTTGCCCTACCACTGGAGGGTAGTTCATCCCAGATTCTGTCACTTTGTGACTCATTACTACTGAAATCTGTAAGAATTGCATAATCATTATTTTGGATTTCAAAAACAGTTCAGTTGAGAACCTGCCCATCTTAAGGGCTTCAGATGGTCTGTGCCAGAGGATGATCGATGGCCAGCTGACATGTCCAGGGTGCTGACATCTAGTGAAACGTGCACTGAAGAGAAACCTGCACACAAAGAAAAAGCGAACTTATGTAATTTGCTTATACATTAAAACTGCTGACCAGTTTTCTTGGAGAAGCTGCTGGTCATACATTAATTACCCTTTCATTACCAAAGGCTAATAAGGTTTAATGCTGTTGAGGAGAGAAAATACTTGTCTCATAAAATATTTTTTAATAATCAAGATATAATAACTTCCTTCGGAAAAAAAAAAAAAGGTGGATTCTGTGTTTAGGGGAGAGTAAAGAGTTACATAGTGTTCAGCAAATTCAAAGGACCTCAGGAGACACAGGACACAAATTATGTTCTGCTTTGTAGTATCCTAATTGTGTCAGATTACATTGAGAAATAAACAAAGCCTTTTTCATATAATATACCTGACAAGCATCTATTATAGCATTCTCCAGAACCAATTTCCACTGAGCTGTATTTTTGTGCATAGTCTTATTAAAAAGTAAAGGAAATTAGACAGTATATTTGACAGATAAAATTAGAAAATTAATGGACATGAATAATCCCCTCAGATATTCAGAAAAGGTCTATGAAGGACCGAATACAAAAGCACAAGAGAGGGAATACTTCAATTTATGAAAAATGAATGGTACTACTGGTTTGGTTTCTTATTCCTTAGCATTATTAACTTACATTTATACATACAGTAGCTCCAATACATTCCTAACCAAGACTGAAACAATTTTATGTCAAATCCTTTGTATATACTAAATCTGACACAGTCTGGTTCTTCCTTCTTCTCCCTCCTCCCCAGAATACTAATTTATACATTGTACTCAGAGTAAAAAGCACACAAATTTTAATTGAATGCTAAATACAATTATCATTAGAATAATATTGCTTTGTCCATAGAGAGTTTATGGTAACAGAATGTGAATAATTTCCCGGTTTGTGAAGAAAGGCATATAATAATTTTGTTTTCACTTTAAATTCTCTGCTATTTCTTGCATCAGTCTTGGAAAAACATATCAAATAGTTCATACTTTTCCTCAATTCTTTTTAATAAAGGACTAAAAGTGTATGTTAGATGCGTGTATCTGTGCACACTTTAAATGCCATTATATGAAGTTCTGTGCATGACTGTTCATTTTGGAGCCCCTGGCAAAGCTCAAATTGATTTTGAACTTTATATCTGTCATAGGAGTGCATTTTAAGAGAGGATGGACAAATCTGCAATTTAATATAGTGGCTACTGTGTAAGTGACAGGTCTTACATCTGCTGGAAATGGTGATGTTCAGTTAGGGTTATTGTCAACAGAATCTTCCAAAAGGATGCTTTGTTTTCGTTGTATTGAGCACATTCTACCCAAGATTATAAATTTTAACATAATTTCCTTTATTAATTTTTATTGAGCAAGAATCCATTTGCAAGAAATTATCTTCAGTATTTGGTAATGGGTGAAATATTCTTTTAGGTGATGATTATTATATTTATCTTCAGTTTCGGGAGGTAGTACAAGGAGATAACAATAAAATAAACCACATTCTCTGGCACGCCTTAGATGTGGCATCGATTATCCGATTGCAACTTTTCCATTGTGCCCTGTTCCTGCCACCCAGTCAAACACCTGACAATAATGATTCAGGTTCTCATTCTTATTGAGCATCCCTTTCTATTTCGGTAAAAAGCCTTTTGGCTCAGCTGGCTTCTAAACAGGTGTAACCCTTTTTTTCTACACCTCATTAGGCACCTTGCCAAGGAGAGAAAGGCTGATTCAACTTTCCTGTCAAACCGTCTGTTTTGAAGTGGCACCTTTGAAAGTGAGATTCGATATTTTGCTCATGTGTCTGGGCTCAAGTTTGGGAGGCTATAGACCATTCTTGGTTATCCTAGAAATAAAATTCTTAAGCTTTAGTGCTAACATTGAACACGGAGTTTTGTTCCCACACATCTCACTGAAAGATATATATTGTGTTTCAGATACTTCCAGTAAATTTGACCACAGATAAATAGACTTGTCATAGTTTTCTTAAGGTGGAATTAATCATATGAAAAAAGCTTTTCAGGACATCAATTCTGAGGCTTTTATTTGGGAGACATTTGCTTTGAAGTAAGAGGGGCTCCTGCCCATCCAGAAACATGTTAATAAGGTTGTATCTGGTGTGTTTATCTTCTATGTAAAACCTGTTGGGAAGTTCCTGCTCTGGGGAGCTACCTCAGTGTCAGTGCCTTTCTGTGTACACCCCAGTAATGACATCCTGCAGTACAATTGCCCACAGCCAACAGGGCTACTTATCTTGAGGAATGATGCCTTGTACGTCCTCTGTTTTCATTTTATCAAGGTGGTTTCCCACAATATTTAAGGTTCCTTCTGATTCAATTACTTAGTAATGGGCAAGAGGCCATCTCATTCTATTTTCATCCTTTCCATCATATTTTTGTTGACCTGGGATCAAATGTTCTGCATTGGAAGTCTGGCCTCTGAACTTGGTGCAAGTTAGTGAGTGAGGATTTTTACACTTGCATAGACCACAACTAATTATGATGAACATTAAAGCTGAGGTTTATGGAGCCAGCTACCAGGCTTACCTGGATCACAAGGAGTGAATAGCAGTTACGTGGATTATTCTCTAACTGGTTTTAAATACACAATGTGGATGCAAGTATGGTTGTAAGAATGGATAGATAATAACAATTTAAAAAAATTGACCAGTTCCTTCTTCTTTTTAGTTTGTTAAATCTCCATTGTAGCTGTTATGAGCCAAACCTGCGTGTTCAGTACACCACATGAGATTTCAATAATCACTTCCTAAGCTAAAGCTAAGCCTATTTTGCATGTTTGATCATAGTCTCAGCCTACATTTGTGCTCTTGCTTGCCTACTTTCCATTCAGCCAGCACCTACACTTCACTCCTCTCACCCTGGACTCAATCCAGCTTCGGAAACAACATCTCCAGTGCTTTTGTCATGGGACTTGCACACCATATGAACAGCGATTGGTTGCCTCCAGCCAAGCTGTGAAGACCTGACTTGCTACCCTATGCTCCAACGATGCGGTGATCAACTCCCAGTGTGATAAACAACGTGGATCCCAATGTGGTGATCAACTTGGTTGTGACCAACCACGCGGGGGGCTCCATTGGGAAGCATCCTGTGGGCTGGCAGGGTCTCAGCTAGGAGGCAGGAGCTGGCAGTGGTCACTCCCTGGCAATGGGGCCAAGGTTGGACAGCCTCAGCTGCAAGGCCTCCCTGTGTTCCAAATCTTAACTCAGCACCATGAGCCAGCTTCCTTGGCTTCCAACCTCAACCTGGGCAAACAGGCTGTATGGGTACATCCCACTCATCTGACAGCACACAACCGTTGTGCCATCATGATGCCTATGCCACTATAGCCTCCCCTAGACGTCTACAATACAGACTTAAAAATCAATAATTTAAAGAAAACAAAGGAAAATATTAATTTAAAAAGCTCTTGATGATGGTGGCTAATGTGTCCAACTATCCAGAAAGAGAAGATTATATATACAAACTACAAAGAAAGTTTGCAAACATTATCGTTAATGTGCACACCTTATCAACATACATTGATTTTATATGCATCCTTTAATTTAAATAGATTTGATTTTCTGTCTGGAAGACAAAAGAGAACATTAATAGCCATTGCTTACTGAATTTACAGAGCTGTACATTAGTTCTTCTAAAATGATCTCATGTTTGTTATGCTTTAACTATTAATATTTAAAAGAAAATTACAAATGCTGGAAACCTGAGTCATGTAGACATTATAGAAATAAATTGCATATCTGATATTAATTCACCCTGTTACTTCCTATCATCCTCCATAAAATTGTATACTTCTTGCAAAGCTACCAATAGTAATCTCAGTGTGCCAGTTTATTACCTGTATAGATATCATTATTCCCTTGTGACAGCAAAGTCAAATTCAAGGCATTTTTCATAAACTAGGAAAAATTACCTTTCCAGTGACATATGACACAACCTTCAACTACTAAATGAATCCAAGAAAAATTCTCCTTTGGGAAAAGACCTTGCACATGATTTGTCAGCCTTAAAAATATTTCTTGAGAAAATTAATTCTGAGAGACTTTACAACTGAGCAGTGTTTTCTGTTTATATTTAAACTGTACTCTGCTATGATGCATTTCAGAATCAAAACAAGAGAAAAAAATTTGTGATGCTATATTTTAGCTACACAAAGACTGTTAGGCCCTCATGGTGAAATCGGAGACCTTATTGAAAATCTCACATAAAAATTTTATTTGTAAATGTTACATCATGATTTTCAGCATTGAGGTGTTCCAGGAGATTGATGCTGTGATGAGGAGCCTGAAGAATGGAGACTAAAACTGAGGTGAGGTATCTGGAGATTGACAGGGAAGTTAAAGTAGGATGAAGTGGCTGAAGCAAAACAGATCAGCTTTGGGAAAGAGGGTAAAATAAAAGGATATTCATAAAAAGAACACACTCTTTCCAAAATCTCACCCAGGCTTAGCCTTCTTTCTTTTGTTGATAAAGATGTGCCTGTAAAGTCCATTGACACCTGGGCTCCTTAGTGCTGGCCCACATGTGGGATAATAACCTACATATGCTACTAAACCCCTTAGTTACTGAGATCGAGTGAGTACATCATGCCTACCCTCAGTTTAAAGAATGGTTAATGAACGGCTTAATTATTTTCCCTAGCAGAGACCAAGCTGTGGATCTAAACCAGCTGCTGTAAGAGGAAGCCGTGTGGGCATCATGGAACAGCAAATGGTGAGGCTGCAGGCTGTCCTGGAGAGCCTTTGGAGAAACAGGCTGACAGGAGTGGTGGAAAAATCTATGTTGAGAGGAAAACTGCCAAGTAGGGAGCTAGGAAGTTGCTGCAGAGGAGGGAGAGGTGGGGAAAGATCATCTGCTATTCATTGATCTAAATCTAGCAGGAAAGGACATCTATGGACATCCCTGCTCCCACCTGAATGGGCTAGGTTACAGAGCCTGAAGTTAGAGTAGGGGCTCATAACTGAGTTTGCCACCCTTTGCATCTACAGGATGTGTTTTTGAGCTGTTTGTTATCTGTGACAGGTGGTGCTCCTATGGTTGGATAGGGTGGCATGGGATAGGGATGCTTGTCTTCACTGCAAGCATGGACAGCAGGCTTCTGCTGCCAGGGCAAGCTTATGCTGCCTTAGTGAGATTCTGCTGTGTAGTACAGCTCAGTGCTGTGTCGAGACCCTGAGGCTACCTCTGATGACAGCACTGTGTGACAACTGTGTGGTGCTTGCTCTTGCACAGGTAATCTTGCTGAAAAACATGTTGGAGCAGTCTGAACGCCATGGTGTTTAAATCAGCTAAGCCTCTTTACCCCAGCTGGATCACAGCTCTTCCAGGTGATGCTGTGCTATATAGATATATTAAAAGGCAAGGCTCTGGTGTTTGTTGAAGCAGGGTGACAACGCTAGTCTTCTCTATCTTGCAATCCAGTAAAATTAGTTTGTGATCTGCATATCCATATAGTGTTAAAACTGGATTTTCCTGGAGTCTGGAGGACTTGCATTTTTGGAGAACTCGCATTTCAATGTGAAATTATTTATGTACATAATTTCTCAAAAGCAAATTGAGCAGCTTCTTTGGGAAGGGAGGTACAGGAGAAAATGTCTGTCTGAGGAGTGGGGCAGGCAAGATGGACACATCCCTGCCAAACTGGGGTCTAGATTCTGTCACTGTGTAACTGGTGGAACCTGGCTAGTTGTGAGTGCAGCTGCTGGTGAGATGGCTGGACTACACCCAGCTGGGGCTGAGGGGCATCACACTTGGTGTGTCTGGTAGGAGACTGGCCTGGCAGAGCATAGCTTGTGGTGCATGTTTGTTATTCCTGATGCAGCAGAGGCTAAAACCCCCTCACAGGAAATGGAACTTGCTTCTATTAAGTACTTCCCAAAATTAACGCAAGAACCTTCTTTGTGAACCATGGTTGCAGTCCTGGGTATCCCATTACTGTTTTCTTTACAGTGTTTGTTTTATGCCACTACACTCACTCTAACTGTTTAAACTTCACTGATGATTTGTCAGAATTTCAGGATTCCAAGTGTATTAAAAACCCCCGAACATATATTCAAATCCCATCTTTAAGCATGCAACCATTTCTAAGTCCAGTAAATGCAACTTTCGGAGAGGCAGGTCTCCCGTGTATGTCTTCTGATGCTGGCAACGATGTAGAAGCACCTGATAACTGATCATAGTCTGGTCTATGTGAAGGTTTGGGAAGGGAAAGAGTGATAAGAATAACTGATGCAAGGTGGAGTCATATAGAGACAGCTGTCTCTGTAGCTGTATTCTCAGGAATTGCTCACAAATTGTCAGCTCTCTCACTTGTTGTGTCATTCTTCACTCAACCTTATTGCAACTCCTTTCCCTCCTCCTGTCTTCTCAGTAGAGAAGCATTTGCCCATTAGTGTTCTGCAGTGGGTGGCTATTCAGCTCACAGCAAATTTTTGAACATGCTAGGCTATCCCAGAAATTGCTATCTCGGTGTTTTCATGGGGTGTAGCATCATTAATAGCTTGTTTACTCAAAGGCTTTTCCACTGTTTGTAGGGATGATGTTAGCAAAAGGATACAGGAATACAGGGATTATGGAAGAAGGCTGTGGCAGTACTGGCTAGCTAGTTGCAGTTTTCTACAGTCTGGGCTAGTGGGCTGTTGGATCATCCTTCCTACTGCTTGAGCTGAATTCACTGTGTTTGAACTTATCTAAGACTCATAGAAATTGCTGGACACCTATATACTTGTTGGTCAGAGAGTTTACTGGGCTCTTCATACTTGGGAAATTTCACTAAACCTCAGTGCCTGCTGTGGCATATGGTCCTGTACAGCTCCTTAGTCTCTTTCCAATGAAATGATAGCTATGTATGATCATGGGAAACTGCATTTTCCACTGTCTTGTATTTTGTTTCACCTGTTCTGATCATATATCTTAAGGATGAAATCTAATTTCAGTAAATCTCAAGAGCTACTATTTAAAATACCCCCTCTACTTACCAGCAAGATTACCTTATATATGACTACTTGATTAACAGATTTTCAGGGACGACTTATTTTCCTTTACAAGTTTGTGTTTATTGAGAGAATGCAAAGGAGCCGGCTAACTAAAAACCGGAATTTGTAAGCTTCAAGTGCACTTAATGTGTATGCAGAATAAAGTGAAGAAGATGTTTTATCTGGAGGCTTATAATGTACAAAAACTTCTTTCTCATCGCTTCCAAAGTTGTCAAGATTAAGAAAAGCAACAAAAAAGGCTCCTTAAAAATTAGAAACATCAGAAACATTCTCTCTGCTCCTTTCAAGAAGATAAACTAACCATAATTCCACTGTCCATAGTTCCTTCAAGAAATAAATGAGGATGTCTGTGCCATTCTGTGAGTGGACAGCTGAGTCATTAGTGCTGTATTAGAGAAGACTTATTGTGATCACAGTCCAGCCAAGTCTTGATCTGAATGTCCTTTGCAGTACACATGCCCCCTGACACTTTTAATTTTTAGGTGTGTTTTTGAATTTCTGTGCTTTATCAGAAGAACCTGAAGCTGGTGTGTGCAAATCCACCCTGAATTTCACAAGCAAGTATGTTATGATGCTCTATCTGATCATTCATTTTTTCTGAAAGTGGGCTTAGTGGGAGTTTACAATTCTGTAGCTTTACTTTTCTTGAAAAGGTGTTGCGAAACTAATAGCAGTAAGATACAGAAGCATTTTTCTTGTGGCAAAATTCACACAAGTCAGTTTGCCACTTACATTTTCCAAAGCAAGTTTGATGATTATCCTGTAAATGAACATTGATTTTTTTTTTCTGTAGATTCCATTACTTTCAAGCCCAGAGAGATTGTTCTGTCTTCTTGCATACCTATTATAAATGAATAGAAACCATTTTCTTCATACATTATTGCTTTTTTTCGTAAAAAAAAAGATGCCCTAAACCACAACCTTCCCCTTTCCCCATGATGCTCTAAATGCCAAATCCAATTATTGTAAGCGCAGGAGAGATTTTTGTGCTTTTATAACTGCTTGACCCACAAGGTGGCACTAAAGAGAAAAGTGACAACTTGGCTAATAAAAAGTGAAAACCAAAGGCAAAATACCACATGCTGAATCAATATTATTTCAATTAGGAGCACACTTCCATTATTGTCAGTTAAATTTTATTTTGTGAAAAGCCTTAAAACTATACAGCCACAAAGATGGTTCATTGCCCCTGTCCCACATCAAAAGTTAAGTTTTTAAGAGAATGAATGAGACATAGGTTGTCTACTAATCATAGCACCCGAATCTTAAGGAGGATAATTGTGATCAAAATGTAGTTAATTAATTTTCTTCTCTAAGGAATAAAGGAATGCAAATGAACTGAAAACTGAAAACTTCTTTTCAGTCATTAGTCATATTGGTAAAATATATGACAGAAGGAATTATTGATCATCTGCAATGTGGATGAATATTCTACTGTAATGTTTTGATTGTTAAATTTTTCTGCCTTTGCTGTTTAGTGCTCTCTGGTATTATTTCATAAATTTTTTGAAACAATAGTGTTCTATGATCATGAATTTTATACCAACAGAGGTTAAATCTTGCCACTTTGATAATGGGTATGATTTCTCAACAAAAACATCTAAATTGTGAAACTCCTTTTGAGATCCAAGTTATGCATGAGTGGTCAGATTAACACTTTTCTAACAAGAAAGTAACAGCCATGAATTTTCTGTAGACTACTGACCTGGAGCTTACAACCTAGTGAAAAAACCTGCATCAGAGTAATCTCTAGATCTTTATAACCAGAATAGCTATAATATTTTTAATTCTTCTGAGATGTGTGCCTATGGCACCAGCATTAGGATGATAGGGGGCAGGAGTTTACTTGCAGAAACAAACTCAAAATAGGACCAATGAATTTAGAAAAAAAATCCTTAAAACTATTATTAAATATTTTATATGAGTTGTGTTACAGAATACCTGGTAGAGAGCTCTGAGGCCCATCAAATGATCAGATATATTGGTACTGTATTTTGATGCTTAATGAAATTGCAAATTTACAACTACCCTGGAAACTCAGTGACCTACGGGTAGCTTGAAGGTATGGAATCTAGAATTATTACTAAGTAGGATATTTTCATGTATTTTAAACACTGGTTAAATTTTATGTGCTGATGATGCATTTAGAATGGTTCTATCACTTTGAACATTTACTTGTTTCGGTTTTGTTTTTTAATCAATAACTGGTATACTATATTGAAAGACCTTGTTCGATTGGTTCAGGTTATTCATTGTGTGAGGAAACAGAAGCATCTAATCCTTGGGATCCTAGTAAAAGCAAACCTAGACAAATTTTGTCCAAGAAGAGCACTGAGGCAAATGATCTTTCCCAGTCAGCTGAACTTCTCATCCTTTTCATAATTCGTCCCTCCCTGTTTATTATTCCCCTTTGGCACTGGCTTCATTTTAAAGGCTAGCATGAAGAAAGCCAGGTTTCAGCACATAACAAAGTGCTTTGTTGAAATCAATTACAAAATCATAGCAACTCTGAACATACACTGACCATTTCCTTGCAGTCCTTATTCAGATGAGTTTGAGAAAAATCAGCATTTGGACTGAGGAATCTCACAGTGATTCTGTTTGTAGGTGCTTGTGATTGTTTTTACAGATCATTCCTCTTGGAGGATAGTCGTGGACTGCATTTTCCTCATCTGTTAAATTTTGGCCACATTTCTGCAAAAAATACCTATCTTATGCTCATCCAGGACATTTGGCAAATCACAAATCCCTAAGGTATTTTGATTGTGAAGATCAGTGAAGGTGACCAGTGAAGGGTGAAGGTGAGTGTCAGTGTGCATATTCTTACAATCACTCAGGGAGTCCATAGCAGGGTACAAATGGTTACGGTGAAGCTGATAAAATACATTCACATACTCATATAATGTCTACCAGACACAAATATGGGCCTGAGGCAGGTGATGGTAAAAGTACAAGTATTTTTTGCATAAGCTGAAATGCTCTAGCTTTGCTGAATCAGGAGACTCATGAGGAAACATCCATATTTTTTGCCTTGAAAAATGGAAATGTGATATTGAAACAAAAGAGTGCAGGATGTCTATAATGCTTTACAAAATGCGCTAAACTCTGTATTGAAATCCTGTATTGAAATCCAGTACCAGAAGTCTGAATGTGTATTGTAGAGTTAAATAGATAAAGAGATTATTCACAGATGTTTTTAAAAATGTGGTTTAATAAATTTTAATGGAATTAAACCCTTGCTTTACCCACTACTGCTTTCCTTCTATTTTTTAATGAAAAAGGTGCAGCAGATAAGACACAATCTAGGCGTGGAAATGTTGGTTCCTTACATAATCTAGAGTTTCCATAAATAATTCTTCTCCCCTTGAGACTAACTTCTTACTACTAATTGATTCCAATTAGCCAGTTTTAAATGTAATTATTCAGTAAAAGAAACCAACAGTATTATATCTATGCTCTGCATCCCTCTACTAACAACATGGCATTATTGAACTTGTGGAATTGAAATGGTTCATGCATGGAAAAAAAAAAATCTTCAAGAAGCTGTGTTTAAAAATACTGAAAGAAACCCTGTTGTAAAGATATAGAAATATATTTGAACTAAAACTTGCCAGTGGAGAATGAGGATATTTGTTTTCCTTCTTAAATTACTGCTGAAATGAAGAAAAAGAAATGAAATTAAGAAAAAAAAATCAGTTGCTGGATGTGGATAGATATGAAAACGGAACATCTGGGGAAAAGAATGCATCTCAGCCACCTAAATTGGAAATTTAAAATATTTAGTTCTCATATGAAAGTAGATATTTTTATCCTAAAACTTCAGAAAGAAAATACTGAGTGTTGGTGGAGGGAAGGAAAGTATTATGATTCTGTAGGGTAGTACCGAGTAGTTTAAAAGGATTGAAATATAAAGGAAGAAACTTTCCCAGCAAAGGGTGGTGATGGTATATTTCAAAGCACAAGGTGAATGGGAAGCAGCAGGCGGTCACTGGAGCCTGGTGGTGCACAGGCAGTGCTCTATTGATGCCTTCTCTGATGTTCTTTCCAACTTGAGAGGTGATAGAAAAGCAAGAGGTGATGATAAAAGAGAAAGGAAAAAGAGAAAGAGAAGGATTCAGATTACTAGGGAGCCTCTCTGTCTTGTGGCAAAGCTCCAGCTTCTCATTAGATGGGACTTTACCCACAGCACAGACCAACACCAAAACCCTTCCTTATATATCTGTTCCTTCAAAAAAGGAAAAAAAAAAAACGTGTCTAAGATAAAGCCATACCTAGTCATCTGGACATCTCTAATTATAAACTAAACATAAATACAGCTTAATGCTAATGAACTCAAATAAGAAAGAAGATCATTTATACAGCTGACGTGACGGTGAAGGAGCAGAAAACGATGGAAGGAGTGCTCCTTTTCTTGGTATGTTTAAGCCAACACAAATCACTGTGTGTCAGCTTGCTTTACAATCCAATGTTTTCACTTTTAATTAGAAAGTCTTTCCCTTAGCATTTTTCTTAGCAGCGATTCTTAAACTAAACAGAAGGTGTATTCCCCAGTGCCATATGTTAAACCTGACATGTTACTGAAAATGTCTTCTGGAAAAAAAACCCTAAAACTACATTCAAACCAACCCCCAAAAAACTAAAGGTAGGACAGACCACTGTTCCAATCCACTCCCTTTGGCCTATTTGTAAGCCTCAAGAGCACTCAACTTGGGAAATTAGTCATAACTGAAAAGCCAGTGATGATGGACGGATAGATAATTTCCTCTTTGCTTCGCTGGCAACCTGTGTGGTTTGGAAACAGTCATCCCTCACTTGGTCTTGTAAGAAACAGCCAAACAGAATCTGCGTCTGTCAGAACTGAATAGTTCGTAATACTTTGAGAGGTCACCTTATTGAAGCTTTTTTAACCAATATATTAGTAGGCTATGAAGTATAGTCCATTTTAGGACTTTAATAGGAGGGGTTATGGTTACCCTTGACTTTGAAGTATGAAAGGAGATTCCAGCTATGACCAGAGAAATGCCTGACTGAGGCTGAAAGGATCAGTGGAGCACTGACTAATGTGTGCTGATGCAGTCTTTTCCCCCTGTAATTCTTCCCAATATAAATTCCAGTTGTTTTTGGGCTTTGCATAGAAAGACATTTTCTGAGCCCTTTACCATGATTTTTTGTTTGGTTGGTTTTGTTTGTTTTGTTTTGTGAGTGGCGTCAGTATGATAAAGTCTGTCTGCAAACCTCTGCTATACCCAGATGAATGAAGGATGGATCATTTGAGTTAAAAGCATCAGTAGTTAGGCAGACTCAGAAAACTGTGATGTGCCAATCCCCAGTTTGAATGAACTGTACCCAGCTGCATGATATATATAATGTGGTTGCTCATTTATAGAGCTTCTCTTCCAAGACTGTAAAGCAACAGTATGAATACCGAGAGGTGTTGTGTGCAATCTCAACGTAACATAAACTATAGTTTCATGGGAGTCCCTCATCAGCTCTTTGCTAGCCATGCTGCAAGCTGGTATAGAATTGAAAACTGTGTTGCCTGACATATATCCATGTTTCTTCTGATACTTGTCTAGGGAGTGCCATCTCCATAGCAATTCAGTTAAGGAGAGGCATACTCTTTATTTTGTATCACTACATGAAACCCTAAGCTATGAGCTCATAAAATGAGATTGCATACAACATGTTGATGTCCTAGAGAAGGTTTTGATCAACAGGGAGTCATTATCAGGATTTCGATGAAAAAATGATCAATGACCTGATGTATTTTTCAAAAGTCTTTGCAGAAAGACCAAAGGAGTTGCAATCTACATCTATATTTGTAACTGTGGACAAAGGAAAATCTGAGAATTTTCCCCACATGTGCACGCATATTTTGGGAGCCCCATGCCTTTGCATTTTCTCAGCAAAACGGCTATGTATCAGAGCCTGTTAGTAGTTCTATTTACAGAGAGTAGCATTTGACAATAAATTAGTAAGTTAATACCTCATTTGACCTGTATCTGCTCAAGCTACATTTTAGGAACCTGCCATTACCAATATGAAGAAGAGGTTAATCTAATAATGTGAAGTTTTAGAATGATGGATGAGTTGAGGCACATGAGCCTAACACAGTACCTAGCTGCACCTTCTTCTGTAAGTCCCCAGACTGACAAGAAGCCCAGAGAGGGGTGGAGAGGGTTTGCAAACCTCTCAAGGCTTTGTTTGAGCAATGATGAATACAAACAGCCTTAATGCCCACCACTCATGCCTTGCACCAGTATTTTGAGTGCTATTTCAACTTTGCTTAAAAGGAATCAGCCTCATGACTTCTTATTAGCAAACACCTTAAACCTTTTACATACCCTCTTCCAATACTGGTCCTTGAATTTATAGATTAATATTGTCAGAGCTAATTTGTGTTACTGACTCCCTTGGCTGGGGTTGGAAGATCTCAGCCTGGAGAGTTATGTATTTGTTATTTGTACATCAAGAAGGCCAGAATGATGCTCCCAGGCTGTCACATATACAGTTGTATACACTGCCTTAGAAGTGGCAGAGCTGGTTACCCCAACTGCTTGTCACTCACCACTTTTCTGAAAAGGCTTCAGAAGCTTAATCCGTGAAAGCTGTAACTATTAAATTTTATTTAATTAAAATGTGATTAAAAATTAAAAATATGTATAAATTATATACTGCTGCACCGTATTTCAGGCTACTTCTGTTCTTGAATCACATCGTTGCCTGAATATCTCCATGCACTGCTGATGGGAACAAACATAACTTAAAAATCAAATGCAGGGTGATAGAGGGAAACACTGCCTATTTTACTAATGCCTGATACTGACAGCCTGCATACAATATCTTAAGAACACTCAGACATTTCCTTCTGTAACCACTTTTAAAGGGTTTAATAAAACTTATAAAAACTGACATTTTTAACCTGTAGCTTTGGATGTTAGACTGCTGTGTCAGTTTGTTTGTTCCTCCTGCCTCCCCTATCACATAGCAATAATTTTCTACTTTTCTGCTTCCAACTTCAGTCAACAAATAAGGAAGGCTATTTTTGGATAGTGTTTCTTTAGCCTGTTATAGCAGGTGGGCAGCTAAACATCACCACAGGACACATGTGGGAACACTACTTATGAAGCAAAATCTTACTACTCCGAGGACATACAAACATAATTAGCAAGTGTACCACCATACTTATAATTAAGAATAGTTAAGATTACAAACCTTTTTTAGACTGCGCTCATTTCCTTCCAGGGACAATAGAGCTAAATAGAATCCTTCTATGGGAATAGATAAGAAAATATAAGCAGTATATAAGGAAGGTAGTAAATTCCTTAAACTGTTTCGAGTGCCAGTAAATTATCATTCATATTCTACAACAGCATGCAAAGTGATGTAACATTTCTAGAAGATGTTGTAGATTTGCGGAAAACAGATCAGGCATTTCCTCTCGAAGTAAAATGGATAATATATCACATTTCATGAAACTCTGTAGATTTGCTTTGCTTACCAAAGAAGTGTAGGACTTGATTTTTTTTTCCTTCTTCTTCACTAGGGAAAATAAGACCTTTATCCTGCAAATTGTTACGTATTCATTTAACTTGAGGTACAGCATATATTCCTGTAGATTCCACAGGACTCAATGCCATGGATAGACATCTCTAAATGCTTACAAGACTGAAGCTAAAGAACTTCAAAAAAGAAAATGAACAGAGGTAGTTTTTGAAGTATGCAAGCAAAATAACTGGAACAGAGGTACTTTCAGACATTGATCTAGATCCTCGCTGTATGCATTAATTCTGTGTTCCTGCAGTCCCTATGTGCAAAAGTCTGGGGGCAGGTGGTAGTGGGCTGATTCAGTTTTCCAAACCGGGGTTCGTTCCAAGGGCTACTCAAGCCAAGTGTTCCTGTATTACCCGAGGCAGCATTTAACACATCCTTAAATCCCTCCAGCTGCGGAACGGGGTTCAGCACTGGCAGGAAGGAGAGCAAGAGAGTCTTGGCTGCGCGCAGTTTAAGGCAGGAGGATTTCTGAAAGTCCCAGCCAACGCTTATAAAGCGATTTTTTTCCCCCTCAGCATATTAATCCTATCGATTTAAGTAGGAGTATTTATCCTTTTCACAGCTCCATCCTCACGTTAGTATGACAGCACTATTGTCGTCCAAACACGTAGTCGGCGGCTCTTTATTAAGCCTCTATAAATATGACACAGTAAGAGCGTTCAATATTTATGTGGCGAGCACACGCATTTGCGTGTAATCCCGCGCAGTCCTGCGGCTCGGAAGCTTTGCAGCCGCCCCGTCCCCGGGCAGCCGGGCCCTCGCTCTCTGCCCGCCCCGGCCGGGGCTCCTGCCGCCGCCTCAGCGACCTCCCCCGGAGCCGCCGCGTGTGACACACCGGAGAAAAGCCTCCCTCATCCCCGCGTCGCCCCCGCCTCCCGCCCCCGCCCGCTCCCCCGGGGCGCCGCCGTCACCGCCGGCAGCCGGAGCAGCCGCTGAAGCCGNCAGCAGGAAGAGAAGGACGGGCCCGGCCCGCGCCGCTGTCCGGTGCCACCGCCTCGGTGCCGGGCGAGCCCCGCGGGGACGGGCCGACCTGCGCGGCGGCGCCCCGGGGGCGCGCATGGCTCGGGTGCTGCCGGGGCCGGGCGAGGAGCCCGACTCCGGCCCCGGCGGCTCGGGACTCGGGAGAAAGAGAGCTGCTTGCAGGCGGCGGTGCTAGCGGGGGGGCCAGGGCGGCAGAGCCCTCCCCCTTAGCACCGAGGTGTGCTCGGTGGCATGTGCTGAAGTGCCCCACAGAAGCTGCACAAGTTGCCGGCGCGGCGCGGCCCCGGTGGCCGGACGGCGGGGAGCGCCCGCCGCCTCCTGCCCGACCTGACCCGACCTCGTCCCGTCCCCCCGCTCGGGGGACGGCGCGGCTGCCGGCGGCCAGGGTGATGCGGTTCATCGGGAAGTGAGAGGCGGCGCATCCCACCCGGGCCCAGGGGCCCCCTGCCTCGGAGCCGCCCATGCTTTCGGGGCCCCCTCGGGTGGCGGCGGCCCCGCGGGAGGCGGGGGCGGCGCTGCCGTGATGGCCCTGGAGGAGAAGCGGGAGAAGCGCCTGCCCGTCACCCCCATGATGATCGAGGAGGAGGCCGCCCTGAGGAACGGCAACCGGGGGCTGCCGCCGGGACCATGGGCCGAGGCGGCGGGGCCAAGACCCCGCACCACGGAGCGGCACATCGCCGTGCACAAGCGCCTGGTGCTGGGCTT
>VXBA01000403.1:287103-299621 GCA_013399895.1 Serilophus lunatus
CAGTCTCCATCCTGGCGCTGCTGGCAGTGACCATGATCGCCGTGCTGCTCAGCGTCCGCTTCGAGGAGTGCGGCACCGCCGCCGCCGGCCCGCCGCGGTCCAGCGGCAACGGGAGCCTCGCGGGGGCGGCCCGGCAGCCGCCCGGTGCGGGGCAGCCCCCCGGCCGGCCAGAAGAGGGGGCGCGGGGCGGGGAAGCGGAGGAGGAAGAGGAGGATGAGGAGGAGGAGTGGCAGCGGCGACAGGAGTTGCCACCCTGGGCCCGACCGCGGCTGCCGCGGCACCTGCGGCCGCTGCACTACAACCTGATGCTGAACGCCTTCATGGAGAACTTCACCTTCAGCGGGGAGGTGAACGTGCAGCTGGAGGTGCACAACGCCAGCCGGTACATCGTGCTGCACGCCCACCGCATGCACATCGAGGCGGTCCGCGTGGCCGAGGACAAGCTGGCCGGCGGAGTGCGGGTGGCTCGCACCTTCTTCTACCCTCAGACCCAGGTGTTCGTCGTGGTCCTCAACCGCAGCCTGGAGGTGCAAAAAAGTTACAACCTCAAGATAATCTACAACGCCCTCATCGAGAACGAGTTGCTGGGCTTCTTCCGCAGCTCCTACGTCCTCCACGGCGAGCGAAGGTAGCGGAGCCTGAAACCCAACTCGGTCCGAAGTTGGCGGCCCCCGCGCCGAACTTCGGGCGGAGCGGCGCTAGGACCCGGCGGCCGCGGAGCCGCCAGGCGGGTGATGTCGCGGGCTCCGCGCCGGTGGGATCCGGCGGTCCCGCCGAGGGGTGCGGGGCTCTGCTGGGAGCCCAGACAGGGGTCTGCGACGGGTAGGAGCGGCCGCCGAGTCGGGGTCGGTCGATGAGCGCAGGCCGGGCTGGGGGTCCCCTTAAGGCTGGCGCTGGCAGGGCGGAGCTGCGGAGGCTCTCGGGGAACCGCGAGTCCTTGCCCGCCCCGCGCCACCGGCTGGTGTCAGGAGAGCGGCCAGAGAGCGGCTGAAGCTGACGGTCTGCGTAGGAGCGAGCGGGGGCGGGCGGAGCTGCCTCGGGCTGCGGAGCGGTGCGGGCTGGGGCCGGGCCGGGGTTAGCCGAAGCCGCCGGCAGGTGAACGCAGTGCTCCGCCTGCGCTCCCGCCGGGGCGGGCAGGGCTGCGGGCTGTGGCCGGCGGCTCAGGAGATGCCCTAGTGCGGCTTGGGGACCGACGGTGGTAACGAGCAAACTTTCAAGGGTGACAGGAATGAAGCAGGTCGTCCGCTCTGTCCCTGTCGGGGCAGGCTCGGAGCGGAGATTCCGGGTTTCTTTAGCAAACGCTGTCTCCGTGTCCGGTGTGCCCTTGTGTGACAGAACCTTGCCAGCAGCGTGTATGGGAGCGGGATCTCTCTTCTGTTTTGTTTTTTATTCTGTTATTTGAAGCATGGGTGCGTTGAGTGCTGAGATGTGATTCCACGTAAAGTGAATACGTTTACACGTCTGCATCTGAGTGGCTGCAGATTTACACCCTATGACTGGGCAAACCTAATTAGTTTTCATGCAGAACAAAGTCCAGTCTTGATCAGTATTTACTCATGCTGTTATAGCCTCTTAGCTACCTGTGGAGGCCCTTGTTATGGTAGGCAAGGTTACTGTGGAGGCCCCCGTCTAGGCAAGTTACAGAGGCTTTCTTTTTTAAAGTAGTGGTCTAACTACTGTCAGGCTTTGTAATAGTAAAGAAAGGCGGGATGGGCTTCCTAACAGTTCTGGCGTGGTTTATAATTTTAGAATCAGATTCTTTTTAAGCTGTCCTTTTGCAAAACATCTGTGCAGTGACAGTTCTCTTGCTGAATCTTCCTGTTTTATACAGCGAGGTGGAACAGTTTATAGTTAGAAGAACTGGGCAAAAATAGCGAGTCAGACATGAAAAGCATCCTCACCAACTCAATTAAGTCGAAAACCCTTTTATTAAAGCATGTTTTCATTATTATGATTACTGACAATTTTAAACATCCTGATGTTAGAACTGCAAGCAGGATTGAAATTAAGTTTTTGCAATTTGTTATCAAAGTGAAATAAAATGGAATTTTGAAAAAGCATGATTGTAGGAAAAGGTGCAGATAAAATGCATTTTAGCACGGATGATTGAATGGCTAGGGTAATTGGGAGTTTTTACAGACCTATATGGAAATGGGGAAATCGGAAAACAGAATACTGTTAAACAGCAGGGGGTATAATTTGCTTTACAAATCTGAGAAGTTATTTAAGCAGTTATTATTCTTATGTAGTTAGATTTAGTATGGGAATAATTGAACTGTCAAATAGGTGTGGCAGTGACATTTTTCCAGAGTTACTGTACTACACTTCAATACAGATTTCCTAGTTAAGATTTAAAAACCACCACCACCAAAGAAAGGTCTATTCACTCTTTAAGTCATCACAGTAGTCTAAGAGAGAGGGTGGAAGGCAATAGTAAAATGTATTTCCCAGTATTCCAAGTGTAACTTTTCTGATGTAAATTGCTTTGTTTTTAATGCTTTCAAGCATAGTCATACAAGATCCTTACCTTATGATATTGAAGTCAATGGCATGTGTCTTTCTTTACACCATCTCACTTCAAAACTGTAATGATTGTGTGGTTATAGTTGCAGGTGTAGAACAGAAGTGTTTTTCTGCTGGCACAGGCTTAATGACTCACTATAATATAGAGTGAATAATACACATTCTAAAGCGGGGAACTTCTTTGATCAGAGCATGCTCTTACAGTGTAACAATTTGCGTTTTAATTAATAACTCATTTTTAAATGTGATATATATAACCATTTGTAGTCCTTAAACATGGACAACTTCGATTATGGTAGACAGACAGGTTTCTTGCATGCTCTGTGAGTCTTTGATGTTCCAGTAAGGCTTTAGCTTTTTGACATCTTTATATCAGCCTCATTGGACTAAAGTTGCTGTAAAAGGGTCCAAACCATAATTTTTCACTTGTGTTGTACTTGAGGAGCTAATAATTCTTGCTAACTGTGAGGCACCACAAACACAGTAATGCCTTCACTTTGTTATTTTTTTCCCTAAAGTTAATTTTTGTGGTCTTAACAAGTGAAAGTCACAAATCAGTCTGAAATGTTGACAGCTGCATAAAACATTTATTTTCTGACTGAAGTATTTGCAACTGTACTTGAAATGTAAAATGCAAGTGATACACTACAAATTTACTTTGCATTATGTGCCAGAATTTACTGTCAGGAATCAGCAGACATATAATACAGAGCTACTGTAGAGTTCTGTAACAATATGCAGGCATAATTTAAGTGAACATCAAACTTTGGCATAAATGAAAGGAAAAAAAAGATTCCTTACATCACTTGGGCAAAACAAACAGACATTCTTTCGTCTTGCAACAACCAAGATGTCAAAATAGATAGGTTGTTGAGGAAACACGTCTTCCTTTAATAGATGAGGTGGAATTAAAACAGCTGTGAAGTACTGCTCTGAGTATGCTGAGAAGACAGGCTGTGAGCCTGTCATTCCCCGAAGCACAACTTTTTAAGGTTATATTCGGAGGAATTGTAGATAGGAGTATAGGTGCCCAAAGAGATGTGTAAACAGATGGATGAAATACTCGGTCTGCTCTTCGCTTTTGGTATGGTATAGGAGTTCGCTTGTTTTACTTCAACACAAAGAGATATGGATAAACAGAGACAATGTTTTGGGTTTGCTTTGTTTGGGGTTTTAAAGTGTAAATGTTTAGTTTTTGGAAAGCAGTTTTAACTTTTTGTTTTATGGCACAACAAGCAAATCGATGTTTGATAGTAATGCACATGTTATAAATAGCATTGTTATTGGTAGTTGGTGTATTTTTAGTATGAAATATTGACCACCCATTGTCTGCCCAGTTACGACTATGTAGATACATCTATCTGTGAGAATACAGAAGATGAAGAATTTACCATGCTTACCAGGTTACCAGGGTTTTTTACCTAGTGAATGGGTTGTTTCAATGGCCTAACAAGTATTGAGACTACTGATAAGATCTCTGAGAAGTCGAGGGAGGTCAGGGACAGGGGACAAGGGAAAGCTTCTTTATTCAGTGTGTCACAGCATTCCCTAAGTATGTACCTACATGTATGTCTGATCTCATTAAAATTGTTAATTGCAGAGGAAAGTTCATCATTCTTGCTTTATTAATAACAGGCCAGTGCAGTTTTTCTTGCCCTCTTGAAGCTTCAGTTGACGTCTGTAGCTACTTAAGAGTGTGCCAAGAATGCAGAATCAGGTCCACTTGAAATACTTTGCATATAAATTAAGTTGCTTTGCTTCATTTAATTGGCTGATGTGGCTTTGTTGCAATAGTACAAATCCACTGATAACATGGAGGGTTTTTTTGATGAACACTGGAATACCTGGCACCAACTTTTTACCTTAGATTTAGCAGTCTTAGGCAGAACTGTGGTTTTAGTAATCCATGTTTTGTAATGAGACGAGCAAAATGTGGTACAATGAATTCCTTCAATAATTACTGGCCAAAAAAAAGCTTTTAATTTTATAAAAAGCCCAGTGGTAACTGCTTCAGTGGTGGAAATTTTTTTCGAATTCTTTAGAAGTTATCCTTATTTGAAAGAGGTGATAATTCACTGGAAAGCATGTATCTAGTTCTATCGGGCACAGATGCACTATAGCAAGAAAAAGCATAACATTTCAATAAATTTGTTTCTTTATTGTCTCCAAAGTAAGTGTAAAACCCAAGAGGTTTTAGAAAAAGTTAATTATATACTTAATTTTCCTTATGGACTGCTTTCTTTTCTCCCTCAGTGTTAGAGAGTATCATATTTCAGAATAATGGTTATAGACTGATTAATAATAGGTGCCACCATTTTCATTATATCAAAACTGTCCACCCATCCTCTTCCCTCAGAGGAATAACACATGATTAGTCAGCCTCTAAAATTTTGATACATGTTTGCTGGTATCTAAAATTGCATGGTTATTTCTACTAATAGAACCTTGGAAAGTGAGACATGAATCAATACCACTGGAAAAGCCTACCGATGTGCTACCTTTACAGTTACATAGTTGGCCCATGGTAATTTTCTCATTCAGCATGCTTTCAGAATATATTCTTATCAAACCCTGTTATTCAACTTTTTAAGTGTAGCTTCTTTTTTCTGCAAAACAATAATTGCACACAGGCTTTCTACACATGTGTAAATATAAGTCTCTCCCTAGAAAGTTTCCTATTCTATATCTTGGTTGAAATCTCTTTAGTTCAGACGAAAAGATTTGCATGTTTTATTGTTAAGCTAAAGCCTTCCCATTCTCTACAGTGGCCTAATAAATACCTTTTTCTCCTTCAGAGATCTTTTCATAATTTAACCCGTTAACTGAAAACATCGATTTGTTCTCTATAAAGCAGACCAGAAAAGAAAAGCGCATGTAGAAGAGCAGTGAAATACTTTGTGCTTGTTTGATCATTTACTTAATTTATAATTTTGCAAAGGTCACAGAATTTTTGCTTTTTGGAGGTGCACAGATGCAGCAGTGCTGTATAGTATTGTGTCCTACATGCAGCTGGTACAGAAGTAATCGGCGGTGGGAAACAATGACCCCCTTGAGTGCACTGTGTGACCGTAAGTTCTCATGCCCAAAGAAAGGCAAAGTGCCCTGTCAGTGTCTTGGGCAGAGGGAGCTCCCTGAAGGCTGTTAAATCCTAGTTTAAACTGGGAGGACTGTGCTTGTTATACATTGTAAAACCATTAGTGGCTTGTGTTTTTTGTTTTTTTTTCACATATTGATGAACAGTGCTGCTGGAATCTGAAGTTTGTTGCAAGGCAAGGGATTATTTTTTTTAATGTCCGTGTGGTGTATGCAGATTTGTAGGAAATTTGTAGACCATTACTTTGTATCAATTGTGTTGCAGTAGGGGTAGTAAGAAAGCGATAAGGTAGTATACTTCATACAGTTGTATTTCGCCCCCCTTAAGGCACAATAATCAAGCAATGTTTTATTTGATCTGTTTATGAATCAAGTGCTGGGCACAGTTAGTAACCACTTTTTATTTTTGTTTGCTACTTTTCTAGATTTCTTGGTGTTACGCAGTTTTCTCCTACTCATGCCAGAAAAGCCTTTCCTTGCTTTGATGAGCCCATCTACAAGGCCACTTTCAAAATCAGCATCAGACATCAAGCAACTTACTTATCTTTGTCCAACATGCCAATTGAAACTTCTGTTTTTGAAGAAGATGGATGGGTTACAGATCACTTCTCACAGACCCCTCTCATGTCCACGTATTACCTAGCTTGGGCAGTGTGCAATTTTACATACCGGGAAACTGTCACCAAGAGTGGAGTAGTTGTAAGTATTTCTAATGCATCAAATATATTTCATTACTTTGAAAACCCTTACTTTTTATAAGAGATTGTACCATGAAGTATCTAAAATATTTTCTTGATTAACGTTTCTGAAATTTGCTAATCTATTTAGTTGTGTAATCTATTTAGTGTGTATTGTTTGGGATCTTTTCTGGAGGCTTGTCTAAAGTTTTTGCTTTGTCTTGGGCTTTTTGTAACCAATTAACTTGATGGATGTGGTTGTCTGATGAAATTTTCAGCTTTTAACTATGTAATTTCACTTCGCAGAATCACAGAATTAACAAGGTTGGAAAAGACCAGTAAGGTCATCTAGTCCAACCTATTACCTAACATCCCATCCACTAAACCATGGCACTAAGTACCTCATCTGATCTCTTCACTTTGGTTTTCTAGTTTTTCCTGTAGCCTTTTTAATACCAGTGTTCATGAGACTATTTATTAAAGAAAGCAGTAGTACTAATAGGGTTTCCAAGGTTCCTTCCTTCAGTACTGACATTTCTTGTGGTGTGCTGTGTGCTAGCTCAGGAGGCTGATACAGTAATTTCTTAGATCTCTTGATCAGGAGGAGGACTTTACAACCTACCTGCTTCCTGAGGTTGATGGAAGCACTAATTTTCTGGAGCTGTTGTTTCCAAATATGGCATCGTTCCAGGAGTTACACCACAAAAGAAAAGAGAGAAAACCCTTTATGTTGGTTTTTGTTTTGTGTACAAGTATCAGGCTCAGAACTGTATAAAGCCAAAACATACATGAAAAGTGCTGTCAGCTTAGGATATTTCACAGTTCTGTCATCTTGATTTTTCAGGTGAACATACAGAGAAACTCCTCCTTCTTAGTTACTGTGAATAACAAAATGAAGCTAGTTCTGGAAGCAGAGAACTAGACAGCAGTTTGAGCTGTGTGCTTGAGCAAAGGGGTGTTGACCTTACTTTTGCAAATGCTGTATGATTTTATGCTGTTGTCTGGGGGCACAAGGAAGGATTGCAGGTCAATCACATCAGGAAAGGTCTCCTTAAACACTTTGAACCAGCCAAAGTGTTGTGCTGCTGTGGAGGGAATGATTCCATCTTCTCTGAGCCAAAGGTGCCTTGGCCTTCCTTGTGCCAGCTTTCAGCTCTGTGTAGCTTTATGGTCTGACTGAAAACTGACCTGAAAAATAAGTGAAAATATGGCAAGTGTTTTCAACCGAAACACATCTCTGATTCAGCTTTTTGTGCAACTACCAGAGCCCTAGCATGGATTTAAGGCTGTGCTGACTGAATATGGACCCAAGACAGCCCTCTGTATTGGCATCTCTTGTTTAGGCCAGACTGAAGTGGTCTGCAAATAAGTCATGTTTTTGTCACTGTAACAGCTGGATAGAACACTGGAGACCTCCCACTCCTCTTCAGCCCCTTCATAACATGGCTAGAAGACTATGACGTTACTTTCTGGTCCCACAAAAGAGGAAAACATGACTAGGAAGTGGTTCTTTAACCTATGAGTATAAGGATATGGAAACTGCTGAGGCTATGTTTGAAGTCCTCATGTCACCTGTGATGGCTGAAAAGCTTTGAGTTTGTGGTTTGGATTTTTGATGTGTTTTTAATGTATTTTTTTATTTTTCTAGATTGTTTCTCTGTCAGCTTGGTGAGTTAATTTAGAAATTTGGTAAGTTTAGAAAGTTTAGAAAAAGAGCTCAAATGTGCCAAGGTAAAGAAATAAGGAGGGGAAAGTGGTTGCCTGATTCTTGGTGTCGCTTCCAACAGATGAATTCTCTGTACAAGAGGTATTGCTCTTGAAATGAGAAGCTGGTTTCCTCTGGCTGTTGTAATAGTCAGAATCATAGAATGGTTTAGGTTGGAAGGGACCAGAGAGATCATCTAGTTCCAACTCCACTGCCATGAACAGGGATGCTTTCCTCTAAATCATGTTGCTCAAAAGCTCCATCCAACCTGTCCTTGAGCACATCCAGGGAATGGAGCATCCACAGCTTTTCTGGGCAACCTGTTCCAGTTGTTACTCATTATCAATCAGTATTGAAACAGACTTCAATTCAGGTAGGATTTGATGATTTTCGTTGTAATGTACTAATGAAGGATTTAGCCTGAAGCCAAGAATGGCCTGGTATTTTTCAACTTTAGAAAACATTGACAGCTCTAATAAGATGGACGTTGTTTGGTGTATACTCTGGTGGGTAGGTCTCGTGTTCTTGTGCTCTAATACAGATCAGTGCTTGCAAGTTTATGCTACATGATACTACCTTGTTATCCCACTCTGGTGTGTCCTGGGCTCATCTGAGAATAAGCTGCAAGTAGTTCAGCTTCCAACTTTGGTGTCAGAAACTGTATGAAATGTGGGAGATGGGCCTCAGGACCACCAGTTTGGAACATACAGCTTACTTTCTCTTGTTGTCTTGTAGTGCTGTTTAGAGTTCATATCCCGCAGACTTTTGCTGCTTGATTAACCTGAATACAGGGGCACACTCATGTCTTATAGAGAACACCTGGTAATTTTCTGCAGTTCTTGTTTGGCAAAACTGTTTTCAAGACTCTAGGGTTCCTAAACACGAATCTGAAGAAAAAATCCAAGTATTTATGTGTTAGGAATTTGTGGCTACTAGAGCCTGATAGTTATGCTTGAATCTGTTGACTCGGTGCATGTAGGATGTATGTATATTCTACCAGCTTGAAAGTATCATTTCACAGAATTTTGCCAACAATTATGCAAATTAGTAGGTTAATCTTTGCAAGGCCTTGAAGACCAAAAGCCTACATAGATTAAGATAATTTTATGGAGTAGAAGACTGGTTAGTCTAGAGTTTTAGCTCTTGTTTTTTATAATATGCCCCTGTGACAGGGGCATTAACGCTCAGGAATACCAAAATATTTGACACTGGATTATTGATGAAATATGTCTTGCTATTTTTCAGTCCATTTGGGATCTGATCATCTTTAATCATGTTTCGGTTTTGTTGCAGAAGTGTTTTTTAAGGTATGAACTCATGACAAGCACTTCAGTTGAGAGCTGTGTTCTTTCAGATGAATTGCTGCGGTAGTCCATCTTTTTGAGTCTCTTATATTGCAATACCAGGAGTTCATGAGCACTACTAGCTGTATTTGAAATTATCTGAATCCTTGCACATGCAATTTCAAACTTCTTGGTTTCCTTCAAAGTCACTTTTTTACTAAAATGTAGTTACTCCCATATCTGTGGCAATTAATGTAAATGTATAATAAAAATAAGTTTGCTTCTAAAAATGAATAGATTTTCAGGAAAGTTAACCAAAGCTTCAACTGAAGCATCTTGAAGCCATTTCTTACATTGGTAAGTCATTCTTCAATTAATATAATGCATATTATATTTATTTTGTAGGCCTATTCTAGATACCTAAAAGACTTCACCTTGCATATACTTTTGTTTTGACACTTCCCTGGACCTGGTTTTAATTCACAAAATGTTTTGGGGAGAGAGAGCTGTCCTTTCAAATTTTGCTAATGATTAAAATCTCACCTCTTTTCCAACTGAGCAGTATTAATAAAATGCTGTGGATTAATGGTAGATAAACATTTAGAGGAACAGAAGTAACCATGAGATTAAAAGCAGATTTGTTCCTCAAAACTGCTTAAATGTTAGCTGTTCAGTTTTTCTTAAGGAATGATATTGACCTTAAAATTCGTTTAAACCTCAGTGTGGCATTTGATCCCTTATAAATATAAACTGACTTTTGGAAGCTTAGGTAGCCAATCGAAACAATAACTTTGCTATGTCCCATATAATTCTTGGAGACATGAAGGTGTTCTATATTTCATACCCTAAAATTAATTTGAAAAGCAGAATTAAGACAAATAGTTCTTTTCTATGAGCACAGCTTAGTGGATGTGAATCATTAGCATAACTCTTTAGTTCATATGGATCTGATCAGAATCTCTTCCAGACTAGGTAATTTAAAAGCAGATTTGACTTTTTTATGTGCATTGCAGATGTATAATATGTTGTTCAGATTCATCTGAGTTTACAGGAAGTCACTGCAACTGCTGTTATTTTTGCTTGGGGGTTTATTCCTGTGGAAAGGACTGTTGTGTACACATGTATATGATAGATGGGTAACAGTCATCTATGCTGCTGTGGACTAGGGAGCAGTATAGTTCTACCAGGGTGATGCCTGAGGTAACGCTGTATTGAGGGGAGAGGGATGCCTTTACAAGCAGGCTTAGCTGATCATTGTATGGCTCTAGCAGGTGTGTCACCTGTAATTAGTGAAAATCATGGGATCTGTGTACTGTCATCTTTGCACAGTATGATAATCCAGAAAATTCCACGTACCTCCGCATGCTTGCTTGCTTCTACTCTTATGTTGGGTTTCTTAATCATACCTCTTATATATATATATATATATTCTTTGTTAGTAATTCTTAAAAGCAAAATGTTGCTGGCTGGGTTGTATTTTCTGTCAGATCATCTGTGTCTCTTTCTTCATTGTTGTCTTTATATGTGCTTTCACTTCAGGCCTTTTCCTACTATTGTTGTTTTATTTTTTCCTTTGTTTGGATTAATTTTTATGGTACTTCACATTTAGCTGTGCTTCTCTTCTCCAAACCCTCTTTCTTATTCCTTTGTCAGATGAACATGGAAATTCACTATATCCTGCATGGCTTTTCACTGTCTCAAAAGTTATTTTAATTCCTTTTTTTCCCCTGCTAGTTGTTTCTCTTTCCAGTTAGTGGAAGGAGTTGGCACTTGGGGACAAAGAACAGTGTATCAATTGAGATGAGCATACTGCTGGAAAGAGCTGGAAATTGCTGGAAGAGAAAGATTCTTTTTGTTATGGATGGGATATGGAGATAGGTATGGAAATAAAATGCTGACGGGAAACTGTCTTGTCAGGAGGAGTATCTGCTAAAGAGAAAGTGCATGGAAAGGAGTGGAATGAGGATGAATTCTGGGTGCAGAGGTTAAAAGAGACAAGTGCAGACAGTGCCAGCCCAAATGGGAATGAGCAGCAGTGAAAGAAAGTGGCTATCTGGCTGGGTGGTGGTGCGTGGGAGGAGGAATGCTGACGGAAGCAGTGCCTTAAGAAGAATTTTGCGTGGTTTCACTCTTCCTACTCCCTCTTCTATTCCAAAATGGTTGCAGCATGTGCTGCAGGACTGGCAGTGTGTGCCTGACAGCAGCTGGGTCAGATGCTCAGGGTAGGACCTCCACTGTCTGACTGAATTCATGCACGTTCTGTTTTGAAGAGACCTCTACAACTGGGTACGTCTTGGTTTCAGCTGTCATCACTGCTGAGTAATTTGCCATGATACAGAAAAAGACCTCGAGGCTGAGAAAGATCTTATGATAACAGCTATACCACAATGAGTGCAACCTTTATTTGCACTGCTTTTATTTTGTTATTACTTTATCTAAGATGTAATTAGAGATCACAAGCTCCTGGCTGAAGATCTTAATTCAATACTTTACAGTACATTTAAGTCTTATCCTGGCCAATGAGGAGGAGCTCTAATAGTTTGGCTAAAGGAAAATAATTGGTGTTTCTGTAGTGCTCTCTGGCTTACGGAGAGCCTGCATAAATGTCCTGGCACTGAATTTTCTCAATCATGTGCTTGAGGGCCTCGCTCAGTTTGTCGCAGTATCACACAAAAAGATATAGTGGTCTCAAAAATGGGATCCATGTAGTAATAGTTGCTTGATTCTGCACAACTGAAAAATCATTTTTTTTCATTAGCCCTTTGTAGTGGTTTAACCCGGGCTGAGTGCCAGGGGCCCACTACAGCGACCTTCTCACTCCCCCTTGCCCAGCTATAGAGGAGAGAGAATATAACGAGAGGTTTCATTATTTATGATAAGGACTACAACAAATTCTTTCTTAATCACTGTCACAGGGAAAACAAGACTCCATGTGGGAATAATAGTCAGGTTTATTACTAACAAGATCAGAGCTAAGAGTGAGAGACTAAAAGACACCTTTTACCCCCCACCCCCTCCTTCTTACATCCAACCTGTTCTCCCGCAGCGGTCAAGGGAAAAGGTGAGGTGGGGGGGAGGTGTTGCTGTGGTCAGCTGCTGTTCTCAGCCGCTGCTTGGGGAGAAGAGTCCTTCCAGCCACATTCCATGGGGTCCATCCCTCACAGGATACAGTTCCTCTCACAAACTGCTCCAACGAGAGTCCATCCCATGGGCAGCAGCCCTTCACCCACAGCTGCC
>VXBA01000403.1:299852-404295 GCA_013399895.1 Serilophus lunatus
TTTTTTTTTTTTCTTCCTTCTTAAATATGTTATCACAGAGGCTTCTGTCAGCTTCTGATTGGCCTGGCCTTGGCCAGCAGCGGGCCCAGCCTGGGCATGGGGGAAACTTCCAGCAGCTTCTCGAAGAAGCCTCTCCCTCAGCCCCCCCCCCACTGCTACCAAAACCTGGCCACAGAAAAACCAATACACCCTTCCTGGACAGAGTCACTTAAACAGACTTGAGTCAGAATTGGTGCATATCCAACAGCTCATGTTGGTTGAGTTCCAGTGCCATGGGGCCGTGATTTTATCCATGTCCTTAAGACAGGATGACTGGAGGTAGCATAGTGCTTCTAGCAATCCATGAGATGATGGACAGCTGTGCTGGACATTCCCTTATCTGCAGTGTGGTGATCAATCTGAGAAGACTAGAGAGCTGACTTTTATTAATAGTCCAAAAAAAAAAGGAAAAAAACCCAAGTTGAACAGCAGAATAACTTTTTTGTTAGTCACTAGAAAAAAATGAAACTACCAGTTCTGTCTAAAATAACAATCCACTTACTGTGCAGTACAGCCTGTAGCTTTTAGAAAATTATTCTGTATTTGAAAAATATATTAATATTTTTATCTAATAGAAGGAATGACCTCAAGTCCAGGCAATTTCTGACAGCTAATGGCTACCTGGGTTAAAGGCCTGTGGCTCTTTCTTAGGCCCTCTCTTCAGCTAATAGTTAGTATCTGCCAGCAAAGTCTCTTGATGAGTTATTATTTATTAATCACTATTGAAGCAATTATACATGAAATAATTCTTTTTTTGGTAAGCATATTGGTAACAGCAGAATGATTTAGCTATCAAAAGTAGAATTAATCCTCAATTAAAATTGTTTTCTTCCTCTGCAAGCTGAATTTCGACCAGCTGTAGAGCTGTGCTTTACTTCTGAAGCCCTGCAAAGTAACTTTTGTTAGCCCATCACTTACCACTGGGAGGCTGCGAGTGTATCTGATAGACAGGTAACAACTAATACAAGGCATAATCTGAAGCCTGTTGTGATGCAGACCTGTTTAATATTTGTATGTCCTTGAATCTCATAGTAATATGATGATGCCAATTCATTTTTAATCTTTATTGCAAACGTGTCTGTCTTGCCTTCCCCAGAATGGTTTTCATCAAACAATTAAAGTACATGTTGCAAAGAACGTGTTGGTTCATACGGTTACATTCCGTTAGAAAAGCACACACTCATACTAACATGGATAGGTGTGTTTTTACTGTCTTTTGCTTGTATGAAATTTTCTTTGTAGTGAGAACAGAAAGGCTGGTTCTACAAGTATTTTTTACTCAGTTCATTGCTTACTATTATGCATTATTTTAGTTAAGTGGGAAACTGTAATAGTAATCCAAGGAAATCATAGCCTTTTCAGATTCACTGCATCAATATTTGTTTACCAGTTCTGTTTCAGGTCTGTATATTGAAAATTACTTCTAGTTTATTAATTTTTAAATACTATAGCTACAAAATATGCTACAAACAAACAAAAACCTATGTGATCAGCATCCATGCTAAACTGAATATGCCAGGGCATCTGTTAAAAACATAAATTGCAAATTTGCAATCCATTGTTATTGATTTCTGGTTGAATTTGCAAGTTGAATGCACTAGGAAAACACTGTGCATGCATTGTGCTTACTCCTTTAAAAGCTGCTTTCCATCAGCACTTGTAGTACATGCCGTGTTTAAATGTAATATTTGTTTTATTAACATAAATGCCCAGCTGTACTCTGCAAATAATACTATTGAATTGAAAGACTTGAATTTGGGAACATTGTTTTGTTTGTGTTTTGGCTTTGGCTATGAAGATGACCTGTAAGTGTCTGGGGGCAGTGGGAATACTTTGTACAAAGTAGCAGGAAGACAGTCAAAAAGCACAGGAAAGTTTCTTAATTTGAGGCTATTTTGTCGCTTTATGACTTCCTTGCAAAAACAGTGAGGAGAAAGAGAGAGGCAGCACATGTAATTCCTGGCCTGGTGGTTATCCAAACAGCATCTTAATTGTAATACTGTACACTCAAGAGCAGTTCAGCCTGTAGCTTCTTCATCTGGGGTCTCTGCTGGCTAATGAAAAGAAAGAAAGGTCTGAGACTCTTAGTACTTCTCACTCTTTCACTGTTATTTGCTCAGAGTAGAGCAGTGTGAAGTCCTTAAAGTTCCTCCCATATCAGACATTACATCTTCCTCCTTCCCCTGCTAGTAAAGGAAGAGGCTCTATTTCCTTTTCCTTTCATGTGCTAATAAGCATATGCTTAGTCATATGTACTGTGACAATATAACTCATAATAAAGACTGAACACCTGAGTTGTGCTCTGCTTTTTGTACTATATTTTTTCATGTCTTCTTATGTCTCTTACATTCTACTGTCATTTTTGACTTCATTAACTTATTTGTTAAGGTCTCTGTCCTTGGCATCAACATGAGTTCTGTCTTTTGACATCCAAGAGTGTAGCAAGAGTCTATTATCATGTTTCCATAAGAGTTGTTACAAAAACAACATAAGAGTTTGCTACAAAAGCAAAAACAAAGCATCAAACAATCTGTAGGCGGTGTCTTGCTCCAGAACAATGTAAAGGTGAACACATTCCTGCGCCAGCCTGGACATCTGTCAGTCAAAGCAGTGTTATCCTGTGTAGGTACTGTAGTAACTGTGCTCTGTGCAGTGAAAATTGATTACTGGGTCAGGTGACTTAATTGATATCTAGTTGAAGTGACAGATAAAAGTATTCTTGCTGGGAGGAGAGTGATTGTACTTTTGTTTATTTATAGACCAGTGTCTCGTCCAGGTTTTAGATAAGTTTTAATCATATTTTTCAACAGGAACAAGAAACTTAACCTATTTGTTTCCAGTTTTTATGCCCAGTGGTGAGGAAGTAACCACTCATCTCAGAGACCCTGTTGCCAGTCCAATACCTCCGTTTCTGTAGCGTTCACTTTTTAGATTTGTCTTTACTGGTTGATTTAGTGTTGGAAAACCTGCACAAATGGCATCTTATTTTTACCTCAATTTTCACTAGTAGATGGCCTAGTCAGTTTGATTTTCTACTAAGGTGTCTGTAGGGTTGACAAAACCCTTTTGTTCTTCAAGTGATTTGCTTTCACACCTCAGGTACCTCTTCTTAAGATTTTTATCATGTGCCAGAATGGAATGAGAGGCCTGAGAGCAGTGCTTTTGAAAGGGACCTGGGAATCCTCCTCAATGACAAGTTGAATTTGAGTCAGCAGTGTGCCCGGGCAGTCAGGAGGGCCAACCATGTTCTGCATCAGGCAAAGTATCACCAGCTGATCAAATGATCATCCTGCTCTGCTCTGCACTGGTGCAGTTTTGGTCACTGTGATATAAAAAAAGACATTAAGCTCTTAGAGAATGTCCAAAGGGAGGCCATGAGGATGGTGAAGGGTCTGGAGTGGAAGCCTTATGAAGAGTGGCTGAGGTCACTTGGTTTGTTCAGTCTGGAGAATAGGAGTCTGGGGGGAGATGTCACTGTGGCCTTCAACATCCTCTCTTGTCTTACCAGTGACAGGCCTTGAGGAAATGGCATGAAGCTGAGTTCAGAGGAGGTTTAGGCTGGATATCACGAAAAAGTTTTTCACTCCGAGTGTGCTTGAGGACTGGAACAGGCTCTGCAGGGAAGTGATCACAGCACCAGCTTCAGGAAGCATTTGGACAATGCTCTCAGGCACATGGTGTGGTTCTTGGAGTGTCCTGCATAGAGCAGGAGTTGGACTTCATGATCCTGGTGGATCCCTTCCAACTCAGCACTTCTATGATTCTATAGATGTGCTTTTTCAGCGTGTAGCTTGTCTTCCCATGTCCTTCCCTGCTACTCTTCAAGAGTGTTGTTTGCACAGGGCAAACTCTGCAGCTGTGGAAATAGCCAGGGTGACTGACTGCCTTGCAGGCAGTGTTCTCATTCTTGAGTTTATTCCATCTCATAGTGGTTGCTGTGGCTGTTCAACTGCTCAAGCTCAGGATGTGGCCCCATCCCCTGACACCCCCTCTAATCCAGTGAGGTGGGGGAAGGTGGCAGAGAACCAGCTTTGTTGGCCTGGTTCCTCTGAATGCTACCCCTAGGAGATCCTCTGCTGCTCCTGCTTGGCAGCTTTCTGGCTGCTGCATGCTGTTGAGAACATAGCAAGAACAGTCAGAAATGAGAACTGAGCCTCTTATCTTTGTATTTAGAACAGCATAATTTGAAAGCGGATTATGTTTCTCTTTGAAGAGTAAATGACCTAAAGTATATTAAAAAAAAGTTATCCCACAGTGGATTTTCATGAAAAATATTTAGCCTTACATTTTTTTTTTCACAGCATGCAATGATGCTGTGTGGAAACATGAGACAGAAAAAGACTAATATTTTATTTATTTGATATTAATACAGGTGGGGAGGGGATGAGAAGCAAAAGATGGTTATTAGCATTTACCTCTGAGGATTCTTCCCTCTCACTATACTTTTCTTGAGAGTGGTGATAGTGTGATAGTCACAGCAGCTTGGAACCTCAATTAAGAGTTCATATCCTCAGGACAGCAAGCAGTTCCTTAGTTAATAAAGGTAAAAGAAGAAGGGAATAAAAAGTAGTGGAAATAAAATGTAAAGGAGAAAGAAAAGTGAATTCCTATGGAATAATTTCAAAGAAAGGAGTACACCTACTGCATCATTTGCATACTGCATGTTTCTTGTAGTTCTCCACTCCCCTGGCTAAATAAATGACAGTCCGTTATTAACAACTGTATATCATGCTCTGGTTTGTTTTATTGGAAGGTATTCCTATATGTTTAAAATTTTATGATGTTGTTTTAAGTTTATGGTTGCCCTTTAAATACCATGGGGAAAAAAGGGAATCTGAGTTATACCTAATGGAAAAGTTTGATAGTTTTTTTGTCTGATAGATAAATGTCTGGTCTTTAGATAGGAACCCAAATGGGAATGCCAGTGAATAATTACATGTACTGCTTTGTTTAAAGTCATATGCGTGAATGCATGTATGCACGCATAAAATAAATACTTATATGTATTATATAAGTATATATTTATTTATACATATAAATACATATATTAGAAATAATATACTTACATTTTCAGCTACTGCTGCATCAGAGAAGGCATAAGTGTGGGTTGATTTGTTATTTTTTTCTTCTCAGACTAAAGGAATAATTCTCTTCATGTTACTGAAATTCTGCTAACTGGATTTGGGGAATGGAAAGGGAATGATGCCCAGGCTTGGTTTTCTTCTCATCATTAACCTTTAATTTTGATTCCTTAACAATTCCATATTTTTAAATACACAGTTTTAGGATAAGGGAACAGTGCTCACAGAGAATATCTGATTTATTTCATTCCACAGTACTTTTACTATATGACCCTTCTGCAATAAGCACCAGCAAATGTAGTGGTAGCATTCTGCCCTTCTTTGGAAGCCTGCTTGGGTTGTAGTTGATCTTTATTGTGATCTGCTGTTTTACCTGTGAAATGTAGAGTGGTGATTCGTGCTTGTGTTCTACTTCACTTTCTGTGGTGCTGTTTAATCTTTCTTCTTGAGCCAAGACCATTAGATTTAAACTGGAAATTTAGGCATTTAATATGAGCAGTTCTAAAATTGCAGTCACCTGCTGACCCTGATGATCACTTTAAAAAAAGTTTTAGTAGAGGATTAAGAAATAGACTGTATTAAGTTTTCCACAAAAAATATTACATTTGTTGTGTACAGCATAGTAATGAGTATATTAAAGTTAATAGGCCCCAAGAGACCAGAAATATTAATTTCTTGGAAATATGATACCTTGATGTAGAAAAAGGAAGTTTGAAGCTTTTCCTTGTGTCTCTGTATTGCTTGGCTTGTCATGATCCACAGAAGACATTGTCATTTACAGTTGCTGTGGGAAGTATCATAAAGTTTGCCAAGTGAACTTACATCAACTTCTGGCCACAGGAAACATGGGAGATACAGAGAAGATAGAGTGGTAACTTAGAGTTAAGAACCTAGTGCAAACCTTTTCAAAATAGTGATGTGTAAAGCATGGAGAGCTTGAGAAAGTGAAAGGAGATGAAGAAAACTTGAGGCTTCTTGTTATGAAACAGCTTTGAAATGCCTAACTAGCTTGGTGTGTGAGAGCTGCTTGAGCAGCAGAAAAAGTTCAATGAAAGCATAATTTAGGTATGGAAATGAAGATACGTGATTTACATGGTCACAATAGGGCATATTATAACGTTTGTCCTTACTACAAAATACTTCGATGAATCACGCATGACTAGGAATGATTATACTACCATGAAGTATTGTGAGGATAAAAAGGATCTGTGAATCATAGTGCAGCTGGTAGTGTAGAGTTGCCTGGTTTCACAGTTCTGTTATTCAGGGGTTGATGGCTAAGAAGAAATATTCTGAGTACTGTTTTTAATGTACATTTGTGCTTTAGCAGCATTTAAAGTATTCAAATACATATAATTACACAGTCTGTTCCCTAACTGAACTCACCAGTGCAACGATACCTTGCAGTACCTACGTGAGGTAGTCCGGAAAAGAACAAAACTGATTTCCCTGCAGAATCTTACTTTCTCTGAAAGATGCTTCCTCTCAAATGAAGGCAAGATTTACTGAAGCTGGGATATTTTCATTAAGCTGAACTGTTGTAGCAATTTCAATTAACATTTTCAAATTAAAGTGCTTTTTCATATTTATTGAGCTCACCTGAACTTGGACAAGCTCCCTTCTACCTAACAACTGCAGATTTTCATGTCCCTTACTTTTTTCTTTAGTGACTGCTTTGTGGCATCTAGACACTTGAGACTCACTGTCTTTCAGTTCAAGGACTTGAAAAGTCCAAACTTGTGTGTTTTTCATTCAGCAGACCAGCTACTGCACCACAAATTGCATTTTAGCATTGTGGGTAAAGCAGTGTAGCTGAAAGTTGCTACAGAACAGGCTTGTCATCCTTACTCCTCCTTTGCCTGCGCACTTTTGCTGTATCATTTCTATCAAATCTAGTGATCTGTGCCTAGACAGTGAGCCTGTTCACTGCAGTAATGCAAAGGGAAACTAACAAATTTAATCACCTTTTGACCCAACCATCTTGTTTAATGTGTGGATAGTCCATAGGTCTAACTTGGGAGGAGGAGGAAATAAATGACTCTGTTTTAGTGTTATGCCATCGTAACTGTGGAGTAAGAACAATGTAAAGCTTTCTACAAAGGTGTTTTGCCCCTCTTGATGACTTGTGGAGGTGTCACTCTCACACCCAAGCGGCTGTCAGTATTACTCAGGTGAAGAGGTTAAAGGCAATGTTCACTATGTGTGAAGTACAAGTGAGATCCTTCAGAGTGAGATGTTGTTACCATTCCTCTATCTGAACCTAATCTTCCTGATTTTTAAGAATCTATTACCGGTTGCTTCCTGAGTTCTAGCTGTGTTGATCACTGTAACTGGAGGAAAAAGTCATGTATTTTCCACAAGGGAGAGGTGCTGTTCAAGGGACCCACAGCCAGAGCTGGCCTTCCAGTCGTGTTACGTTACACCGAGATATTTTGTTTCCTGGTATTTAGAAAAAAACACACCTTGTCGAATGTAAAAACAGCCACAGAGGAAAATATTTTACTGTATCTTATATGGAAACCAGTTTAGATATGGCAACCAGTGGAGTATTACTCCTGGAATCCAGTTGTCAGTGACCCTAGCCTGGAGTTATACATGGACCACTGGTTTAATAGCTACCAAAGGACCTGCTCTCTGTGAGTGAACGTTATCCGTGTTGGAAGCTGTTGCACTTTGTGCTCTCTGACAATTGGTGGCAACAAGATCTGTATTTTACTTACGTGCCTTGTTTACTTAAATGCATTTATTCCACACTTTCATTCACTGCTCTCTTCTTTTTCTGTGATGATCAGTGACTGGTTGTTCTTCATTTTCTTTTTGTGTATCAGTCCTGATTCTATAGGTGGTTTAGCTGTCCTTTTTTATAACTCAAAAGTACTTAATCTCTCCTTGTATGGGATTCACTTCCCATCTCATTCTTATCACCTTTCTCTATGCCTTTGAAGTTCCGCAGTGTCTATTTGAAACACTGAGCAAAAGAGAGGGGTGGTGCTACAACTGCCCGGAGTGCTCAAAGTTTATATGCTTGAGTTTGTTCTGTGGCATAATAATGATTTGGGTTTTATTCTTTCCTTAATCGGTTGTAACTTTGTGTTTGCCTATTGAATATCCACTGAGCGCTAACCTGACGTTTTCAGAGAGCTGTCCACAGTGGCTCCAAGAATTTTTCCCTGAGCTATAGCTAATTTAGACTGTTACTGTATCCACATAGTTATGGTAATTTTTTCCTGTTTACATTTCTTTGCACTTACTGATGTTGAATTTCTTCTGTCATTTTACCAACCAGCTACTTGATGACATAAGATTCACCAGCAGCATTTTGTACATATGACTATTCTAAATAATTCTGTACAGACTGCACACTTGTCTGCTTATTTGTCCGCATTGGTTCTGGACACATTCCTTATTGCTTTTCTCTGCTAGTATAGCAGAAGAGTTCATGACTAACAAGAATATGGCAGTTGCATGTTCTGTTTTGTGGCAGGGAACCTTGATGGAACTTTACCAAATGGTCTTGCTGAATAAGATTCTTATAGTGTGATATGTGCCTAAACAGGTGAATAGACAATATGAAGGTTGTTGTAAGTCATGGGTGTAATTACAGTTCAGGTCACTGCTGTGTGAGAAATATAGTAACATTAGCAATTGCTGCGCTGAGATTGACTGACATCTTTACCTCTTTTGAGCACATTTTAGTCAGTGTATCTGTTCTGGAATATTCCGAATGCTTCTTTAGATTCTACTAACTCTGTTGAACAGACTGCCACTGCCTTACAGGGGACATACTGGTACCCTCTTGTATACATATATACATAGAGACATTTAAGACCTGAAATGCAGCTAGAGTGTCTGCTTTGTGAAGCATCACTCTAACCGTAAGCTATAGTGTTTTGACTGTAATTCTGTTACATTTGTTTTTTGAATAAATCTATGGACATTTAATATTCCACTTCATTTCAAGAGGAATGTATTGTCTCTCATGGCATTAAATACTTTGGTTTTATTTTGGTGAGAGACAGGGATATGGCAATCTTGATTCAATACTAACAAACTAAAAATGGCAAGTTCAGCTGCTGAACTGATAAAAAAAGTCAGTAACATGCACATCCCTGGTGAGGTGCTATTACACATAAAGGGTAAGTACCATAAAAATGGGAATTTTTTTGTTCTTTATGTTTCTGGTTTTCCTGATTTTTTTATGGAATGCTAGTAATCTACAAATATAACAAGTCAAACAAAAAAAATGGAATAACTATGGCTCTCATATGTGGAAAACTACTTTTATATGGTTTGCTTTATTTTTTATTTAAACATCCAAGTCTGCAGTGATAATTTCTTTTCTGGGAAACATATTGGAACCATAAATGAAACGTCATGTCATTGTTTAAAAGTCTGTCTACTCTAGAGAAGGACAGCTAGTGATACATTTAACTGATCTTTATATAGCTGGCCAATGCCAAATATACAGCTTCTTTGAGAACTCTAAAATGGAAAAAAGTTGGACCCACCATACCTGAACTTTTAATCTGAAAGAAACTGTCCATGGTTTTGTACCATTTTCTGCTCATCAGCATTCAGCAACGCTGCAGGATAGAGTAAAAATACAGAAGCATAAGAAAAAGATAAAAGGAGACTGGGAACAGAAAAGATAAATGGCTTTGCTGTCAGTGCAGTATAATGAAAATCAAATAAGTGCTCAGCAACGCACAATTGCCCAGTATGGCTAACCCCAGACAGTGTTTTAAGAAAAATACATTCCTTTTGTATTTTATTCTTGTATTTATATAAAGATAAATTATTTCATTTTTAGTTGATTGCAGGGGAAATAGATGTCCTGATTCTATAAAATGATAAGAATGAGTGTGATGTACATGTCTAGCGCCTCTTCAGTCATTGGCTTTGCCAGTAATGGAAATCTGCTGTTGCCAGGGAAAGATCTTAGGTTTTTTGGGCTGGTTATCAAAAGCATTCTGCACATATGATACGTTCACCTTAAAAATGTAAAGCACTTTGATAATGCACACGAAAGATCCCTAGGAGTTAATGAGCTGCTAGGCTCAGTGTGCTCACCATTGCTCACAGTCTTTGCTGGCCTGGCAGGCACTGGCTGGGGAGGATTGTCCTATGTGGCTCCTTTCAGTAGACACTCAGTGCTGCTGAACTGCCACCTTCCATCTGCTCTGACAATACTTTTGGTGGTGATGACTGGAGGTGGTGGGGCTAGCAAACTGCTCTCTATTCTTTTACGCCTTCATATTGGTATTTTCTTCTTGAATCTCTGAGCTAGTGATGATGTCTTGATAGTCTTTAACGCTGTAATTTTCATGTTTTTATCTGCCTCTAGACTTCCTTGTAGCTCTTTTTCAGTAGTTACACGGCAAGGCAATACCAGTGCTGGACCTTAGCATACATGCTGCTGAACCTCAGGGTGGTGAAAGTGGAGTTACCAGTGATGGTTATAGACTATAGTGGTGGTATCTACATGAACAAGTTACACTGTAATTAAAAGTAGTAGAAATAAAGAAATTTAGCAAATGTATCAATTTCATTTTATCTAAAGAAACAATTAAAGTATCTTTTATGTTTGTTTTTTTTTTAAAGTAATATTAATGTTTCAAGACTTTTCTAAAGCAGAATTTGTTTATAGAATATGCCTATACTGGCATCAAAACATGAAAAGGAATCCACAACAACTTCTAAAGACTTTTGCAAACTTGCATTTTGTTCCCGATTGGTTCTGACAGGGTATTTTTAATGAAGTCTTGAACATCTGCAAACTGTTTGCAAGCTGGAATTTTCTTTTTGAATAGCTGACTGGAATCACAGACTGTAATCATGGATGCTGTGTCTCCACAGTACCTATTTGCAATATAATAATATAATAATCATAATAATAGCAATAATGAAATCCCTTCTCTCCCAGTTAAAATTCAATATTCTGGATAGCATTTCATGCTAGTATAGTGTGTTATTGGCTGTTTATTGTGACTCAAAATGACTGCAAATGGCCTCCAAACACCTTGTAGAGCAAAAAATACGCTTGTTTTCTCGGTTGTTCTTCTCCAGCTCTTTCATTTCAGTAAACAAATCTCAGAATCCACAAGACTACAGGAAACTTCTGAACCAGAGCTCTTTCTTCTTTTCAGATTAGGTTGCAATATACAAACCTATTGAGAGCTCTGGTTTTGTGTCCACAGAATGAACTCAATTTGCTGCTAACTCTTATCGTTGGAGTTAAGTGAAACAGAAATGGTCACAGGGTGTTATAGTTCCATCTAGTCCTGTACTTTCTAAATATTTTTGTTGATATTTATTGTTGTAGGTTTTAGGCCCTTAAACAGGTTTATCTGAATGTAGTAAAATGTACAGCTAGAAAAGCTGCTGTGTATAAAATAGCAGGGGCAGCTAACATACCCACTAAGGTCAGGTGCAGAGATAATACTAGTTTAAATGGACAGACTATATAGTTGTGATCGTGGTGTGCAATACGGGACTTAATGCATTGCAGATCAACTCTTCAAACATTGCAGCATTCAGTGTAGACAAAACCCTTGAACTTGTCTCAATTGTCTTCTTAAGCTACAGGGCTGAAACAGCATGAAGTGCTATCACATCTTTTCCTTACTATACTTACTGACCTGCTTATGTGAGCAGCCTTGTAACTCCATCTATTTCCATAATTCCTAAGCCCTCAGTTACCCAGGATTTGGAATTTGTTCCAAAATATCTATGCTTTCTTGAGTGTGATGGAGATGCCTTGGTTTTTATGAGCTCAAAGGCCACCATCTATATATGTTTTTTTTAACATTTCAGGTTTCAGGTTTCTTTATTTCTTAAGAGCCCAAAAAGCCCTTAGTCATCTCAGCAGAAATAACAGTAAAAAATCAACATTCAAACAAGAGTAATTTCTCAGGGTCTTAAATGATTGTGCTTTAAGAATGTACAAGTGCATCAGTGAAACTTGAGTCAGAGAAGATCACTGGAGTGGCCTTTGCTGCTGCTTAAGGGTCTATGTCAGGGGTCCTCAAACTTTTTAAACAGGGGGCTGGTTCACTGTCCCTCAGACACTGTCGGGGGCTGGACTATAGTTTGGAAAAAAATGAACAAATTCCTATGCACACTGCACGTATTTTATTTGTAGTAGTGCACAAAAAACAGGAAAAAGAATGCAATATTTAAAATGAAGAACAATTGTAATCAACAAAAACAAATACTATTTCCATGTGAACTACGGGCCTGCTTTTGGCTAATGAGATGGTCAGTGCCAGGTTCCATACTTGTCCCCGCCAGTCGCAGCGCGGGGCAGCCCGGGGTCAGACCCGCACTCCGCCCGCCCGCCCCGTCCCGCCGGCCCCGCAGAGCCGCCCGTGGGACTGCGGGGGGACGGGGCTGCCCCCGTCCGAGAGCAGACGGCAGCCAGGACAGAGGCGGGGGGGGCTGTAAATACCAGCGGGCCGGATTGAGGACCCCTGGTCTGTGTTATGGTGTTCAGATACAGAAGATAATAGAGAAGAATGTGGAGAACAGTGGCTGTTCAGCTGACCCCATTCCTGCATAAAATGAATGAAACACATCTGTTTTTTTTTAGGGAGAGATGAGTAATTTTCAGTGGAGTACAGTGCAGGTACACCATGAGTATCCCTTAATGAGATCTGGAATGGAGAGTGGGATAGCAATGTCAGCAGAGCATCATGTCCCAGGTCATTTGCTATGTTGTAAGTGAAGGTTTATTAGGTCAGACACATCTCTACCTCTGCTATACACTTGTCTCTGAATAATGCTGGGTTGTAATGCGCAGTGATGCCTTTGTGCCTACTAGCTCCTCTGTACCATGCTCTGTTGCCACGAGGAGCTCTCCTCACAAATGTGATCCAGGCTGCTGGTAAAGTTGCTCACATCTCCATGTGTCTTCTTCAAAAGCTTACAGTTTTCTGAGCTCACCACCTACATGCCTGCAATGATCTTGTGGTTAGTTTGGGTTTCCTTTTTTGTGAGTAATGGGGCCCTTAAATTTTTTTAGGAAAAAACCCAGAGATAAAGTTTTCTAATAATTGTTTAACATAATTGTATCTACTGACCTTTCTTATTTTTTTTCATGACCAAACTGGGCGATGGTCAAATGCAGCTGTAAAAGTCAGAAAACCTGTTTGCATTTGTAAGCATAATGCATGCAGGTGCTTGCAAACAGCAGCTGTCTGGGTAGCACTATGGCGTCCCTGAAGTACAGCAGCTGCAGGCTGGCTGTCTCATAGCCTTAATCCCTTGGGATGCTGTCGGTGAGATTGACTGGTGCTTGAACCAGGGGACGTTTTAAGCTTTGGCCTTCCGTTTAAGAAGGAGTCAAACAGGGTGTGAGCATGCAATCCAGTAACAATGTTTCTCCCTGGGAATTCTTTCTTCTTTCCTCATCTTTTCTCCTTCTCCCCCCTTTGCCTGATAAAAAATGGTATCTTTGAAGACCCTCATGGGAAAAGTGTAGCAAATTTTTTAAAAGTTCCTAGTCTCTACTTGGTAGCTTTAGCTGAAACTGGCAGCAGAATATTAGTCAATGATATTTAAACAAATGTTTTTCCTGGAAACTTCTGGTAGCGATTTCCTTCACAGACTGAAGACTCTCAATTTAGTAATTTTCTCAGCCTAGCTACTTCAGTCCCCTTCTGTTTCTAATAGTCTTTCAACCTTTACTTGGCATTGGTGACAGTTTGCCTCTTAGGGAAATCAAGTTTTCAAGATCGGGGATTCCAATCCTCACTGAAATTAAGTGTATAGAAACTGCAGAACAGAATCTTTCCTTCCGTTGTCCTACCAACAACACTCAAGCACCAGAAACTTTGGGAAAAAGAATGTTGGTGGTCCTGATATGCTAAACATAGAGAAACCTTCCTTAAAAAGTCCTGTTTTATCCTTTCCAGTATTTACATCCTGTGGAAGCTTCCAAAAAATTTTGCATTTTATTGTGTCTGTAGTTGCTAAAGTGTACAAATGCTCTTGGTGCCCGTGCACTGTGGATATTGCTGTAGTAATTGTTCTTAATGGTTGTTAATCTGCAGAGCCTCCAGTTGTAGACACAGTTTCTGGTGTGAGTAAAATGTATCTAAGAGAGCAAATAAAGGCTGCCATTTTAAAGGTTTACTTTGCACTGCGCAGTCAGGGTATGTCTCATGAGACAGAATGCTATCTTAGCCTCTCAGAAGTGTTAAAAAGGGAGATACTAATGAAGCTGTTGTATTGATGTGAATGTCAGCTGGAAGCAAAGCAGGGGAATAGCTTTCTTCATCAGCTAGGAGAAGAGAAGGAAGGACTGTTCAAACAGCAGCAATCTAGCTGTTCCCCTGTCAGCAAAGAAACATACCTGTGCATTCTGTTTTATCATGCTTGGAACTAAAGTAATGATTGTGGTAAAAATTCTTTTGTCTTCCCGTTTCCATAATTGACATGCTGTTTAAGACTTAAACCTTTAGCGTAAGTTTGGTTTTGCCTGTGATATGACTACCATGCTTGATTCACAGATTTCAGAAGATTTTCTCTTCTTTACATCATCTATTGGTCCCTCTAGTTAGTTAGCTTCCTGGAGAAGGAGTTGCCTTGACTTTTTTCTGCAAGGAAGGATTTTAATCCTGTTTCTTCTTTGAAATTATCCTGTCCTAAATACGCTATTTTCCTCTAATGCTAACCAGCACATTGATATGAATGAAGAGGTCAGCTCTCACCAAATTGTTTTGCTTTAGGAGACTGGTGTGACAGTCATCCAGACCTAGTTTAACCCCAGCTAATTAGCTGACTGGTTGTCTGTTAAGCCATAAACCAGATACTGTGTTTGAGCTGTGATTGATGAGAAAATATGGTTAGCAAATTGACCTTTGACCTTTCCCTTGACCTTTTCCATAGGCAGGCAGGCATCATTGATTAACTCACATATTCCTAATAAGAACTATGGCCTGAGTAGTCCAAGTTTTAAGATGAGGAAAATAATTTGAAAATGTACAAATATATTTTTTCATGAACATAAACGTCTGAGCATTTCATATATTGGAAGGGATTTGATTAATAATCCTGCAGTTAAAAATTTTATGGTATTTTAAATTAAATAATTCACTTATTAATGTGTGTTCTGTAGATTCCAACCAGCATGCTTCAGTGTCATCTCATTTGTATATATAAGAGTACTTGAATTTTGCAGATTCTTCTGTCTTAAGGTGCAAAAACCTGTTTGCCAGTTCAGATTTTTTGTGTATATATAATCTGCTACTTCTCATCTATGTCTCTGCTGGCTGGTGCTTAGGTGGTTAATTGTTTTGATTCCTTGCTGTGGCCTTGATCTTTCTCAGATGGGAGTCCTGACATAGGAAGAATATTCTAATTGATTCAGCCCTTCTATTTTGCTGTCTCTATTTATAATTGTAATTTGCCTTTGAATTTTTTTCTCTTTTAGTTCTCATGTTTTACATTGAGATTGGTGTTCTTAGAAGGGGGCTGGAATCCTTCCAATTGGAGACATTCATGATAGATAGTTGACTAGTTGAGTAGAAGTGCTTTTGTATTATTAGCACATTTAGCTTAATTGTTTAATTTTTATTTTATTCTGTCAGTTTGGAGGTTTTTTAAGAAACATTTGAAATATTACTGAGAGTCAGAACTATAGCTTTTAATGAAGTTTTTTAGTAGATTTTAGTGTGTGTCCATACAAAAAATTTGATTTCTTGTTTCCCTATTTCATGGTTTTTTTTTTTTTTTTTTTTTTTTTTTTTTTTTTTTTTTTTTTTTTTTTTTTTTTTTGTTTTTTTTTTTTAAGTGGCCTGACTGTTTGGCTTTTTTTGCTCCACAAGGCTTTTAGCCTGAAAGAGCTCTCACTGTTAATATGGTTTCTGCTTGTATTGGTGTAACCCTTTTTTTGGTTATGTTATGAATTTTATACCAATCAGAGCACGAAATTTCCCATGTGCATATTTTTTTCCTTCCCAAGGTCTAAGTATAGGGCTCAATCCAGCATAGTGCAGACTTGTCTACAAAGTGCTGCATTTCCTCAACACCAACGGGTTTTAAAGGGTACTTTAAAACTCAGCACCTTACAGCACTCAGTCTGTTTATGTTGCACTTTTTCTATTAAGTTTACATGTAATTCACAAGACTTTGCTGTGCTCCTCTTGCATGTTGCTGCTGTTATAAGCTATGGATGGAGTAAATGCATTTGAGTTCACATGGGCGCTGTGCCTCTGCTTTGCCTTTCTTGATTCTCTTTATTTACCGCAGATTTGTTTTCCTAATACTGATCAAGATTACTGTAAACATGAGTATGGTGGAATATATACTTATCAGACTACGGTTTCCAATATGGTTGTGCTGAATTTGTATGAAATGTGAAGGTACTGACATGCCATTGTAATCATTTTTGGAGTGTCATGGACAGTCTTTCTCTATCTCCTCCCATCTTTTTTGGTTATGCTCTGAACAAATGCACAACTTGACTTAGTAGCTATTTTGTAGGGGGCCACTGTGTTGATATACTTTAAAGTAATTACTTTTAAGTAAGTAATAAAAAAACCTTTGCCTTTAAAGAAAGCTAAATAGTCTCAGCGTGGTAGCCACTTGACAAAAGGTGTTATTATGGATGTGGGATGGTTACTCTTAAGTCATTCTGGGGAACTTCAGTTTTCAGAATGCCTTCTAAGTTAAGTAATTTCAGGTTACAGGTCTACAGTGTGGAATAAAGTTTAGGTCTGGTTTTTGAAAAACATATTGTGACTGAGGAATGAGGAAACAGGTTGTTTTTTTTAAAATTTGTAATGGAAAAGGTTATGTTTTACAGAAAATATATTTTTAGGAATAGCAATCTGATGATCTATTAATGGAAAGATGATTTATGAGTTTGGGGCAGTGAGGATATTCAAGTTCTATTTCTGGCTCTTTTTCAGATTTTCTTCCTGATATTAAGCCCATCTTTCTGTGTCTTTCATTTATAAAATGAAGATGATAACAGTTCGTTTTTCCCATATTGTGCCTTTTACTCTTTAGACAGAAAGACTGAGAATAGCAAACATCTCTTGCTCCTATTTAAGTAGTTGACTAAGCGCAGGAGAAGTTCGTTGCCACATTGACAGTCTCTAGACGCTGCCGAAATATAAATCAGCAGTTACAATGTTTTCATATTATCTTTTCTAATGGTATCACTTGGAGGTAACATCTGTGTGCTTTTGACAGAGCAGTCTTTAGCCAGGTAAAATCAGGCATGCTACAGGGCTGCTGAACATTGTAGGTTACTTGTTAGCGCTTTCTTTAAATTCGTGTACTTCTGTAACATTTTTGTAAATTCAAAAATAGGTGAAATATCATTTATGAATGATATGTGGTGTTAATGCTTTGACTATAAAATAGCCAATAAAGAGTACTTGGGATAAGAGAACTCGATCCAACTGAGTCCAACAAAAGGCAATGAAAAATTGTGTTAACCCTTGGAATACATCTGCCGCAGATTTTTTTTTTCCTGGAGGAAAAAGCCATTCTCTCATCATCTTATCACTGAGAGGGTTGTGATACAGAGTTTTTATGTGTAATAGGTACATAATGCAAGTTTTTGTGCTTTAATTCTTAAAGCTATGCTGATTTTTCACCTTTCACAGAGAACTGGAAGGAGCTTTAACCACTGGGAATCTCAACAATTTAGACACTGAATTCCCCACAATAACACTTTAGAGGAACTTGAACCTGCCTCCTAGGTTGAAGTTCTGTAATAAGTCAAATTTATCTGTAGTCTGTCTGTCATGGTCCCCTCTTCCCTCTAAAAATGTTTTCTCATAGTGTCTCTAGCACTGAACTGATGGGTGGCCAGATGAGGAAGCTGGGTTACCTGTCTGCTACACATGTGGTTGTCATAGTTAGCTGACTCATCTGACTGACAGGTTGATGTGAGAGATGAACTCTCGTGCTCATGTAATAGAAGAGTCTCGAGGCTGAATGACTGAACGTGTGGTGAGATTATGGCAGTCTTAGCTTGCTGAAAGGGCTATGAAATGGTGTCTGTAATTACATTTGCTCTACATTACTTGTTAACGTGTTCACTTTCTGTCCCTGAGCCATTTCAACACGATGATACAGGTTCTAAGTGCTCTAAATTAATCTTAATGGCACTGTGGTCAGTGACATAACCAGTATTTTATTGTATGCCAGCTGAACACTGTTTGGATTTATATGTGAGTGCAGCTCATTAACTTTCCAAAGTATTTTATGATCTCAAGTTAGAAATTGTAGTATGTCTGCATGACAGTTTTGCCTCCTGGTAGAATATATTATTGCACCTTTGGCTGGAGCAGTCACATTTGTTTTGGTTCAGATGAGAAATTGATGAGACAACTAGATGCTTGTCCCTCTGAAAATGTCTGACAATCTCTTTGCTTAATATTCCTCATTTGCCCACTGTCACCTGGAACCGCATGGATTTCTCTCACTTTTTCCTTGAGAGTCATGCTGAAAGCTTTTATCCAGGAACACCTGCTATATCTGTTCAAAGCCTTTTTCCTCTTGCCCAACAACAATGTTCAGGTTTGCATTTAGTTTCCCAAGGCATCTGTCTACTAGTATAGGAAAGTGACCATTTCTTTCATATAAACTTTATTTTTAGTGATGACTTCTCTTATTTTAACTGGTTTATTAAACCAGTCTTGAATGGAATTCAAAGACAATGTTTGTTTACTTGAAAAAGAGTTTCATCCAATCTCTAGCAGAGCTGTTTCCGTAGAAAGTCAGGTCATTGGATGCTCATTGCAGCTAGCTTTAAAAATAAAATAAATCTTCAATTTCTTAAAATATTTAAGGCTCAATGCATTGCTCTGTGTGACTGCTCAGTTTGGAGCACATAAGCATTTGCTTATGAAGGTGATGTGTCCCTTCAGTATTCAGTAAGCACATTTCAGTACCATGCAGTCTTTTATGAGTATTGTCCATCATGATTAATGAATAGGAGGTTGAAACAAGGCATTCTTCTGTCATTTCTTCTATCACATTTAAAACTCCATTTGAGATGCAATCCCTTATTTGCAGACGCGAGTTTGCAGCCAAGACTGTTAGATCCAGTCATCTGTCCACTATGTTAAATGTGTGATGTAATTGTATCTTTATCTCTGTAATGATAAAAGCAATACCTGTGACTAAAATCGTCAGTGAGCAAAATAATAATAAAAGATTGTCAAGTAAATTGAATCTTTTAGGTACAGAGGCACTGTATATGTTTTTCAGCTGTGGGTGTCACTTGCTGCTGAAGTATGGATCTTGAAATAAATAGCATAAGACTATTTTGTCCCCCTTACAAAATTTGTAAGTGGCTGCTCTGTTGAAATGTTAGGGCCTTCTGTATTTATAGTGTATTCATAAAGGCATATATGAGGTTAAACATATATTTAAAATTAAGCTTTTGCATAAGCCCTTTCTGAACTGAGGTGTTTAAATCATGAGATCCCAGAGGTACCGGTGCCAGGCTGAGACTTTGGGTATAGTCACAGAGAGAACTGTAGCTGCTTTGGAGGGGCCTCCCAAGAACAGTACTTTATGGGGAGTCTACTGGTTTTGAGGAAGAGATTAAAGAACAGACGTTATTCCCAGAGAGGCTTTGCTTACACCAGTTGATGTGCAGAAACATCTGTTTCATAATGGGAAAGCACACTAAGCTGCTTTATAACACCTGACAGAGTTACTTTTAATTCTATGTGAAGTAGGTGGGCGGGGTGACTATGCTTAATTGTGAAGTTAATTCCTGTGTTGATACAGGGTTAATCTATTCCTGCCTGAGAAAATAAGATTTAAGGTTGTCATCAGACTTGAACTCCATTTCCATAGCCCCATTTGCTCTCAGTCTATTCAGACTTAAGTACGTGTAGCAATATGGACTAAAGATGAAAGAAAGGGGGAAGGGACATCTGGACATTAGCAAAATAGATATCTGCCATCCTGGGAACATTAGCTATGTTTACTTGGAGACATGCTGCAATAGTGCTGAGCTAAATGAGAGAGAGGTTCATGTCTCTTTTGGTTCCACAGGCCTATGTGATGTGATAGCATTCAGGGCTAGGGAAAGGTTGTCCATGAATGCTGTAACTTTGGGAGTGGTTTTGTGTAGTGATATGAGTGGCGATGCCTGTGGTATCAGATGATGTGAACCAAGGGTTAGGATTATATATGCATCTTTACCCCTTGTCATCCCTAAAGTTGGCCTTGTTATACCTGATGCTGTGACAGAGATGCAGAAAATGCTTACCACTGTGTAAATTCTGCATCAGGCTGTTTTCAAGAATCAGAGAGCTGTTTTCCTTGTAGTACATGAGATAGAAACATAAAATCCAGTCCTGGCTCTCATAATTAGCTACCAATGGTCATGTCCAAAGCATAGCCATTTAAAGGACTATTTTTTCTTCTTTTTGTTTTTGTTTTCCTGTGCAGCTGCCTAACAAAGACTGTTTGAATGGTTATCTAAAAACACGGACTGTAGACATGGCAGATGCTGTTGGTGAAGGTTGCCTTGGCAGAAGTGTCCCTAGCCCAGGAGCTGGACCAATTATATCTCCTGAAAGTGTGTAGTTAACAGGAGTTGTTCGCTTGAAGTAGGGGGATGTTGTTTTAGGCGGTTAGAGGCCAATGAGCCATCTGCTTTCAGAAGCCTTCATTCTGTTGGAGCAGTATTTCTCATCCAGTGAGTTGTGATTCCCTCCCAGAGCATAGCAGAAGACAATGATGGCAACTGGATTAGTCTTAAAACATGGAAAAGATGGCTGAACATTTAAAGGAAAGATGCCTTACAGAATGAATGCAGGCTGTTATATGGGATTATTGTCATCAACAAACTTTACTATAACAGTAAATAATGAATAAAGATGTCTTGATGCCCAGCAAGGTGGCCCTAAAAAGATAACACTACTCCAAGAATGAAGGTTTAAAAGGGAACGCACATATGAACTAGAAGATGATGAAGAGAATAATGTCTTGAAGAGCAGGCTTCAAATGTAGCAGTGCATATTTAATTCCAAAGTAAGTGGCGGGCTCTGGTGCTTCAGGCATGCAAACTTCTTACTGTAACATCCTGATCTCTACTAGGTTGTCAACTTCCTTGTCCCTGGGAAAGCAGATGGACAGGCTTATGGCACTACTTGCAAAGGTTGTTAGTGCCTTCTTCTGGTGCCAGAGGGAGAACATGCTATGGTTCTCTCTGGTCTTCTTTTATCTTTAGTGAATTCCTGCAGGGTAGAAGTTTAGACGACACTCTATTTGCAATTAGACATGTCTAAATAATAGTTTTTACTTTTTATTCCTGTGATCAAAATGCTGATTGTATTCCATATTCTTCCTATCTGCACTGCAGAACTGTTAAAGCTCTTTAGTTTGACCTGAAGTGTTTCACATAATGTGAAAAAATGACTGCAGGTTTTTCCTTGCCATTTGTAATGGGTGTGGCAGGGATGGCATTCATTTCCCATTAGCAGCCCTCACAGTGCTGGGCTTTGCCTTATTAGCCAGAAAGGTGTTGATAATGCACTAGTGTACTAGTGTACACTAGTACAGAGGACAAGATCCTGGGAGAGGACACAAGTAGGCCAGCTGACCCAAACTAACCAAAGGAATATTCCATACCATATGACATCAACTCAGATATAAAAGCTAAGGAAAGGAGGAGGAAGGAGGGAATATTTGTTATTTGTAATGTTTGCCTTCCAGAACAAAGACTACAGGTGCTTAAGTCCTGCTGCCTGGGAAGTAGGTGAACATCACTTTCTGATGGGAACTAGAGAATAAACCTTGTTGTTTTTCTCTTTGCTTGTGCACACAAACTTTCCTTTTTGCTTGAGTAAACTGCCTTATCTTGACCTACGAGTAATTTTCCATCTTGTTCTTTCCTGTCTGTCTGGGAAAGGGAGTGATAGAGCACCTTGGTTGACACCTGCTGTCCAGCCAAGGTCATTTACACCATTCTTCACCCTTTTCATCCTTTTCTCTTTTTCACATACTTAGATTTTAATGTAAAAAAAAAAAAAGAAAAAGTAAAGAAAAAAGTGATGATTTTAAATGTCAGAAGAGTTCAGCTTCTCTTGAACCTGTTCTTCTGTTTATTAGATGCTGAAATTATCACTAGTCTTTGGTACAGTGGAAACATTTTTAGTGAATGTACTATTCTCCAGAAATTGAGATGTTCATTGCTATCTACAGTTTACTTGTCAGAATTTTATCCACTGTACCTTGTATACAGTAACTAATTCTCGTGGCTATTTTTTTTTTAAGCACTCTGAAGTAATAAGACAAGAAAAGCTCTCTTTTCTTCTTAAGTGCTAACTTTCTTTTTGATGGATCATTTTTACCTGCTGTAGACAGGGAGATTTTCTCATGCAGTATAGTTAATAACTTGATTTCAGTTCGATGTGATTTGTTTTAAATATGTTGCACATTTCTTAGCATATATCACTTCAGTCCCTCACGATGGGAAACAGTTCTCATTTTACAATCATGTTCATCTGTTCTGGCAACCTGGTATTACAAGTATTTTTTAAATTTCTTTGATTTGTTTTATGTAACAAATGCTGAAATATTAAGAAAGACTACAGAAAATGTTGCACTACGTGCAAATTGTTTGTAGAAAGAGACTGTTTTGTACAGCAAATACTTTTGATTAACTATAGAGCAGTAGTCTATTAATCATTTACAACAAATACATGGAACTTACCATACAAATTTCAGGAATGTTTTAGTATTTTTTCAGATAATGCTGGCAAAATAATTCTAAGAACTTGAATTAGATTACTAATATTTTTGAAATAATCCTTCAGGATGATTTTTTTGAGATATCCAAGTGTGACTGAGTATTGTTTTTATTTAAAGTTCAGGTGTAACTACATCAGGGCTTCTGGAAGGCAAACAAGGGGAAACAGCTCACATTTTTGCTCACTTTAGAAAAAAATGAGAAAATATACATGGCAGCAATTTCATTCAGGATGTCTCATAATTTCTAGAGTTATTAACAGCAGTGTCTCACAAGGGAGAGGTCTCGGTAGTAGTGCTGCAGGTGCAAACCTAGTTGCTCAGACTTGTGGATGGAAAGAAGTGATTAGTCTCGTTCCATTTGAGGGAGAAATGAGAGGCTTGGACTTCTTAGTAGTCAGAACTGCTGTTGAAAAATTGGTAGTGCTTGCAAATGTGGGTGTAAAGGAGCTAAGAAAAAAACCCAGAATTTAGGTTAGTTGTGTGGACTTGTTTATATTCATAGGTATTATGACAGTGTCATTACAAACATGATTCCTTATAATATTTTTGTGGTGTTTTTGTCATTGAGGCACACAGGGAGCTATGCTGCATCAGAATGCAACAGTGTGCTGTGAATATACCTGTTATCCCTACCTTATTAATTCCAAAATGTGGAAGGTGCTTGGTGCATATTGTTAGGTGGCTGTGAGGCTGAATCCCTGCTTTGGATTCCCTCTCTGCCTCTGCTCCTAAATTTGCTGTGGGATGCCAAGTAGTTTCATTTAGTCATTATCATGTGTTACTGATTTTCTTAATGCCCAAACTGTGGCACCTCTGGCCGGAGTCAAATCTGTCTGAAGTGTTCAGCACTGCAATAAGATGTAATGGAAACAGTACGTTAAGTATGTGCAACAAAATGGTTAAGTGTACTTGACATTGAGAGGGTGTCAAGACAGGCACCAAGAATTAGATATTAGTATCTCTCTTTGTTCTCCACTTTCTTACATGAAAGTAATAGTCTAACCTAATCTTGCAAAGATTATGAAAAAGAGCATCACTAATATTTGCAGGGCAGTAGGTGCCATTGTAGTGAGTGATGAGTTATGCACCTAAGCTAGAAACCCATTTATCTTTTGTAGGAGCTCATGTACTGCTTTAATTATATATTTAGGCCTGACCCTGCAGAAGATTTTTTGATTTTCTTCTCTTATTTAAATTGTTGTAAAATTGCATTATTAATATAGTGATCAAACAGCCTGTGGGAAGGTATATAATAATTAGACATTGTTCAGTCTGATGCCATAAGGGCCTCAGATAAAAAAATTGAAAAACACAGAGTGAAGGGGAGAAGCAGCTTTACTGGTGAAAGGCGCAGATGATCCAAAGAGAGAAATCATAACTATCTTCCCATTTTTATAACATTCTGAGCACCCCTCCCCCATACTATCTAGTTAAAGTCCCTCTTACTTCTATGTTACCCCAGCATCCAACAGAATTGTCCCTTATTACTTAACCCCACCTATGTCCAGCCCCTAGTAGGCCTGGAAGCCTAACTCTGTTTTGTCGTGTACCCCACTTATCTACACACAAGAATGCAAACATGCAGGAACACAGGCTCTTCTAGCCCTCAATATTTCAAGTTATCCAGCTACCTATCAAAAGTGAATTCTCTAAAATATTAAGCATACCCCTTAAGGCATCAAGTCCAACACAATTTTAAAGGAACTAAACCTACCTGCCTTTTGAAATGAAAGCGATAAACAAACAAATGATTTATTCTAAACAAATCTCATGTCTTAATCTTCATTCTGTTTTATTTGCTGAAACTCATCTTTGGAGCAGTATATGAAAACTTGATAATCTTTATTTCTTTATGCTGAGAATCTTTTTATAAGCTAAGGACATAATGCCATATGGGTTTGGCAGTAAGATATCTTATGGTCAAAATATGTCCGTACGCATCAACTTACATCAGTGTATGCAAGTTAGGGGCTTCAACTTCAAGCTTGTAGTGCCAGCCTTTAGACTGAACTCTGGACCAAGCTCCTTATGTTGTGACTGACACCTCAGAAGATGCCATACTAAACAGCTAGCCAGTTAGACAGTGCCACAGGGAGACCCCTGCAGCAGCCCTCTGCTAACCAACAGGGAATTTTCTGAGGCCAGAGGTAGGCCTGGGATAGTTTTTCTTGAGGTTCCTCCATACGTTTCATGTACAATGGTTGTTGAGAGAAAGGCAGAAGACCCAGTGTTTGAAGATAGCTGGCTGCTTGACAATGTCTGTTGCCTCAAAGCCCCTGAGAGACCTGGGCAAAGACTCAAGTAATTTCTGAACTGTATTCCAGCTCAGGGGTGACCTTAGTGTGAGCCATGGAGCCCTGGCAGTCTGGAGCTGTTCTGGGCAAGCAGAGAGGCACCTAGGGAAACTTTATGGCTGAAATAAAACTGTATTTAGTGTTAGGCAGGAGACAAATGAAAGTTTGCAGTGTTGCATTTTTTTGAACTTTGGTACGTTGGCTCTGTCTCAGACACCAAATGCCTTTTCTGCATTTGCCAAAAGACACACATTGTAATGCAGAAGTTGAACTTTTAATTGTGTCTATCTATTATTTTCTTCCCTTATGTTGTCCTGTTTGTTATTGTGGACATTTATTATTTGGCCACTGTCAAACAGAATGATTTTTTGCATACTTGGTTGGCTGTTTTTTTTTTTTCCTAATTTGCTGATATGATCAACTGTGCCAGTAAAGCAATTATGCAAAATTGTGTATAAAGGTTTAATGATACAAAACAGTGTTCATCACAAATCTAATTGTGATCCTTAACATCATTCCATAAACTAAATGTTTTCAAATGTCTGGATTAGCATCTCTGTGGTTAATATCTGTTTTGTCAAAAAAATATACTTAGTTTAGCCCTTAGATAAGGGAATGTTTAGCATACTTGCTACTGTTAACTTTGAAAGGAATCAATAAACAAAAACAGTGACTTGCAGGGATTCAGGTAATGGTTTATGTGCTTTCAGGTGGTGATTATAGGAAGTCTGCTTTATTACATATCTAATTAGGTTACACTGTTATCTGTTTTACATTACAAGTGATAACTATGTATGGTTGATTGTGCACTGAGTCTAATACAACACAAAGATTAAATATGAAGATGGGCATTGTAATGAAGCAATTAATGTGTCTGCCTACTGAGAACAAAGACATAGTTAAAACAGAATTGACAGGTACAGTGTACTTGATATCTGGTTTTCACTTGGATAACTGGTTGAACTGGTTCGAGAAAAGAGCAATAAAGCAAGACTTGGTAACACTTTCACTGAAGCAAAAAATCTCATTGGCTTTTCCCTTTGGCTTGGATCCAGAATAGAGTATTTAGAAACATTCCAAAGCTGATATTTCTCCCTCGTGTTTGCATTGATACTTTCTGATTTCTGCCCTACTGCTTTCCTCAGAACCCTGTCTGGGATTTAATCCTACCACAAAAAGTATTAGGACTGACATTTAGTAGAGTCCGATTTGCATCAGGTCGTTGTGTACTGTAGAGAGCAACCCTCTGCCACAGTCACTAGAGGCAAAGCACACACTGCTTCCTTCAGATGGTATGAAGAGGGAGAATAAAAAGGTGGCTTTCCTTTCTATCCCTTTTTTGGTTAACAGTTCTTGGCTGTATATCATGTTTACACTAAGAAAGCATGAAAGGACACTAAGGATAGGGAAGAGGGAATAACCAAGAAGTGCTTTCTGCTACCTCCTTAATGAGGGTCACACTTGAATGCTGAATTATGAAGGTGAATTCTGTTCACTTGGTTCACTCCAGGTAGTCAAATATGTGAGCTGTTTTATACTGAACAGAGCAGTCTGTGGCTTATATAAACAGCTTTGATTTACTGCTTTCTGAGAACAGAGGCCTGAAGCAGTCATGGAGGTTTCAAGAATGTTAATTGTTTGGGTACATGAATGAGCTTATAAATGGTTGTTTTTGCAGTCTTCCCAAAGCTCGTCGAGGTCACTGCCAGAGAAAAGAAAAGAGAACTATTTTTTTTTTTTTCCCAGAGCCTATGAATATTTTCAGGGCTTGATATAATGTGCCTTTAACAAACCATGAACTTCTCCCCTACTGAGTCACTGCATCCTGCCTACATTCAGTGTAGGCAGAGAACCATTATACTAATCCACTCTCCCATCATATCTCTAGCAAACACATGTGTTTTCTTTGAATATTTATTTTGATGCAAGGAGTGTTAAGTTTTTTATTTGGTAAAAAAAACAAGTAGAAGATTGTGACTTCTGAACTTTGTACCTTTAATTGTGGGTTCTGTTTTTCAGCTATGACATACTTTGGTGAATGTATGACATTCATATTTGGCTTTAAGGGAATAATCTTGCCATCTCACAGCAACCTTAGGATAATTCACCCCTGCAGGTAGGATATGTTTAAAAGGTAGATGCTGAAATGATTGGTCTTTTGCTTTGTTTTTTAACAGGTACGGTTGTATGCAAGGCCTGATGCAATCCGAAGAGGATCGGGGGACTATGCTCTAAATATTACAAAGAGTCTCATTGAGTTTTATGAAGATTATTTTAAAGTGCCCTATTCCCTGCCAAAATTAGGTAAGATTTCCCACATAAGATGAAATTCGTCCAGAAATGAGAGATTAAGTCAGCTATTCTAAAGGAATTTTAAGAATCTAATGTATTTCTAGGTAAGAAATGTTTTGGGTTAATTTAGAAGGATCAATAAGGAGTTTTTCCTTGCAGAGGAAGGGAAGTCAAATTGTTCCTTCTCTAGCCTGGAATTGAAAGGAGCAGGAAGCAGACAGTACTTCCGTGTGTTAGACAATGCGTAGGGAACATGAGACCTTTCACTGGTTGTTTTTTTTATTTTTTGGATACTGTCTATTTTTGGCCTTAATTGCATTAGATAGCCAGTGGGAGATGTTTGTTCTGTAATATATGCATCTTAGTGCCTCAGCCTTAAATAAGGAACATAAGTGAAAATATTTGTAGAGACTGGGAGCTTTGCAAGACTGGGGTTTTTGTTATTGTTTTTTATGGCTTTTCTAATGATGATTAGTAGACAAGCTTTTCTTGCTGCTTATTGAAAGAATTGCTGTGAACTTGTTTTGCTGTGATCCCGTCCATTTCTATTATTTTTTTAAATAGTTTCTTCTCATCCTTCCTTTCACCACAATCAGTTTTTTCTCCTGCATACTTAAATACCTTATACCATGTTATTATGCCCTCTTTCCTTCTGAGCATGTTTGATAAAGATCCAGAAAAGCCTATTACTCAACAGCAGAAGGAGAGCTTGTATTTGATCAGAAGTGTTAGATTTAGAACTACAGGTGATCCTCCCAGGAACTCAGGGATTATTTTATTAAATCCCTCACCTGCTGAGTAGCCTCACTAGACTTACAGCTAATGGTGTAGGAGATGGATAAAGTAATTGATGTTGCTGGATGAGGATATTGCGTGATTCTTTTTTTAATAAGTATGTTGTGGCATTTATTTCCTATTGTCTTTAAATAATGAGTTACAGTCAGTGTTCTCCTGGAGAAATACATGGATGAGTTAAGCATGGCATGTACCATGTTTAACTTTTTGTGTATACTTTCATACATGAGTTCAGGTATATAATGGTGTTTTGTAAAGGAAGTTTCAGACATAGAGGGCCCAAAAATTTAGAAGGGAAAATAATCAAAAACTTGCTGTTTGTGTTGGTTTTCCTGGGCCCAGGTTTTGGTAGGAGCAGGTAGGCTGCTGGAAGTTTCCCCATGTCCATCAGAGCCAATGCCAGCCAGCTCCAGGCTGGGCCCGCTGCTGGCCAAGGCCAGACCAATTAGTAGTTAAAGGAAAGCCTCTGTGATAACATATTTAAGAAGGAAGGGAAAAAAAATTTAGTTTAGGTGAAGACGGCTGCTGGAGAGGAGCAGAGTGAGAACATGTGAACAACAACGCAGACACCAAGGTCAGTGCAGAAGGAGGGGGAGGAGGTGCTCCTCTTGCCCAAGCTGAGATCCAGCTGCAGCCTGTGGTGAAGACCATGGTGAAGCAGCTGTGCCCCTGCAGCCCATGGAGGAGCACAGGAGTGTGGAGATCCACCTGTAGCCCATGGAGGAGCCCACGCTGGAGCAGGTGGATGTCAGGGGAAGGTTGTGACCCCATGGGAGGCCCATGTTGGAGCAGGATCCTGGCAGGGAGCTGTAGCCCGTGGAGAGAGGAGCCTATGCTGGAGTAGGATTATCTTGTGGGACCTGTGGCCTGTGGGGGCCTGAAGGACTGCACCCAGTGGAAAAGTGACCCATATGGCAGCAGTGTCTGAAGGGCTGCTGCCCATGGGATGGACTCTCACTAGAGCTGTTCGTGCAGGACAGTTTCCTGTGGGAGAGACTCATGCTGAAGAACTGTCTCCCATGAAAGTGACCCGACGGGATGCAGAGGAAGGATTCCTCTCCCTAAGCAGTGGCAGGGAACAACAACTGACTGTAACTCCAATGCCCTGTCTCCCTGGACCATTGGGGGAAAGAAGGTTGAACTTGAAGGAGGAGGGGATAGGGGGAAAGATGTTGCTTATGTTTCTCATTCTTAAGCTCTGATCTTGTTAGTAATAAATTTAACTAATATCCCCATGTGGAGTTTGTTTTGCCTGTGACAGTGATTAGCGAGGAGTCTTTTATGGTCCTTAACTTGTGAAGCCCTTTGTTATATTTTCTCTCCTCTGCTATTTGCAGGGAGGAGTGAGAGTGGCTGTAGTGGAGCCCTGGCACTGAGCCTGGGTTAAATCACTACACTGTTGAATATAAAAGATGAACATAAAATGGCTTGGGCTTGAAGGGACCTTGAAGATCATCTAGTTCCATCAAAACATCAGAACATCCAAACATCATTACTTCAGGTAGTTTATTGAGGATGCCAGCTAGCAGCAGGCAGTAGTGACTGTATCTGCTTCAGAATATCTTTCAAATTTGCAACATATGGTCTTTAAATTCAACATGCAGTATTCATTGTCATTATGCTGTGGCATAGATTTTAAAAATATTTCACTGGAAATATGTTCCAGTTTGGATCCTTTTGGAGCAGAGCAGGAGGCATACCCACAAGTAAAATTTTATTTTTTCAGCAAGTATTTGTAGTCAAATCGTTAATAGGAAATACTGCTTGAAAACCTAAGCTGTTCTGTAGTGATACTGTAGAGAATAATTTCAAAAGTTTCTTATAGTACAGTAAAATTAAATTGATTTAATGAAAATTTAGGAAGAAAAATTTTAAAACTGTCTGGGTGATGTAAAGATTTTGGAATTTTTTTTTTATATAAATACAAGTATATTAGTTCCCAGTTCATCCAAACACTGTTTTGTTTAAGCATGTGCTGGTGTCTAACTGGAAAGAGTTCTGATTTGTTTTTTTTAACAGGAAAATGGAGAGTTAGGGTCAATAGTCTGGTAGCACTAGCCTATCTATTATAGAGATACTAGTATTAAAGAATTTTCTAAACAATAAGACAAAACAACATCAATGACAGCAGTGGAAAAAGCATGATCATCAGGAAGATGCTTTGATACTGAAAATGCACCTGGGCTCTCCAAAGGCTTAGAACACTCACGTGATGTCACCACTGCAAAGAATTGAATACTTTACTATGGTTTTAAGAAAAATGACAATGTTTTTGTGGGACATTTTGGTTTTTCATTTCACTTCTAAATGTGAAAGTGGGAATGAAAAATATAAAGCTTTTTAATGTCAGCATCAATTTTGCGGAAAACTTCTGTTTCAAATGTAGATTTTTTTTTAAAAAAAGTGTCCTATGTTTTCCAGCTCTACAAGAGTGAATTTAAGCAAATGTAATTATTTTGGTTGAAAGCACAGTTTATGTTTACAAAATAATTCTTGTGTTGAAATACTGACCAGCTTACTATGCAGATACTGTACCAGTGATACATCATTAGTGTCAGTGGTGTATGCTGGGGGGTGTGTGCATGTTAGAGTTGGAATCACAGGTGATCTTCCCTGGGCAAGGAACCTGCAATCCTTAACAAAACACTTGGTTATCTATGTAATCATTCCATTTGAACACTCTGTATGGTAGGAGTATCTGAGGACATTTAGGCTCTTCAAATGTATTGTTACATCAGAAATATCTGTGTTCATTTGTTCACTTCTTATGTCCTTGAGGTCCATTTCCAAGGATCCTTGGCATTTGAAACTAGTGCTACTTATCTGAATTTATAATAAATTGGCTAGTGTTCTCTACAAGAGCAAGTTTCTCCTGACACTCTTGACTGCCTGACTGTTTTTGACCAGACATTCATACTGTGCTTACATGCAGTCAAGATGGCTGTGGTTAAAATTTTTTAGATCTTATATGACCTGTTCTGGCTTCTCAATGCTCTAAAACAATAGATTTTTTTTTGCATTTATGTGAATTCTGCTAATCCAATGTGAATTGGAAATTTCTCTAATTTGAATTACCAACTTCCACAGCTAGGAGTTTTACTTAGCTTATAGGTCTGTTCTGTTTTTTCCCACATCATACTCTGAACTTGAAGGTGCTTGTGTTGAGTTTCAAAACAATAATTTTTATATGAATTTCATTCCTGAAAAAATATGTCAGGTCTTTTAGAAAACCTAGATTTTTCCAAGATTCTAATATCATTGCAAACACTAGTTAAAATGATGGGGAGATAAAGTATGAGTTTCATCTGAAAAGGTATGCAGAAGGGTTTTTAATTGTGTTTCTAGGGGTAGCGAATATAAAATATTTCTGTATTTATATCACTTAATTATTTTTAATCCAGTTTGAAATACATAAAAAACACTTTGTAGGCACAGAGCTTTTTATTTTGAGGATCTTTGAGACTGGAATAGTCTGGAATTTTTCCTTCCTGTGTGCTGACAATTTGCTGTTTTGAAGTGCACACAGCTTAGAAATTTAAAAGGAATAAAAAGAAAACCAAACTGAAAACCCACCTCAAAACAGGCTTCAAAGGGCAGACTAAAAGTGACACTATGTGGAATGATAAGGTAATCGAGCACTCTTTGCATGTGGATAGTTATGTCTCTTAAGCTGTGAATGATTTGAGGTGGAGAGGCTAACTGCCTTTTCCAACCAAAACTCAAGTCACCCAGTGCCTTTAGCAGGTGACAGGTTCAAAGAGCACAAAAAGATCTCTGTTACTGGAGCAGGTAGTAGATTTGTGCAACTCCTTATCAAAAGAGATTGTAGATGCAAAAAGATTATACAGGTCCAGAGAGACATAGACAAGTACTTGGAAATGTATTCCACAGGAGAAAATCTCGTGGTGTGAAAATGGAAGCTAGGAAATACTTGAGAGTGCTATTTATACTTTCTTGGTCTTAGACTTTCCTGAACATCTACTTGTGGCTACTGTTGGAAACGATATTGAACAAGGCAGTCTTTTTGTCTGAGCTGGGAAGTTTATGCATTCATAGTCTTCTAGTTTCCCAAGAGTTTTTATTAAAGGGCTACAGAATTTCTTTTCCAGAATGCTTTGTGGACTGGAACTGGAGAACTTTAATTATGAAAGGCTATAAAAACTTCATGTGTGGTGCATAAATGAGCCATTTGTGTGAAATTTTTTGGATTTGTGAGCCTTGGTTTGCCTTCTCTTAACAGCATTGCAGTAGCATAATGTTAGTGTGTTTACTATTTCTCTGAAAACTTGTTTTACAACCCTATTTTATTCTGAGTACTGTATTTAGATATCCATGTAATTAGCATAACCACTATGGACTGTGTAAAGTATCAGGCTATCACAGTACTCTGGAACTCTGGTGTCTCAAGGGTTGGACACACAGTGCCTGACTCAAAGATGCTTTTCTTGGATTCATTCAACTTTAGGTACTTAACTGGCATGTCTAACTTAGCAATCTGATTGCCCTAGCTTTCTTACTCATTATTAGAGGAGATATTCCTGTGAATGGTTTAAATCTTATATGGGCAAAGCCTTCTGCTTGAGCTGCCTAAGTAAGAGGAAAAATGTTTTATTAACCCCTAAGCTTAATTTGTCATCTGCACCATTAAACCTTCACAATGTGCATACTTGGGAAGGAGACGTTTAGTGATGGAGAGCTGTGAATAGGGTTGGGAAGAACTTGGGTTTCTCAGAAAGCTTTTCTTTCCCATGGCAAGTGTCATAAAAGGTGGAAATATGTATAACTGAAGACTCTATTTTAGGACATTACTGTGTATATTGTAGAAAGGCTGCATGAAAATTCCCTAGCTGTTTTGTCTTGAAGTCAGTGTACATGAATCAGTATGTAATTTATAATTACTGCAATTTGTATGAGCACTACACTGTGTACTGTGTACACAGGGTTGGAAGGGACTCTTATGGTCATATAGTTCTAAGCCTCCTGCCGTGGGCAGGGTCACCTTCCATGAGACCAGGTTGCTCAAAGGCCCACCCTACCCAATCTTAAACACTTCTAGGGATGGGGCATCCACAACTCCTCTGGCAGCTGTTTCAGTGCCTTCCCACCCTCACAATAAACAATTTCTTCCTCATATCTGATCCAAACCTACTGTTCTTCATTTTGAAGCCATTCCCCCTTGTCCTGCCACTACATGCCCCTGTAAAAAGTCCTCTCTGTCTTTCTTGTAGGCTCCCTTCAGGTACTGGAAGGCCACAATTAGGTCACCTTGAAGCCTTCCCTTTTCCAGGCTGAGTAATCCCAATTCAGTCTGCCTTCATAGGAGAGGTTCTTCAAGCCTCCCATCATCTTGGTGGCCCTCCTTTGGACTTGCTACAACAAGTCGATATCCTTGTGCCAGGGAACCCAGAGCTGGACACAGTACTCCAGGTGGGATCTCAAGAGAGCAGAGTAAAGGTGCAGAATGACCTCCATCGGCCTGCTGGCCACACTACTTTTGATGCACAGGGTTGTTTGGCCTTCTGGGCTAGGAGTGTGCATTGCCAGCTCGTGTCCAGCCTCTCATCCATCAGCACCCCCAAGAGAAATATATTTTCAGACTTCTTAAAGTCTTTGCTGTACAGCAAATCTACAGAAAAATTTGGAGTTTCATTTGATATATTTTGTGTGGATTTTGTTTTATATTTTTTTTTCTCTTAAAAGTATGTTTTGGGTACTAATTACCTGGTTCATGCAAAAATTATATGGCCTTGTTTTCATTATGCTCCATAAAACACTTTGAAGTTGTGAGTGCAAAGTCTCAGAAAATGATTTTCCAAGGGGCTTAGTGAACATGCTGCATAATGGAAGACAAGACTGGACCATTAAAGTTTGCTCCTAGAGTATTTTTGGAGACCAGGATTCAATTTTTAAAGTGTGTCACTGAAGAATTTAAACTTTCTTATGCATAAAAAGTAGCTCACCCATTAGAAAGAAAAAGTTTAACAGGGGACTGTTAAAAATCAGACTGATTTTTTAAAGGAAACTTGTGCTCCATTCCCTGATGGTTGACAGTGACTATTTTGGTGGGAGAGACTGCTGCTGCCTGGTGCAGTGTGAGTCATTGCAGGCCCATAACAAAAGTGTTGTATGGTAGCCAGGTGACTTGCTGTTAGCCCTAGTGTTCAACCGTTCATTTTGTTTTAAGTGCTGTTAAATGCCATGAGGTGTCCTGTGAATTCTTAGCTGCTGTTCCTGCTGGCCTCCAGATGAGATCCTGCCAGTCAATAGCTAGCCCATACCTGACAATTTCACATGGATTTTTTTTTTTTTTTTAACAATTTTGAACATCTCAGTTGGAACTATCACCCATGTTTAGGCAGCAGAATTGAAGCCTACTAGTTTCTTTCAAGTAGTTAGTCAAAGAAGCATAATGGTGAGGACACTGGGGGAAAAATTCCAGCTCCAGCCATAGGGAAAAGCAGTGTATGCTCTCGAAAGAATGTTTTGAAATAGGAAAAGGAACTGTGAGTTACTAAACTGAAACAAACTGCATGGAAAATTAATCCATAGTATGATGTTAAGAAAGAAGGGAAAAAAATAGCCATCACTTAAGACTTACTATATTGCTCTAAACTATTTTTAGATATGAAAATTCATGGTAAGCCAGTTATTTCTCTTAATGAGTTTAATACAGCTCACAGTGGGCATTGTATCAGACTTGGGAGGTTTGTTAACAGGGACCTGATCTCTCTGTTGCCTTGGCATGGCGAGTCTGATGTTGTTTGCAGGAGATGGGAAAAATTATGTATAGGAATAAAGCAGCTTCATAGAGAAGTGGAAATAATCCTCTTCTGAACGAAATGTTTTCATTATTTAGTTATTTCCCTTTCCTCTTAATTGTGAAACACATAGAATCTGTATTTCTCAAACAAGGAAAATGTTCAGACAGGAGCACTATTGCCAGTAGCAGTTCAGTCAGCCCACAGTAAAAAGAAGGTGACCAAATTTGACAATGTCCCTACTGGCTACTCAGTTAAATCAGCTTGAATTTAAATGAGTAATTAAAAAAAAAAAAAAAGAAAAAGAAAAAAAAAAAGGGTGGATATGAGAGGATAATAGGACGTGAGATTGTGGGAGATTCCCTGGAAATGTCAGGGCTTTTTTTGAGCTAAGAGAATCCTTGATCTGAATGTAAATAGATTTTTCTTAAGCTGCTCTTCAGTATGTCATTTGAGCAGTTTGTACCAATGTAGAAGTGGGTGCACTGAATTTCAGCAGTGTCTATTCTTAGTTCTCTACCTTGTGAGAAACATAGATGCCTTCAGAAAATGATGCATTTTATTGAATTAGGAGGAAAAAATCTTCATTGTAGAGATACCGGTAAAGGTACCTCTGCTAACTACAGAGAGAGGAAACTAAACTGGCTAATTTAAATTTGATCTCTGATTCTTAGATGGCTAAAGGATGAGGTGACTCAAATCCTTCTGTAGGACTTATAAGGAGGGGTAAGATCTTTGACAGACAGAGAAACTCCACAGAACTTATGGGAATCACCCAAAAGCTGGGAATATCTACGTGGTATGAGATGGTTAAATGCCTAAAAGTACATAAATCCAAAATAATTTTTTAGGTAGCTATGGGTGAAGTAGTTTTCAGTATTGCTGTGTTGACTCTGCTTGAGCAGAGCTCTCATCCCTGATTGACTTTGTCTGGGCTGCTAGTGATTATTTTTTCTTAGGTTAATCATACTGTTCTTGACCAGAAACATTCACTTATGAGTATCAGAAGGGTAGTACTGATTTCTCCTGCAAAATAGTATTGTGGGGACCAGGATCCTCTTGACCACGTCCAGCTTTTCAACTCATTTTTAAGAGAGTTTACAGAACATTTTTAATAACCTGTTAGATGTGATAGTTCAGAGGGTTTGTCAGAGACCGACCAGCAGCTGAAATCTTTTACACCAACTGTAGCCTTGTCTTAAAGGAGCATATGTAGAGAAAAGTTTATGCCTTGTAGCCACTATGAACTTCATGCTTGTATAGACAGTGTTTTTTGTTACAGGATAGGATCTATGTATCATTAGGATACTGGGGGAGTTACTTTCTGTGCATGGTATGGCACTATGCAAGTTAACATGCAGACAGAGCTCAGAGCTGCATGGTGAAAAAACAAACATAGAAGGGTTTGGAAAACAGATAAATGATATCCCTGAGGATATTTTGATAGTTTTACATGGTGCTCAAGAAGAGAGGTGTGTGAATCCTTGAGCAGTGTGTAGGAAGATTGGATTGTAGAAGGTTGTGCTAAAGCAGGATTTGTTTTTCTTTTGAAAATTTTTGAAAATTGTACCTATAGCATTTAATTTGAATGAAATAGGTAATGTGGTTGGTCTATATCAATTAGAGAGGAGAAAGTAGTAGTCTTTTCTCTCAGAATTTAGGTAGAAACCTGATACTCTCTGCCTATGAAACAGTACTGAAGTGCTACACAATCTGCAATGGTGTTTTGGTGGAAAAGGAAATGGCTGTTGTTGACCTAACGAAATGTGTAGTCCCTGTATGCAGTGTTATACAGTGAGCATTGTTTAAACAGCACCTTTGAGAGAACTGTATATTCACAAACAAAGCTAAGGGAATAACAGTAATGTGTTTGTAATGATACCATTTGAGTAAGTATGAAAGTTTATTGAGGACTTGCTCGACTATCTGTAATTTTGGTTCATGGTCATATGACATACTGTAAATAAAGTTAATTTCAAGTTCAATTCATGAAGATTTCCAGTTTCAAGTGAAGGATGGGGAGAAATGGATACTATGGCAACTTCTGTTTTTTATGTCTTGCATATGAAGTAGAAGCTTTCCTGACAAGTGAAGTTTGGTAATCTCAAGGTACTGTGCTGATGAAGAAAAAAAAGTGGCAGATTAGAGTACTACTGTCCGCATCAAACATCAAAATAGTTCACTCAAACTTTTTTAACGTGTGGTTTGAGTACAGGGCAATTCTATAATTTTTAAAGATTTTTTGGTGTGAATTGGTTGAGACAGGTAGGTTTACATACTTCAGCAGCAGCAATATCTTTCAGTAGTATTTTCTCATTCGACGTTGTGGTTTTTGGCCTCCCCCATTTGATTTTAAAAGTGAAGAAGGCTCAGTTTCAGGCTGAACTCGGAAACAAGTTCAAATGAGTCTAACAGGGAATGCAAATCAATGCAACTGAATCTTTTTTTCCAGACCTGTCTGAAAACACGTGTTCTGTACCAGTTTTAGCCCTGCCTAGTGTTACACTTGCTGAACCCTGTAGTAGCTGTGTTGGCTCTCCAGCCCTGGAAGAGCTAATGTAATGACAAAGCCTGTTCAGACTCCTATTTCAGAAGCACAATTTTATTTAGCCTGAGAGTTATAGAGCAACACAAATACAGCTTATTTCTTTGGTCAAGTCAGGCAAGAAAGCCTTAAAAGTAATTTCTCCTGCATCTTTCCCTCACTCGAGGCACTAATAGCTGTGAGGGTTTGCTGAGCTCCTTGCCCTCCTTCTCTTAGAGTAAGCCTGATGTTTGAAGAGTTGCTAGTGAATGTTTTAGGATGTTTAGCTATAGTTTCAAAGCTAATCTATAACTTCTGCTGTTTATTCCAAGTCTCTGAATGGCTGGAATGACAACTTCCATGCACAATAATAAAATGGAGATTTTAACAGTACTTGCACTGTGTTGTTCCTTTTGGAGACATAGCAATTGTTGTCACAGCAATTTTGAAAACGCTGTCATCAGTTTCATGCTGATTATTCGGACTCTTAAGAATACGCGATTTTATATATTTCTTATATCAGTATCATTGCTTAAGTTAAAATGAAAACAAGTGGGTTTCTGGGGTGTTATTTTTTTTTGTTTGTTTTGATTTTTTTCTCCCCTGCAGTGCTGGAGAAACATTCCTGTTAACTCTCCATGTGTTCAGCTTTAGAAGGATTGTGCTCCTTTGGGGTAGTTTGTTATGCTCTCCAGATGGTATTGTGACAAAGTTTGTTTTCCATTTGATACTGATTTGAGGGTAGAAAATATATTACTTTGAGAAACAGAAGTTTCACTAGGCGAAACTGATGAGAAAGCACTTTGTCCACTACCTCACTTAAACTGATTTGTATTTGCTTTTGTTTATTTTCATATATTTGTCTTGAAATATGCATACATATTTTAAAATGTCACCTCATTCACACATACTGTAATACCAAAATCATGACAACTCTGTAATTGTCCGTAGCAACAACATTCTTCTTCAGTATGGACCTTTTGCCATAAAGAAAATGGATGAGGGAAGTACACACACACACATAAAATAATCTATACAATTAATACTCTTCATAGTAAATGTAAAAGGTGTGCATTACTGGTGCAGTGAGAGTTACAGAAAAGTTACTGGCTACTGAAAATATCCTGAATACTAGAAATAGTTAAAAGTCTCTGTGTAGATGTATAAAAATGAGCTTTCACATCTTTCTTCTGTACTGTAAAAAACTTGCTATAGATACAGACATAAAGAAGATACATTTTCATATATCAGTGAAGAACATAAGGAGTTTCTTTCAAGAGATTACGACAGTGTCTTGGAAAAGATCATAACACATTAAAGTGGGACTTAAGTAGGCCACAGATTCCTGTTCATACAAAAGATGTGAAAAAATGTATAACTACAGAGCTGAATAAACCTATTGCTGCTGCCTAGATTCTGCTGGCTTAGTTATAAACCTTCCACCTGTACTAGCTAGTTTCTGTAAGCTACTGAAATTCAAAGGGATGTATGTGCTCACTTTTCATAGCTTTTGCTTTTTGTAACTGAAAAGATATCCTAACACAATGAATTATGCTACGTTTGCAGCTCTATGCCTGAAGCAACTTCATTTTTGCATTAAAGAAACCAATGATTTTCAGTGTAAAGATGAAAATATTAAGATGGCTGAACAACTTTCGTTTAAACAAGTGAATTGTCACTGTACACCCTACTTCCTGCTTGCTGGCAAGCTCTTTAAAATGGTAAATGGACACTGAAAGAATCACTTACTAAAAATTCTGTGGAGATCCCTGGCAGGTACTGCTAAACTTGCTTTCTGTGTAGTTCTTGCTGTGTATGAATTCTCCTTTTCTTTTCTCGTAATTTATTTAAATACCATCTGCTTGTATATTTAAACCGTAACATTTCCTGATTCAGGATCTGTTCTGGAAAGACTGTAATTTCCTTCACTCTGCCCGATTCTCTTTGGTAACACTTCTGACAAAGCTATTCTTGTGAAGATGTATATTTGTCCTAGTGATAGCACACTTTAGAAAGTGGATTAAGCTCAAACAACTCCCACTGTTCAGCTAAAAAATATGTTCCTTGTCATATGCTACTCCTCACTGAAATTGAACTCGGGCAATGTTTTAGACTAAAAAAATGTTCAGCTTTGTTGTATGTTACTGGGCAGTGGAGCCCTGGAGTGGGTGGGAGTGGGAGACAAAGGGACATAAGCGCAAAAGAACTTAGAAATGTATTCTGGAGTTTCCACAGTTGTTGCTCTCTCTTTGGGGGGGCTTAGATAAGTCTTCAGAAACTGTTTTCAAATAGTCTCCAAGTTTGTGGCTTTGTAACTCATGCCTGAGCTCTGCAGATCATGCCAAAAGAGCTCCTATATGTATTTTATTCAGCAGGGGATTTAGACTATCACCAATACTATGACAGCAGATTTCCTTTGAAAGTCACGGTGTAAAAACACTGGAAATTTGACAGAATTTTAATTACACAAGGCTGTGTTTATGATGTGACTCCCAAGCAGTAACAGATGCCAGTGGTTGAATTCCTCATATGAAATTGTGAGATATTTCCATTGTTGTTATAGTACCTAAGTGTATTGTAATCACTAATGTCTGTTCACATGTAATGCATTTTGCAAATGGAGAAGCACCACAGTTCTGTTGTCCTGTTTAGAAGCACCGCTGAAAATCAAAGAGTGCTGAAAGGTGAAGGCAGGCACACGTTTTGCTGATCAGACCCGTATAAAGTGTTCACTTGTCAGATAGAATTTGAGTATGTATTAAAACAGAAGGCAGCTGGAACTTGTATCCGTTCCTAATTAAAGTATTAATGATTAAGTTTCTTGTGAGGGACTTAAAAGTGGCTGCAATATTTCCTGCTTTAAAATTAGTTGGAGAGTTATTTTTCCTAAAGTGCTAAATTTCAGTCTGGAAATATATAAAACTTCAGAAAAGTGTCAGCTATAATTTAGATACATTGAAAAAATGCATTATATGTGTTTTTACCACTAACGTAAAAATGATTTCCTAGGCATCTCTTCTCCATATTCTTGAAAATTTTTTAAGCTTTGCTTTTGTCTTACAGTAATCACAGACAATTGAATTTTGTGAAGAAACAGGCTGTTACTCAGTAACAAACAACTGCATTAGAAATGCAGTTTTAGGCTTCATGCCATCTCTCCAGGTTTTTCTGCAGAAACCACACAACGGTTTCCAAGTGATTAGAAGGATCTGAATTGTACAAGTTGTGATTGATAACAAAATGATCTAATGTAGCTCTTAATAAAACCTTCCAGAGACAAGAATGTTGTCAAGTGATACCAAAGCATATTCAAAATTGCTGTAAGTCATTCAGAGCAACAATGAACAGACAGCTTTTTATAATGCTTATAATGTATTTGGGGACAGGTGGATAGAAGTCCAGCCCCAGAAGAATTCACTGTGTTTAATCTTTGCCAGTCTATTTCTTAAAAAAAAAAGGAAAAAAAAAAAAGCTTGCTCTTTGCAATCAAAATACAATTGCTTTGTGACAACTCTGATATGGAGTATAAAATGGTCAGATCACAGTACACAGCTGAAGGATAATTTAATGTTGCAATAGTGAAATGCAGAAAAATAACTCTACAAGTGAATATAATGTAATTTTAAATAACAAGGGCAAATATTCCTACAAGTAGTTCTAGCCTCTCAAAATTGCACATATACTTGTATGTGGAGGTTCCTTTAATATTAATCTATTTTCCAGCTATACATATGTACACATAGGCACATGCAAGCATAAAAATGTGTATTATCCTGGCTGTATTTTATGATGGTAATCCTATAATTAAGATTGTAAGAACACTTATCTATAGATAAAATTCCAGTCAGCAACTGCCAGACTTTTAGGGAGGCTTTCCCACACCATAGTTTCATCATGAGATAGGGAGTCTGGGAACAGGGAGGCTTACTTACAAGCATGAGATGAGTTTGGACATGTGGATAATTAGAAGATTGGGTGTGCTGGATTTTGCTGATATAGAGTTCCTTCCTGGTGGCTGTTATGGGGCTGTGTTTGTATTTGTGCTGAACACAATGTTTATAACACAGGGATTTTTTTATTGTTGAGCAGGGCTTACACAGAACCAGAGTCCTTTCTACTTTTTGTACTGCCACACTGCCAAGGAGACTGGGGGTGCATGGGAAACTGGGAGGAGATACAGCCAGGACAGCTGACTCCAACTGACCAAAGTGATATTCCATACCATATGAAATCATGCTCAGCATATAAACTGAAGGAAGGAGGGGGAGAATGTTTAAAGTGATGGTGTTTGTCTTCCCAAGTAACTGTTGTGTGCGATGGGGCCTTGCTCTCCTGGAGATGAACTGGCTGAGTGCCTGCCTGCTCATGGGAACATTGACCTGATACCTTGTTTTGCCTTGCTTGGGTATGTGGCTTTTGCTATCCTTCTTAAACTGTCTCGATTCACGAATTTTCCAACTTTTACTCTTCTGATTCTTTCCCTGTTTGTCTGCTACCTGGGGTTAAACCATGACATTTGGGCAGTGCGCTTTTTTTCAGGTGCTTATCTGAGGATCCCATGGTAAAGTTGAGTCCTGTTCAGAAAACTCCTGGTTGCTGTCTCTTTGAAAAATAAAGGTGGCAGAATCAACTTACCTAGAGAGAAAGAACTGTCTTAAACTCTACCACCAATGGCTCATTTCCATTATTCAAGTAGTCTGTAAGTAAAAGTTGACAGACGCAGAAGCAGTAAAATTGTTTCCCTTCAATATTCATATTTATGAAGAGGGCTCCTACAGAAAGTTAATAGGAATAGCGATAATATAAATGTCTCTGTTCATATCCAAACTTCTTACTTGACAACCAAGCTATTTTATATTTTGGAAGGTAATTCCATGCAGAACCAGTCTTTTGACAGCATATTCTTTGATCTGTAAGGCTCGTGAGCTTCACTGAAACTCATTTTAACACTCCTAGCTACAAATATGCCTTCACATCCAGAATCAAGGTATTTTGACCTAAGGGTTATGAACAAGTCCAGGCAGCACAGTGTTTCTCTGTGTGAAGACAGAAAACTCCTGATAACATTGGTATTGGTTCATGTTACTAAAGTACAGAACCATTCATGTATGTTTAAAAGCTTTTTCGAATGTATTTATCTGTCTATCATTACCTATATGGGAGAATGTCTTTCTTCAAGGTATTAAAACCTCATCTCTGATGTAGGCCTTTGTAAAAATAGATTTAGATAAACACCCACATGTGTATGGGGTTTCTTCAGAAAGACATCTTTTCTGTATCCTGATACTTTAGCACTATGTTCTTCCTTAAACTAAGCATGCTAGTGAAATATATTGCTCTCTCAATATACACAGTTTTTTTTATCAGTAGCTCTGTGTTTCATGATCTGATGGAGAAGTTGCATGAGTGTGTTCAACTTGGATACAGTTCCCTTTTTTCTCATGACTGACCCTTTTCTAGAGGTGCATTTGGAGTACTTCAATAAAGGAAAGGCATCTTCTTCATCCTCTTACAAATCTGTTACAAGGGATACATTCTTAAATGCATAGAGTATGGTGCATTTCTTTCAGTGTGAATGGGTTACATTTTTGGTATGATTTGTATTACACAGTTGTACCTGTAAAGATTCTTTCTTTCTTACCAGAGTTAGTAAAAAATGAAACAGCAGATGCACGTATTTTATTTTATAAAAAAGAAATATTAGAGCCTTGGCTTACACTTTTCTTTATGCAGATCACTGAGTTTTACTTCAAAATCTAATCATAGTATTTTCTCCTCTTTGCTGTTCTGGGGAGAATTGACTTTATAGACTGGTTGCTGAGTGTCATAATTACAGGACTGATTGTCTCTGTCATCCTTTTCTGGTCTTTCTGAGTGTACCATTTTAGCATGGTAATGTCCTCTGAGTCAGGCTGTTTTCTCATTTGTACATGATACTTTCTTATAGTGTACTATGGTTTTCATACTCACTTAACATGAAGCCTAACCTTGTACCATAGTGTTTAAAACTGTCGTCTGAGATTTACTTTGAATTTAAAAATGTAATAAAGTTTTAATGGGTTTTAGCAGCATACTAAGATTTGGATTCTTTAAAAAGAATTTTCCTCTAGCAGTGAAAATAGTGATGAAAAAGGATTTTTTTCCTCTTCCTTTATTTGTCTCACATGAAGTCCCATTATATAACATTTAGGATTATGGATTTATTTGGACTTGTGTTTGGTTTGGCAGATAGACTGAACTGCTGAATCTGTGGATGCTAGCTTCTGTATACTACTGTGTTAAGTTCTGCATCCCTGCCAACATGACTGTGAAGGAGGCATAGTTGTAGCACTTAACGGCCTATATATAACCTTTTGTTTACCTTCTCTGCTCTCAACATTATTTTAATGTCCACTGGAGCTGTTCTAACATTGAATGAATCTCTCCATCTCTAAACCTGAATGTGCAGCTCTCCTCTATTACAAATGATCTTTGCTTGACATCTTCCTTTCATGTTTTTATACATTGTGATGAGCATTGAGATGGGGAATCCCAGGTGCTGTTAGACTAGAAATTCAATACGTGTTTGGAGAGCGGCCAGGAACTGGGATGAGTTGCAGATTTGAGAATCAATATGAACTGCCTGACTTCACATGTGGGCTACCAATTGGTTGTCCTTGGTACTCAGTATGCATGCTTGGTTTACATGGATTGCACCTAAACATATACTCTAAAAGGATGATTTCAGACATGAAGATAATGTTCTGTATGCTTGGTCTTAAACAGCCTTGAAATTATCATAAATCTGATTTAGAATGTTTTTAGTTAAAGAGATTTTATTCAATTGGATCAGACTCTTTATATTTCTTTTAGAGCTTGGTGTAATTAATAAAAGTTTGGGGTTTTTTTTATTTTCTTGTTTGGTATCCAAAGCAAAAATATTGTACAATTTTAGAAAATGAAATTGGGAAACTTTTGCAATCTTAGGCTGTGACGGGAGGTTTAGGCTGGATATTAGGAAAAACTTTTTCACAGAGAGGGTGATCTCCTATTGTAATGGGCTGCCCAGGGAGGTTGTGGAGTCACCATCTGTGGATGTGTTTACAGAAAGGTTGGATGATGTACTTAGTGACATGGTTTAGATGATGGGATGGTATTGGGTAGGTTGATAAGTTAGGTAATAGGTTGGACTTGCTGATCTCTATGATCTTTTCCAACCTTGTTAATTCTGTGTAATTCTGTGTATTTACGTAGATAAAAAGCTTTTTAAAACAGGAGTTCTGAATGTACAGTTGTTATAGCATATGATCAGTGCGCATGGGTTTTTGCTGAAATTTCCCATTACTTGTGTACAAAAACTAACTAAAACATATTGAGACCAGATTTTTTTTTTTTCACTCTTCACTATTCATTAATGTACCATGCGAATAATAGCACATTTGTGAATTGTAGGTGGCCTCAACTGGGCTGTAATCCCATCAGCTATCATCAATCAAACATGGCTAGGCACGACCATAATTTGTATGGAGGCTGTCTTGTTGGTAAAATGGTCTTTTAATTCCGTTCAGTTTTAGTTCAGTTCTTTGTGTTCTTGCAACCTACTCAATTCTTCTTTCGCAATAGAAGAAATCACCATGTCATTCCTTAAAATAGTTGCCTGTTTGGGGAGGCATATGAATACTTATATTTGGTGAAATTTCACCAATAGTGTAAATTGTGTTTGTGTATCAATGAATTGCCAACATCTAAAACACCACTAAGCCAAAATTGCTTCAGAATAATAAGTGATTAAGTCAACATTGAAGCATTAGAAAAGCTATCATCAGTCACTGTTATTCAAACTAAATTCTATGGTTCAGATAAAATTTGTAGACTTATTTTTTTCTTCAATGAAATGATATTGTTGGATGCACAGAATTTCTGTGTATTGCCTTTTGGATATATATATATATAGATAGATAGAGAGAGAGAGAGAGAGAGTATATCTAATGAAATGAAAGTTTTACGTTGTACCATAAATATCAGAATAAACTACATCCCATATATATTTTCGTATGGTGATTGTTAAGTCTGGAAGTATACCTTTGTGACAAGAAATACTTGACATTATGAAATATGACAGCTATGAGGTTGTAGGTTTTATAAGACCTTGCAAATTTCATTTATAAAAAATTAACAGTGTTGCTAGAGGGATTTTCTGTAATAGGCAACATTTGAGTGTAGGGTGATATCCATATAGGTTAAAAACATTCCCACTCTATAACAATTGGAAAAACATTCTTGTATTTTGTGGTTAATAGTATTGATTTTCTTTTTTTTCAAATAGCAGTAGACATTTTGAAAGAAATGCAGTTTTCAAATGTATCCTGTGGGGATTTTTTAGGCCTATTAACTTTCATACCCTCAATGGACATAGAAAATAGCTATTTTTTCAGTAAGAACATAGTAGAAAAGGAAGAGTTGTGCAACCCTAAAGATTCAAATGGATAATTTGCCAATGGAGGTTTCAATTCAGGAGTTATTTCAGCAAGTCAAGTGTTTGAATCTAAGTATGTGATTATTTTTTACTGACTCAAACCTAACATATTTAAGTACCTCTGCCTTGAACTTTTAAATACATAGCTGGGAGATGCCAACAGGTGATTTCCATCTACAGTGGTATTAAATTAAATGTACAGAATGTTTGGTAGCTAACAGATGTAAATACCAATGTGCTTACTGAAGAAATGCTTAAAATTCATGTAATAAAATACAAATGAAGAAAAAGCTGAAACAGATGTGATACCTTTTTTTTACTTGCAAGGGACTTCACTTTTGAACAAATGTGTAAACTGATCTTCTTTGATATTGATTGTGCTGAGGTTTATAACTCATAAGAATGGAAAAAACTCAGGGGTAATGATTTCTAATCGGCTACAGTAAGCTTTCATTTAAAAAAATATGACCAGTACACATGAAAAATTTTCAAACGCCTTTTTCCTGATACCTGGTTTCAGAAGAAACCATTTTTTTAGATTTCCTTTAATAAGAAAGAGGAATTTTGTGAATATTTCAGTTAATGGAAGGCACTTCGTACAGACTTTACTTTGACTTGTGTATGATGGAATTTTTGATATGAATTTTCAGTCCTATGTTTTTAATTTTAAGTAATCTTTTCCTCTTAAACTGATAGCTGACTTCCTGGTTTACGTGTCACTGCCTGCATGACAGGTATACTGCAAATTATATTAAAATGTACGTGCAATTCATAAAAAGGTAGTCTGCTATTTGCTGTTAGAGTTCCATGAGTAGTAATGTTTGTATTGGTGAAGGGTGCAACTGTTTGGGGTCAGCTTCTCAACTGACACCTGCCTAAGGAATCTCTGGCTCTTTTCGACAGCACTTCAGTGTAGTATGGCTCTGTACAAGACTATCACAATTTTCCCATCCTGGAAATACAACTACCAGTAGCAAGAGTAACAGACCAGTAAGCTTTTGCATCATCGCTTGAGTTTCCTTGAAGTTACTGCCTTAAAGATCAAAACTTAGGTTACTTAAATGTAAATTCAAATTAAAAAATTCAGTTTGCTTTCTAGACTGAGAAGAACACTTCTGCTTTTGAATATGTGGAAACATGCAGAACTGTTGTTTTAGTGTCAGGCTTCTGAAAGGACTAAGAATGTCTAGTGAACTCTACTTGGCACAGATGCGATACTGGCATCCTTCAAATAAGCGACCAAGAAACAAACACAGGCAAACAGAAATAGATGTATATCTCTGAGTACCACTGGTTGTTTTTTTCTTCTTTCTCCAATCTGAGGTTTCTTCTAACATGCTGCTGGACAACAGCCCCAGAATGATAACTTAGGAGAAAATGCAGGGTTTGTTAAAGCCGAGTCAAGAGAATACTTCATATAGTTGGGGACAGTCTGGTTCATTGTGCCCAGTCCTGCTTCTGTGTTTGACAGCAAGCTATATCAGCAGGTCCTCAAACTCCAGCTTAAGTGTGTCTAGAGTCTTCTGCCCTTGATATTCCTACCGGAAAACATTCTGGATTCAGAATTTCTTGACAGAAGGGGATCTTGTGAATTATGGATTTTAGTTGTGGTGGCTGATAGGATTCATCGTGTCTAGCTCTCAAAAGTTCATTGTGGTCATGAATGCTTCATTTTGCACTACTTTTTGGAAGAAAATTAAACAATAATTTTAAAGCATGCTGTATAGAATATTATATATACAATTTTATTTTTTTTCCCCACAGTAAATGTATCCTGACGTGGTAAAGGAATGAATGACCTTTCTTTGAACAAATAGATATTTACTTCTTGGACTCAATAGCTTTCATTGGTCTGTAAGGAGAGGGCAGGAAGGAAAATGTATGAGTGGGAAAGACTGCACGTAAACCTTATGTGTAGTTCATTGTTTTGAAGAAAAACCTTTTGATTTAGTGCGATACCTTAGGCCTGGAGCAGAAAGTAGAAACTAGTCAGAGAAAAAGGGCTTTTTGTAAACAAGGGCAAGTCTGACAATTTAGACATGACATGGTAATTTATTTCCTCTTAGGACCACTAGCTCCTGAAAGAATACAAAAGACAGAATATCCAGATGCCGTTGCACTTGTATTAGGTGTCACTACTGAGGCCCAGAAGTAACAGTATCAGTGATGTTGTTTCTGTTTTGTGATTTAAGTATATTCTTTAGGTACTGTATTATTTGTCATTTTCAGACTATGTCAGTTCCACATCTTTCCTAAGGCCACTCTCTTTCTACTTCACATACTGATAGAGGCCATGTCCAGCTTTACTACAGGCAGTTCTTTGCTAGAGCTGGGTCTTAGAAAATCCATGCTGTTGCTGGATGGATTAATTTGTAAAACCTGGTACTTCCAGTTCTCCTCAAGGCCAAAACCTTGCAGGTCTTATAAAAAGTGAGAGTCAGATGAATTAAAGCATCCATTTACAGTAGGTTATCTGAGACTTTGTAAGATATGTAAACCCTCTTGCTCTAGCACATAATATACCTGCTGATTGACAGGGATGGAAGAGCACAAGGGAGGGAGAGGCTAACAAATGAAAAAATGGATAAGCTTATTCAGCAGGGTTTTTTTGCAGGTGTTCATTCCCAGTGGTGCTGCTCACTTAAGCAATTGTGTAAAGTAAGACACAAAAGTTACATGGTCACTGGAGGGGGATGAAGAATTAATTCTGGGTGCAAAGTCAGTTTAAGATATTTGTTGGGGTATCAATGTAACCTTCCAGACAGGATTAAGATCAGTTCATCTCAAACTCATTATCATCCCAAAGAGACTTGTTACCACCATAGCTACTCTCAGTAAAAAAACCTGTGTTGCCTTTTGTGTGGGCCACACATATCTCTACAAAATAGGAGACTAAAGTCTTCAAATCAATGTCAGGCTATGGGTGTGGAATGGTTCAGGCTACAGTGAAGAAGTCTTATGCCTCATAGAAAATCATTTGTCGAAGGTTCTCTCATTGTCAGTCCAGGCAACTAGCTCAGTTTGAGTGCCACCTCTCACATTAGCACTACCAAAGCAGGCCATGGCAAGAAAATGGGTGGACAGACTAAATTTCTTCCTGCCTGGATTCGCATATACAAATAAGAGGTTCTCTGGCAGAAAAACGTGTGAGAGAGACTGAAAAGCGAAGAATTCTAATGATAAATCTGGTTTGTAGGAGAAAGAATCTGTCTTATTATTTGACTCATTTCTGGTGAAGGGTGGGAGAAGGCTACCTGAGGAGAGAGGGCACATGCGAAAATAATAGTTCTCTGTCAGAAAAACTACTGGCTTACTAATTAAACCATACAGTGTGGGAGAAACTTTTAAAGCTGGTTGAGTATTTCAAATAATTGTTATGCTTTTGTTTTTAACTGCAAACCGCTTTGGGTTTAGAAAATGAGTGTGTTTGTTTCACTTTAACTCAATTTAGGGCTGATTTAAAAATATTCAGTTAATTTCAATGTGCTCCCTGTTGCTTGTAATGCTCCTTAAAAATGGAGTACTGTATCAACTAAGTACCCAACTCCAGGATTAAAGGGCATAAAAAAGCTCCTTCTCCCCTGAAATGGCAGTGAATAGTTTCTGTTTAGTTGATTTGGAGAAGTGTCCTCTAGTGATAACGAGGGAAAATTTTTGCCGTGTGGTTGGTAACGTGTGGTAAGCAAACATCTTTATGCACACCAAAGCATACAGAGTCATTCTCTGTGATTTCTCTGAGATACTTACAAGCATAAGTGCAATAGAGTAGAAGTGTGTATGTGTAGGAGAGTGGGACAGAGAAAGACAGATTTGCAGGGCTGGAACAGAAGCAGAACTCTTACATTGTAGAATGCCCTAGGGACCCGATTGTAGCAGTTTGCATTTCCTAGGCCCGTTCTGCAGAGAAACCTATTTTCTGTTTTTTTAACTGTAAATAGAAGTCTTTTTATGGATTAGCATTGTTGACAAAATACTCATGAGTTGCCTCCGGGTTGTTGCTGTAAGTTGAAAGCCACTGGCAATTTTTTTTTTTTAGAGGGTGAAACTGTTTAAGAGAAAATCAAAAATAGGAGAGGGGAAAAAAATGTAGGGTTTCCTAGGGATTTGTTTTAAAATACTATCTCCTTGCTTTGCACCTGCTGAGAAATTAGGATTTAAGCTCGCCTCTGTTCCCTATGGCTACTAGCTGTCAGTGCCTGTTTTGGCAACCTCTGAGCAAACAGCATGGAACAGCTTTGATTCTCTTTCTTCTTCCCTCCTTCCCATCTGTTGCTTCACTCTGGATCATGTGATCTGCCAACTTCCTTGTGCTGGGAGTGAGATCAAGCAGGGGCGTCTTTGTAGATGCTGATAATGTCTGCAGCCCCTATAATTGACATTATTTGCAGTGTTCTGGATAGCAGCTGAGTATCAATGCAAATAAATCATGGAGTGACACTTGAGGACTTTGTACTGGTGTGAGTGAGTTTCTGAGAAAAGAAGCCTGGTCTTGGAGTTTCTCGCCATCTCCTTGTTAGGCAGTAAGAGCATTAGTGTTTTTTGAGGCTGGTACCACTCAGAAATCAGTTTTAGGGTTAAAGTTATGGAGCTAACGCTATATAATTTTTTTCCAGCATAGACCACTCTAGGACTTCCACCAGCTGACGACAAGAATGTATAGAAAAGGCTGGTACATGTACACCTTAAACTGAAGGCAGAGAGAATATTTTATCTCTCATTTTTTCTTAACTAACCTATTTTTTACCAAAGCTGAGGCAGAACAGGAATAGTCCAATTCAAGGATTCTTCCTTTCCTAGGAACAGTGCCAGGTATGAATGACTTGAGAGTATGAGAGATGTAACACTTCCTTTGTTAGCTACATGCTTATGATTTTGAAGTGTGATTATGAAATTCTTCTTGTAACACATGACCTTAAAGATTTTATTTCATTCTGACTGCCATTTTTGCAGAAATGAAGGATCCTGTCCTGGTTATACGAGTTTAGAAAGGTAGCCAATGTGCTAACTATTAGAATTTATAAAACTGTATTACATAAAAGTAGCTCTCTAAATTTGTACCTTTCGGTAGTGAAGACTGTCTTTTTTTCCCTGTTGTAACATTGCACCCCAAATGTTTTTGTAAAGTGGATAAAACCAGTAACATCCTTTGCCTCTCCCCTTGTTTCCAGGAGAAAATGAGGCTAACAACAAAGAAAAGTGTATTTCACAACACTGAAATGATTCAGTTGAGAATTATTCTGAGAGATAGATTTTAAAATTAAAAATTACTCTTTTTCTCCTTTCTTTCTAGTCTTCCCTATTTTTATTCAAAACTGGTTGACTTTGAGAGTACAAAATATATTATTAAGGGGTTTCTTCACAGAGAGTTTATTAAAGGGAAAGATAAAACTGTAAATCAATTCATGCAGAACTACAATTCATCAAATCCTGCAAGGGACACTACTACCTCTGATGCACATTGAAAGTGTTAGGAAATTGGTTTGAAATGGAAGAAAATACTTTTTTGCAGAGTCTCTAGTGAAGTACAAAAGAGAATTTTTGATTCATTTACCCCAGTAAGAGATCAAATGGAAATTGCCACCTTTTTATCCATTTCTGAAACTGATACTGTAGTTACTCAAAATTTAATTTTTAATATTTTCAGGTTACACTAGTGTCTTCTAACACTGGCTTTGCTGCTTCCTAGATGTTCAAATGGCACTTTTTATGTTTGTTTATCTCTGTCTTTAACTCTGCTGGATGTACTTGTGAAATAAAAAGGAAATGAACAGGTCTTGTAGTTCTCCAAACTGTCATGCTAAAATAAATCATAAGCATAATTTGAGAAACTTGTCAGACCATAATTAGGATTAGTTTTATTGAAGACTGTGTTGTGGTGGTTACTAAGCAAGAGATAAAACATAATTAATGACAGGCACTTCAAGTCACCTTGTATTATATGCCTTTTAACAGTTGACTTATTGATGCAAAATCGCAATGAGGTGGCAACATGTGCGAGTTCAGCAGATTTGGGTGAGCCATTCAATCACATCCAACATATTTCCTGTGTCAGCTGACAGACACAGCTCTGGCTTCTCAGGCAAGGGAAGATAGATGTAGCCTGGAACTCTGCAGAAGTATGGTTCTTTAGGTATGTTTTAAGTTGGTGTTTTCCCTGAAGGACTCTGCTGCTTCATCAGCACCAGCATTTTTCATATACCATACAGGACCTAGACATAGTTAAGAAAAAACACATTGCAGCATGTCTGCTCTTCTAGACACGTTCTTTTGCAAGCAAGAACAAAGAGGTCCTTCTTTAGCCAAAGTACATTCAGACTTCTTCAAATTCAGTATCCTGCTGAAGAAAGTGTAGACTTCAACAGAATATGGAGTATAAGAAGTAGCAGGTTACTACAGTTATATGTCAAGATCAGTGTGTTTCCTTCAACCTCTGATCTGATCATAGAGATATATATGCATGATTTCCTAACATCCTATGTTGAAGGAAGAGGGAGGGATAGAAAATGATCAGACCTGCAAGAAACCAACTGAAAAAGTTAAACTGGTCACCTTCAATTGCAGATGACTACTCAATAGTCCTTTAGTTCAGAAGAAACTATAAGATACTTACCAACTTCTTGCAGCATACTTAAAACCTTCAGTATAAAAGGTAAAAGCCTCAAAAGTTGAAAAAGAAGCAGGGGAGACCAAAAGGTCTAAATTTTCATTGTGCCTGGAAATGCATTAGAATTTCCCATATTAGCTTAGTAAGCTGACTATGTGTCATTGAATAGACTGGACCAGAAAAAATACTCTGGACCTGTGCTGCTATGACCTAGGGGAAAGTTCCTAACATGTCAGTGTGGTGCATTAACAGGGTGACAAAAAGATTCATAAGAAAGGCTCAATAAAAGCGATTCCTTTGGGTCTTTGATTATGTGCACCCAAAGGAGTTTTGAGGATTCATGATGCAACTACTTTTCTTTCTTGGGAGTCACATGAGATTCAGTTCTCTCTTTTTACTGCTTTCAGCATCCAAACACAGAAAATTGCAAATATACCTAAGGATCCGAAAGGTAGTATCAAGGATGTTAAATGCCAAATGGAAAATGTGCACTTCTGGACCTTAAAGTGATGGTTGGGATTTTTCACCTTTTGCCTGATGCTTCTAAAGTTTTCCATTGGTTACTTCAAGTGCTGAAGTTTGATAGGGTAGGTAGTAATCTCGTGCTTCATCGCTTTGTCAAGCATATTACTCCATTCAGTGAAATTTGTTTTGTCACTGCAACACTGAATCTTCACTTGTAAAGGAAATGGCAGTTCCTTGTGCAGCATAGTGGTGTGGCAAGAGATAAAAGTACCTTTTAATAAGTATGCCTTTTACTTTTTCTTGCTACCAGGACAGCTGGTATTCTTGAAGCCCCTACAAACTTGTCTTTGTGGATGACTGTTTTTGGTCATCACTGTCGTACCTTCGAGCTGACATCAAGCTGAACCCCCTGGCAGCACAGACTACTGTAGAAATGTATTGAGGTCATGTATGGTAATGCAAAGTGCTGTACCATTCCTGTCATCTTTAAAGGAGTATGCATTTTACTTCTTTTGAACAGCTATTGAAGCTTTAAAGGAGAAGAAATTAGGATTTTAATCTCCATAAAGAACTAGTCATAACTGTGGATTTTTATTCCAGATAGCCAGAGGAGGTTCAGCACCTTTGAAGGTATTAGAGAAAACCACCCTTGCTTGTTTTAGCACTATTTGAAATGAAGATGGGGGGGTAGGGAGATTCAATGTGTACGAAATGAGAGAGAACATAACTGGCTTAAAATGTAAAAGATCTTCTTGAGGAGTATGAAAATAATAGCATGAAAAAAGAAAAACAGATTGACCTTTTGTAGAAAAACTATATTGTGCTTTTCATTAATTGAAGCCGCAAGATCCCTCCACTGATACAATTGACATTGTTTAATTTAAACCAGTAGATTTTTAATACTTGCATGAAGAATCCCCCAATTCTCCTTTGTTTTTCTTCACCCTCTTCTGCATCTCTCATTTACATTCTCAGATGTCAATGAAGTGCTAGACTTTGATCTTCAACATACTTAATCATTTGCTTTAAGCAAGTCCTTAGTCTTTTTGATTCTGATTTACATTTGAACCAGCAATTTGATTTATGTTGTTCCAGCACTGAAAAGGGAGCAGGAACCACATGAAAACACTGTTTCATTCAGGTTGTTTTATTGTCTGTCTTTTAGAAAGAGAAGATTATATCTAGAGTGTAAAGGAGAATTTGGTTCAAAGACTTGTATACTTTCTGTGCAGATGATTTGATGACTCGGCATCCTGGCATATTAAGTTCACTATAGGACTGCAGTGGTTCTCTGCATGGTATTATAAAGATTTTTAAGAATGCTTCCATGGCACACATTGAATTAGCTATGTACTCTGAACAGTGTTGATAGGAGTCAGAACAAAAAGACTTCCTAGATTCGAGGACTATTAGATACTGATCCCATACTAGTTGTTCTTTTGTGTCTTTTGTTATGCTGAAGATCAGCATGTTATTCTCTTCTAATAGATATAGCAATACTGGTTTTATGCAAGTTATTCTTACATTTTCTGAAAAGAAAAGCCTGTATGCTGAGTCATGGTCTTCATCAAACATTACTAATTCAACAAAATCTTTAATTAGATATTTTACTTTTAAGTAGAAAGATTAGAAATAGTTTTTTTTCTGTAAATAATAATGATGCAAGGTGGTATGGGAAAATTATGATTCTAACAAAGTCATAACAAAAACACTTTAAAATAAAACCTATAGTATTTTAATATAAATTATTCATCAGTTATGAATTTTCAATGAGATTTGTGAACCTAATTTTGTTATGATTCTTTAATATAACTTTATATACCGTTAATGTTAAAATCTATTTTGCAGTGAATGGATCCTACTCAGGGAAACCATTCGGATTTCTGTAGAACTGGAAAAGTTTATGTGTTCAGTGGGCTAGTAGCTTTTCCACAGCTTTTCTGTTTCTTCATTATTCTGTGCATTGAAGATATGCAAAAACTTAATGGAACGAGTCAGAGGAATTGTAGATGTATCCTAGCAAGGTGAGTGCACTTGCTCCCTCTTTATCCTCTCAAAATATTTCTCCTATTTTTATTTGTAGTCCCTTTGACAACATTTCCTCAACTCAGCCCTTTCTGTCTGTTTGTCTCAGACAAACTTTCGTTTTGACTTGTTCCTTAGTTTGTCTGTGCTTCTCATCTATTTCAACTTTCTCTCAAGCCATCTGGAGATAGTTTTCAATTTTTCCCACTATGTTTCTTGGTACTCTGAGTTCCACCAGCACTGTATCTTCATTTCTTCAGAAGTAATCCAGTCTTTCTATAGCTCATGCTTGCACTCTTCTGGTGTTCCAGAAGACTTACCTTCTTAGTTCTTTGGTCATCACCCTGCAATTTGTGAAACACAAAATATATGGAGAAAAAGTAGGAATATGTCTTTGTCTGCAATTCTTATGGTAGTTGAGTACAAAAAGCAATTATTTCATTTGGCTGTGACAAGAATTCTATATTTACTCCAGAGTAGCATTCTGAGTAAAACATGCACACTAACAGAAAGATATTTTATAGGAACTATATTAGTAAAAATGTGCAAAATGCTGTTATTTAAAAAATAATTTTAATCGGATTTTAAGCATAAAATATTCTCTTTTGAACTCAGGTTGTAAGTTGTAGTGGATTTGTGGGTGCCTGGCTGATCTATATTCCATTTTGCTAATTTAAATTTGAGGTAATATTCAAACTGTTTGGTGAAATCTTAAAAGAGTGGCAAATTACTAGATTTGGAAGGATAATGCACTAAACCCTATATGGTGGTTTGACCACTAGGGGGTGCAATCAGGACAAAAGACTGAATAGAGGTGAACAACAGTTAAGTTTATCTTCTATGGGTCTCTACAGAACTATGGGACCCCACTAGACACTAAACAGATACAACAGATAGCTACTGACAATATTATGCAATAATAAAAAAAAATTACAAACTGCTCCTCCAAGCAGACTGGTGAGCTGAGAGGAGCAGAGGGAAGGAAGGGAAAGCTGCTTTGAAGATGGTGTCTCTCTGCCTTTGGAGCCTCTGAAAGACAAAAACAGTGAGAAGCACACTCCCCCCAGGAACTCAAGGGGTAAAGATACCACACTGTTGCAGCTGGGTGATGTTCCGTCATCACTGCTGGGGCTCTGGTGCCACTGTGATAACACTGTGTGGCCTAGGGACCCTGGAAGGAGCAGCCGTGCTTTTCCCAGCACCGGTGGAAGCTGAAAAGAGGCAGGACTTCCTTGTTCCGTGGCTTTTATGGGCTGCCAATCCCTCATGAACTCAGGGTCTTTTTCTCAGCTAGACTGTCCTCCCACTGGATGGCTGCGTTGGGCACCGCCCTTCGTCTGAGATTTCACCATAAGGCAAAGATGGCGCCCCGCAAAAAAATTGCCCGTGTGACTGCTCTTGCCAGGAGGAGAGGGGCCACCGCCACTGCCCTGCCAGCACCGGGGATGCCTGGGGCCCGGGGGCCCTGCCTGTGGGCTGCCTCTGCTGCCATGGACCACTCTGGGTGGCGGCGTTGACCTGGGCAGCCAACCCTGCCCCGTGCACCAGCTGCCGCCACTGCAGGGTCTGGCCCCATCTCCCACGGCCATGCTGATGGCTGCAGGGCTCTGGGAACCCCAGGAGGGGGGGCCAGGAGCTGCGAGGGGGCCTAGGGCGGGGCTGCCACCCTGTGGCACCTGGGGACAGGCTCAGGACGGCCCAGGGGTGGCCTGCATCCAGGCATAGGCTGCGCCGGGCCAGCCCCCGCTGGCATTCAGGAACGGTCCCAGCACAACCCCGGGGGACCTCACAGCCAGGCATGGCCCTGGCTCAGTCCAGCCCCGCAGGGACCTGGAAACACGGCTCTGGGGAGAAGCCCTGCCCGGCCTCTGGGGAGCCTCGCACAGCCCTCCCTCACCCCGGGTGGACCCTGCAGCCAGGCATGGCCTGAGGGGCCTGCAGAGCCTGGGGAGAACTCCGGTCCCAGCATGGGCTGGACCTGGTGGGGCACAGCCGAGGAGAGCCCCTGCCCTGGCACAGTTGCTGAGGGAGACACGGTCCCACAGTCACTCCCCGCAACTACCTGGGGATGGGTTTCACCATCCAAGTTGGCTGTTTCCCTTCTCAAGGAAAGAAAAAAACCCCCAAGTTTAAAGAAAACAATCTCCCCCCACCCAGAAAAAAACTACTTCCCTAACCCACTACACCTATTAAAAAAATGTTCAGATGTTTTTGTCAGGTGTCCTTACAGCTTCTTGTGTTGTTGGAAGAATAATATTGTCCTGTTTAGTTTAATTTTATGACTTATTCAAGATGAGATTGAAAAAATCAGAAAAGCTGCCTCTCTTCAATTTGTATTGAAGAACTAAATTTGAGAGGTTGAGATNTTGATTATTATTCCCACATAGAGTCTTGTTTTGCCTGTGACAGTGATTAAGAAAGAATCTGCTGTAGTTGTTATCATGAATAGCGAAACCTCTCGTTATATTCTCTCTCTCCTCTATAGCTGGGCATGGGGGAGTGAGAAGGTGGCTGTAGTGGGCCCCTGGCACTCAGCCCGGGTTAAACCACTACAGGTGTCCTTACAGCTTCTTGTGTTGTTGGAAGAATAATATTGTCCTGTTTAGTTTAATTTTATGACTTATTCAAGATGAGATTGAAAAAATCAGAAAAGCTGCCTCTCTTCAATTTGTATTGAAGAACTAAATTTGAGAGGTTGAGATTTATTAATTCAGAAGTCAAAAATGGGCACACTGAAAAAATTGGTTTAATCTGTACCCTTAGATTGCAGTGATGAGTAACACACCAACAAGATGGTTGTATTGGAACTCCAAATGTAGGTAATTCTACATTACAGATTATTAGATGTTGATGATATTGCTTTATTTTGTTGGCTTGACCTGCCTCCAAGCCCATTTCTTTGTCAAGAGCTTACAGGTACTATCTTCATGTAGTTGGAGTCCGTTCCCCAAATGGAAGTGCTGGTTTTGGAAACTGTGCTAGAAGAGAGAGGCCATGAGAGGAAGACCATGCTCACAGACTAGAGTGACAGCTTTCACTGAAGCCTCTAGCTTGTGATGGAGTGTCTGTGGGTCATGTCTTAGCCCTAGGAAAATGAGTTTAGTAAAAACTATAGAGAAGAATGAAAAAGAGAGACCCTAACTGTACCTGTAGCCATCAGCTAGGAGGCATATAACTTCCAGCATTCAGTCACCCAAAAATGCTCCAGAAGCAGCATCTTGCCTATAGTTTTAAACATGAAAGTATTTGTTGCATGCATTACACAAAATTCAAGATGTCTAATCTGCGGAGATGTGTCTAGACCGTCCTCTTCTGATCAGAACATGGACTTAGACTGAGTCCTACTTGTAATATTTTATGTGGGAAGCAGAAAGACTTAGTGCTAAAATTTCCACTATCTGTTTCTTCTTCTTCAGCTAAAATGTAGTAACAGGGCAATTCATTACTCATTTAACCAATTTTTAAAACATACTCAAAAGTCAAACTTAGGAAAAGTGTACAAGTAATCTCTAATGATCAATGATCAAATTTATGAGTTTACCATAAAATGCTGGTGTATAGTCTGTGGAGGGATGCTTAATTCACTGTGGTGTCTCAGGCTTGATTGCTTAGGGTTATTTGATTGCCTAGGCAATTTCTTCATTTCTTCATTCTTTTAGGGAACTGTGGAAAGTGTGTGACTTAATCCTCAGTAAATACTTGTTTGGAGTGACAGCAATATAGTACCTTGGTTATCTTATTTTAAAAGCACTGATTACTTCTAAAAGACTGGCAGTCACATACCATAGTTTCTCCAATAGCATCCTTTTTTGTTGGTATAGGCAGTATCTAGCTCTGTCTGTGTCATCAAAAGATAAATGCATAACCATTTCAAATGACATCTGCCTGAATTTTGCATATTCATCTAACAGAAATGTTTGATGTCGATGACCTCTCAAAATAACTCCTCTTGTAGGTAATAAAAAAAGGTTCCAGTTTTACACGTGCAAAAGCAAGGGAAGGCATATCTTTTTATGTTATCTAACTTGTTATATCCTGCAATTGTCTTACTCTGCTCTAATTTTGAAAGCAATGAGGATGAGTTGCTGCAAGCTCAGTTATCCCAAAGTGCTTTGTTACTGGTGTCTTAGAATTATTGCTCTCAGTTAGCAGTCAGTAATGAGATGCATACATTTTATTTTATTTAGATCTTTGGATAATGCAGGTAAAGATTGATGCAGAAGGAAAACTCTGGTGGAGATCACATTACACACTGAAAAAATGCAAATTAATTACCACAGGGAGGTGGAAATGTTTTTATCTTTCATTGAAGTCATTGAATTAAGAAGCTGCTTACCAGCCAGTTTAGTAGGGAAGATAATTTCTAGTCTAATAATCAGATATTTGCATATCTAAGGAAGTTAACAAGCAGTATTAAGAAAAATGGACAGACTGTGTCTCAAAAATGGGGGGAACAGGATGAGTCAGGATGAAAGATTTAGTCTGTTTAGATCCCAGGAACATTTCAAAGTTGAGAATGGTAAAAACCTGTTACAGTTTAAATGAGGGAGGAATAGGAATATCTAAGAGGAAATGGAAGAGTACACCTGAAAGTACTCTGTGAGTTCATCTCCTGCAGATGAATTCTCAGACCAGAGCTTCTGAATAATTTTTCAATGATTGTGAAAACATGAAATGTAAGGTGTATACAAGGATCTGAGCTGTGATTACCCACTTGTCAGTACCAGCTCAATAGGATGTAAGTGTGGATCAGTGTGACTACATTAAAAAAGGATTTTGTCTGTTTAATGGTAACTTCTGTAAGCATTCAGCAGCCTTGGCAGTTTTGAAGGTTACTGGTGAAATGTATGACTGATTTTTATACGAAAGTATACCATATGCTAGAGTATTTGTGCATTATAAGTGTACCCAGGAAATACTAGTAGAAATTAGTGTTGCTGTCATTGTCTCCCTTGTCAGTATGATCACTCCGCTGGTAGAGTGAAGAGATTTACTCCATCACCTTTTTGGTGTTTCTTCCCCCACACTGACAAGGACTGTTGCTGGTCCAGGCTGTCTCTATGTATGCAGCTCCACATATTCTCTGAACTCTAGATGATTTCTATTTTGGGTTTATTTTCTGGAAGGATATTGGATTATCAATCTTACTCACTGTGTCAGACATCTGACTGATCTCTGTAAACTGTTCTGGACTAAATGACTCCTGTTGTATATATCAGGCTTTGCTTTTTTTTCTGACTCTTTTGATAGTCTATTCTTGAAATACTTGTCCCAGGTCTGTTCCGACCTCTTATGTTCTCAGATCCGGTTAGCTCCTTGCCAAACTTAAGTAGTATAGTTCACTTTGTATCAGTCACCAGCTTCTCTTTAGTGTCACTTTTCTTTTGTAACTTCAGATTACAAATATTTCTTTCTAGAGTTTTATTTTTACGTAGTTTGCACTATTTCATTTTTGTAACAGATTTTCATCTTTGGGTTCTACTCTCTGAGTTAATTGAAACTATTAAACATTTCAAGTATATCTGAAACCACAACTGTCAGAAATAAGGGCATTTTCTAATTATAGTCTTTCTCTTCACTGGTATCAGTTGCTTCCAGGTGCAGAACAAAGCACCATTTCCATCTCTTTCCATTGTTTTCCGTATGAAGTGAGATTTTTGGCTCTGGTGAAGGTTTCAGCTATTCACTTTTCCATCCTGCTAATTTCTTCTAATGTTGTTTTTTTTCCCCTCCTCCCTGCTGATAACCATATGGGGATGAGAAATAACTCTAGGCCCAAAATGCTTAAAAAAGACCCTCTTTATTCAGATACATTACTGCTTACCTTTGCATAACAGGATGTGGGCCATGAGCGGAACCCGTCACTCAGCCCTCCTGCACCAGGGAAGTGAAGCTTCTTAGTGGTTCTTGGTGCTGCATTTTACTTTGAAAAATGTGGGGTAATTGTGTAGAGAGGGACGATTTTTTTTTTCTGTCACAATCTTGCATGCCTGCTTTTTAGCTGTGACTTTTCATCTCTTATGAGTAGCTACACAGCACATGGCTGGCAGGCTGTGACCATGCTGATTCGTAACAGAACGAAGTAGTGAATTTACTTTTATCTCCCTAGAATATCTAAATGCACTAAGAAGTTCACCTTTGACTTTTGTATTTTTTATCCAGCAGAGTGTACTTTGAGCCTCTTGTGAACCACTAACCACTTAGTTTATGTGGTTAAATCCTTGGGCATGAGTGAGGAGGAGAGAATTTGAACTTGCTTGAGGACTAAGTGAATCCTCTGTTATTTGTGAGGATTGAATTTCTCTAGAATTCAAGATGATGGATTGTTTTGTGGTGTGGCATTATAGAATAATTAATAGAACATGCCCAGACTATGACACAAATACGCAAGGATGAAAACACCAGATATTAGGATCTCATGATCGTGCTATGGTTGCAGGACATTGGAAGAAATGACTTCTGGATGTCATGTGACATCTAAAAGCTTTAATTATTTGCTGCAAAGGAATCTAAACATTTCAATGAGTATAAATGTGAGCTGAATTTGCAATAAACGAGATTATTAGCCCCTGAGATTATTACACCCCTTGTACAGTTTCCTATCCTTGGATCTCCCGGGACATCGGATGAACCCTGGGCCTGTCCTTTCTTGTGGCGGCTGTGTACCAAGGGGTCTGTCGACCCTGTTGCCTACCACAGCTGCTGTCCCATTTTAGGGACACGATCTCAGATGCCACAATGTCACAGAAAGTTATTGTTTCTTTTATTAAAATTGTGTATTAAATAAACTGATTAATAGATTACTATTTTTATTATTAACGTAGTAAAATTTTATCCTGATCTAATATTATCTAAAGAATTTGCAAATGCATGTAAAAATAAACTTTATTCTAGGGCTTAGGGTGAATAGCAAGACCTAAAGATGATATCTCAAGAGCTATCCAGGACAGTCCATTTATATTTCTTCATTTAGATCTGGAGAAGATAAATAGATACAGTCCCCACAAAAGCATTGCCTTCAGATGTAGTGAATATGGTTATATATACTGTAATTTTATCTCCAGATGGAATATCATGATACATACTTTTAAAATGCTGCTAATGTGAAATACCTGCCTGTCTTCCCCAAATTCCTATTTCTACTTTCACTGTTAAACTGTGCCAATCACCTGTGAATACAATCTCACTTTAAATCAAATATAAAAGAGGTAAATCTAGGTATATAGGGTGTTGTACATATGCAAACATTCATGTCTTTATTACTGTGATGAAAATCAGTTTTATGTATGCCAGATGAGAAAATTTATTTTATCTCATTACTACTCTTAAGCAGAATGGACTTTTGGAGTTTTCTGGGTACCTGCGCCTTAGTTTTGCAGCGAAGAAAAGGAATATGGCAGTGGCACTTGATGATCTTCTTTGTGGCAGCATTCGTATTGGAAGTACTTGGTAATCAGTGGTGTGTTGTTTTCAACCATAGAATCCTCATGCTCTATTAACTCGGATGGTAGGAAAATGGCTGTTGGCAATTTTCCATCATGTCAGTCCCCTAGTATTTACATGGGATACTATGTAAATACTACATATTTATGAAGGCAACAAATGTATTTTTTGTTTTCATCTCTCTCTGGAGATTTCAGAGTTGAGAGTTGAATGCATTTTCTCTGTTGATCTGTATATACGGTAGTAGATGCATGTACGGTACTACTTGGAGTAGCAGAAACCTGAGCTGATTTCAGTTTCTGTCTTGGTTTGAACTGTAGAACTCCCTGCGTACCTAAGAAGAGTGTTGAATTCCCACATTAGACTGAAGACTGAGAAAAAAAAGTTTATGAACAAACTTTGTGAAAGATTTTTTTCCTTGTTTGATATTGTGCAGCAATTCATAATGATCTGTCCAGGTATTATTTTAAAAGTAAGGCATTGTTCATGTGGAGATCAATACAACCAAGATGATGCACAATTCATCCTCAATGGGTGATTGCACTAATTTTTCATTTTAACATTCAAACATTTGATATACTTTGAAATAACAAAGTAATGATCTATAGATTGGGGGTATCAAAATTGAAAGCAATTTAATAATATATCTGTCAAATAAAATCAACAGATTTCTGTTTTATTTTCTTCAGCTGTAAACTAGCCATCCCCCAGTGTCAAGACTCAGTTACTTGGAAAAACAGTAAAGTTTTTTCTTTCTGAATTTCTGCTTATTCTCTCTCCTTAACCTTCCCAGGTTTCTCTTACACATTTTTCCCTCTTGGATACTTTAGTATTCACATTGCATTAAATGCCTGCTATTTGTATCAAACACTCTGTGAATCTATCTATTGTTTATGTCAGTTAATGTTAAGTAATACTTTGTACAGCAATAAGAAGCAATAAGAAACCCAGCAATAAACTGCTGTGTGTCAGTGATTTCTCCTCAGGGTCTGCAACAAGCCATTTGATTTGACTGAAATAACGCCAAACAGTTTTAGACCTTTGTATTAACTCTGCAGGGTAACGTCCATGTAGGTTGTTAAGTGACATGCTTACATAAGGATACTGGTGGTACAGTCCCAGAGATAAAAACGGATAGGTCCCAGAATAAGTGTTTGGGTAAACAGAAACATTAGTGGAAGATTTCCAGTGGAGATATCATCTAGATTGTGTGTGACTTCTTTGTATTTGAATACTTTGCATGTAGTGAGATGAGACAGAAGAATACTAGTAAGTTTAATGACAGCTAATTTAGGGTATCTAGGTTGTAACTACCAAAAGCGAAATAATAAATTGGTTTAGTTTTTAGAAAACATGCACTTAATATTTTCTGAAAATCGGATGTCTCACAGAGTCTCAAGGTGTATGTTGGCTTCAGAAAGCTTTCCTCAACCTTGGGATGTTTGTGGTTTTTGGTGTGTCATCCCACTATGTTGTTTCCTGCTATCCGCCATCCCCGANGAAAATAACTTGGTTTTCCAGAAGAAACATCTCTATCATATATTAATAAAGGTGCAGAAAAGAAAGCTTTTTGGTAGCCAATTCAGATATTTCTTGCAAGTGCTGCTATCAGTATTTCCTTATCAGTAAAAAATTTGGATATTTCTTAGAATAACTACTGTTTGACTTTGTGTTTTTTAACCAGAGCTGTCACTATTTGTAGTTGGCCTGTTCCTTAACGTCTTTATAAATCATTAAATGGTACTGTGCTATAGAAAAGCATCTTCTAAATAGTAAAAGAAATGACTTTGATTAAGGAATCTGAGTGGCAGAAATATAAACCCTTCTACTAAGTAGTTTTTTTTGGCACAGCAACATTCATTTAGGAAATTGCACCAGGCCTTTAGAGAGATTTAATAACGCTATTCATTGCATTATGTAGCATTAGAAAAGGGCAAACCCCATATTTATGGTGTGAATAAAATAAACTGATATTAGTCCATGCTTCCTCTTAATTTTTTTCATCAAAAAAATGAAATTGTGAGAGCACAATATCTGCACCTGATATCTTGAAGAAAGCCTCTCTGAAGAAATGAATGAAAGTAGTGTTGTAAAAGCCACATAGGTAAATTGAAGCTATTTTTGTAGTGTCATTTTTGTAATGAAAATAGGGATTATAAGAGAAAAACATAGAGTTCATATAGTGAACAGTTTATCTCTGTATGCCTCTTGGGTTTATTAAGGAAAATATACATATAAAGATGCTTGACAGAAAATTCTTGGTTTTCACTATATGTTCTCATTTACAAGTTCCAGTGTTTCGGGGTTCTCAGCTTTATTTGGGAGACTTTTCACGTATGCTAACAGAAAATTGGTCACACCTCTAAGTTATTTTTTTGGCTGTAGTAGATGCTTTTTAACTTTCACCTTGAGTATTAGTAATTTAGTACTGTCATATTTTCTGCAGTATCTAACGCTCAGTTGCATTACAACTAGCAGCTAAACCAAATGAGATTGCAATATATAACATTAGTAAATGTGCACATGGGCGTCTCTCTGTCTGTGTTTATACACACACTCATATTTATATTATATGTATACTAAGGATGTGTGTTTGTCAGACCAGTATCCTTGTCCAACTTCAAATGGAGATGGTTAAATATAGTGGAGTCACAGTATACTGGAAAAAGTGCTTTGAAAGAGTAAGATGATAAAATTCAGGATGCTCTGCGCAAGAAAGTTGCATCTTGTTTTGCATTTAATCCTGTTTAGTTCTAACTCTGCTCTCATTTAAAGCAAGAGTGATGTTCCCAGTTGTGTGGTTTGGGAAATTTAATGGCTTTTAACAATGGATATATCATGACTGAGTGGGGAAAAAGAAGAAAAACAGTATCATTTGTGTAAATTGCACAGGTACTAAGTTCATAGATAAAAAAACCCATCAAATGTGTATTTGCTTTATGACCACCTTAGGTGTTAAATAGCTAATTTCTGTTTTGCAACATGATGATAACTTGCTAATAATGTCAGAGGATTATATTTTGATGTAAGCTCACATAGTTGTGGTGCCTTAGTTAAATGTTTGGAAATAAAAGCAGTTGTTGGGCTATATATGGTTTTTGTAACATGATTTTTTTTCCCATGAGATTCACACAAAAATAGGATTTTAAAAAGTCCAAATTCTATCCTTGTATTTGAATAATTGTATCTGTATTGCATGATAGTGAGAAGTTCCAACACATTTTTGTCTGGTGATTTTATTTTAGCCGTATAGATTTTGCTTCTAAGTTGTGAATTTAGTTTCTGTGAAGGCCAGGAGGTGGAAACCCTCTATTATTCCAGCACTACACAGGACTCTGCACTGCTATATCAGGAAATCTCAAATAGCAATTTTATGATGCATGAGGATATTATTCTGTGCAAGCAATAACACACATTTCTATTTCTCCAGCAATATCCGCATAATCAAACATTCACAAGTGCTTTACAAAAAATTTAATTAAATAGTATGCAGAATGACTGGATGCAGCACAAGCTGTACACAAGCTGTTATATATTCAGTAGTTACCATTTTGGAGTTAATGCATAACACTTTTGCACAGTAATATATGTGAATGATATTTCCATCAAAATGTGCATCTTCACCCCTTCTTTTGTATCTTACTCCTTAAAAATGACACTGAAACCTTAACAGACGTCACCTCCAGGAGCACAGGATACTTTCCCCAGGGCTCTAATGGTGTGATAAACAGAGGGAAATACAAATTCTCATGTTGAGACTTGAACATCAAAGATTGTTCCTCTGAAATCAAACGTTTATTCCTCCCCAGAGAAAGATATAGATTGTTGTGTCTTTTAACACAAAACCGAGCATGTTTGGAATTTTATTTAGAGGTCGTAGAAATTTTTTGAGCAATCAAACACCAACCAGTGAAAAATTAACATCAAGACTTGGATATTCAGAGTTTAGACATGGACAATCAGAGGCAAAAGACTTTGTGATAATTAGTACATTTGGAGCCTATTTCAGTCACTGGAGAGAAAGAAAGTCTTTTCTTGGCATTAAAGTACAGTATATCAGTCCCTGCACTAGGAAAAGGTTGTGTGCTCATATTCATTTAACATTATTGGTATGCTCATGTCACCTGCAGGGTTTAACATTCTGGAAAATGACAGGGTTATCTAATATGTTTTTGTTTTCTCTATTTAGAAAAGCCCTTTAAGCATTAGCCAGTGCATGAGAGCAGTTTTCAGGCTTGCAGAGCAATGAGGCTGTGCTGGGTGAAAATGATTTAGAATATCCCTCTGTGGTTGCCTACCTGCAAGGCAGTTATCTGTCCATCAGATTGAAAGGTTTTATTGGTATGTCAGTGCTATGAAGTATCAGCCTAAACCAGCAGACCAATGCCAGTAACACAAATGGTGAAAGTCTATAATTATCTGTAAAGGTGTGTAGTGCAAGACCTCATCCTTGTATCCCAGTTCTGCGGAGTTATTATTCCCGTTTATTACTGGCTGACACTGACAAAACCTATACATTATGGCTAGCAAGAAAGACCAAAAACTACAAATGAACCCAAAAGAGACAAAAGGAATAATGAAAAGTAGGAAACTGGTTTTACTTTTGTGCTAGTTCTGGTTCTGTATCTCTTTACTAATTGAGGGGAATTGCTGAAAACTTAATTGGGATAAATAGGAGCAGAGTCTACTCACTGTATTTGTCTTCTGAAGACACCTTTTGGAAGAAGATTTAATTGTTATGGAAGAAGTTACAGAGATATGGCTTTCTTTACAGACTTAAGAATGGGAGAGATCCCTATTTAATGTTAATGGAGATTTACTCTTAACTTCAGTGTTTTTACCCAATAGCCTGTGTCCTCTTTTTTTTTTTTTTTTACTTCATCCTTATCCTTTCTTTGTATAGCAGACAAGAGTTTTTCTTTTTGCATGTCCTTTATAAAAAATTACAGTAATTCTAAAAAATCAGTACAGTTTGAGCTTCAACTGAAGAAAAAAAAGCATATAATTTTGCATTTACTCTCATGTCTAATCTTGAACATTATGTTTTGGATTTTGCTTTATTTTCTTTAATTAGGCTCTTGTTCTAATGCCTGCTTTTCTGTAAAGTTACTTATTCTTTAGCATTTGTAGTATTTCTCTGTTTGCAATTTGGATATTTTCACTTGTATTTGGAAGCAGCTGCTCAAATCCCTCTTTGCTTCCACTAGGAGGCCGGTATTTTTATGCTTCTTGTAGCAGGCCCTTTTTGGGAATGCCAGAATATACCCAAGTTCTCCATTCCTGATATTTCAGTGACAACTTCCTATGAATCCTGGAGTAGAGCTCCTGCAGTCTGTTTGTTCTCCAAGCCAATTCCACCACACATATCAGCAAGCCAAAACAGACAAATTTAGGAGATGTGTCAGTGCTGTGATATAATTTAGAGTATTATTTAGAATAAGCAGGTCAGAATTTTTCTTGTTCAGATTAGGAAGTCAGCCCAGAGATCTTTCATCCCACCTGGTGAAGTACCACCTAGATAGACATGTGATAACTTCAATGAACTGGCTTTGGAACCAGAAGTAATAGAGCCCAGTGAGAGAGGAGTGTGGCAGTCAGGCTAATTAATTAAGAAGTCAGATTAATTAGTTTGACTGGAGGGAGCACCATGCTGATGTGGCACTGTAGCTTCCAAAATTCTGTATGATTTGTACATGGGTTACACTGGACTTCTTACAGTCATACAAGTTGTTTCTGGGCTCTTTCAGATTTTTTTGCCATGAAGCAGCATTGTGTATTGGTTTATTCCCTAGGGAAATTTACTGTAATTTTCAATTTATTTCCAGGCTGATAGTCAATTTAGTTCCTTTTTAATGTTCTGCAGTAAGATTTTTTTAACACATATATTGTAATATGGTCTTGTTCAACCTCATGCTGCTGAGAGATATTCCTTGTTGCTTTGTTCTTAACCTGACAAAGGACTTTCCCATCTTCTTCCTGATATTTTTTCACTTACTCAGTAGAAAACTATAATGCTTTTGAAGTTGTGTATGGTCCCACTTCCAGCTTGTGAGGCTAAGAGGTGGCTGTCAGCAATCTTGTTCCCAGAGGAGGTGTGCTAGCAATAATGCATACTGAAAGATGCCTAATTTGTAGGAACTGGTGATTATGAACAATTTTTCTCATTATGAAGCAGTATTTCTGCAGTTCACCCCCTTAAAGTCAATCATTACATACAATCTGATGTGTAAGATGTTAATGAAGGAGTGGCTTTAATGAAAAGATAAAAAATACTTGTAAAAGTCTGTGTTACTACATTGGTACAAAATAATAAATATGAAAAGCAGTATCATACCCAATAATAAATCAACAAGGTGTTGTATATAAGCTGGATAAGCTTCAATTAGAAATACTAAATACTGTGTTACATCAATAACATGGTACTCGTGTAAGAGCAGATAGTGGCATAAGATTAAAAAAAATGAATACTTAATGTTTCCTAAATAACATTACTAGAAAGCTGAAATTAAGTTTCTTTCCTTATCATTTTTTGTGTTTGCATGTATTTATGTCATTAATATTATTTTACTAATATTATTTATAATGTTTTTAGTGATGATTCGTGATCTTACTTACAATAAATCTTCAGCATAGTAGCTCCCACAAGGAGTTAACATATATTTTTTCTATTTCTAGATCTGTTAGCTGTGCCTAAGCATCCATATGCTGCTATGGAGAACTGGGGACTGAGTGTTTTTGTGGAGCAAAGGATACTGCTAGATCCAAGCATTTCTTCTATTTTATACCTACTGGATGTCACCATGGTCATTGTACATGAACTATGTCATCAGGTATTAAAGGTGTTCTCGTAATTGATCTTAAATTCAGAAACCATGCATTCCTTTTTAAAACGTAAAATTAATTTGTATGGAATGAATGGACAGTTGCAACTTTTGTTGTAATTGAAATCCAAATAATACAAAGGTCTGTAAGACACATCCCTACAATGTGGAAACTGTGAAGAGACAAAATGGGGATAGAAGAGAAAATTAGTAGTAGTTAACAACTTCCCTGTCTTCTGTATGACCATATCTTGTATTTTTGTGTGTCAGCGTATTTGTTGCTAGTGTGTAGGATAAACGTGTTGATATCTGTAGAAAGTGGTTTATTACAGAACTATAGCAGATTCAACCTGAATTTCATATTTATGTCAAAAAATCTTTTGGCTGAAGTCAATTTGATAATCAGCTGCTTCTTCCATCATATATGCACATATTTCCTTATTTTTTTCTTTTCATTTTTTAAAAAAATTAGTATTGACCTTCTCTGTGTTCACTGTTGGTGAATAATTTAGTCTTTATGTGTATGGAAACTATTATGTCAATAAGAAAACTTAAAATAATAAACCCATATTATAATTTATTTCACATTTTTCCCATCTTCTTATCTCAAACTGAACACATTACAAATGTTTAGTAATATTGAGTTGAATGCAAATGTTATTGAAGAAATTTGCTGCAGGGGCAGGAAACGCTTTCTTACACTCACAAGAGGCATAATCATAGCCTTCAGGTAAAAATGAATGAAATCCTACTGTGTAATCACCATGGCTTACATCTGTGACTTTACACAGTGTTCTTTAAAGGCAATGCAGATTCTTAACACTTTCTGCAAATAAAAAATACAATGTGAAAAGAAGCCATTGTAACGAGTTTTTGCAGATGAACTTGGAAATAATAATAATGTTTGGTTCATATTCATGTTTCACATTAAATCTGTCCATGAATATGATGTCCTCAACTACAACATGAATTTTTTTATTGAATGTTATTGCTGTTTTGATCTTGATACAGTCATCTGATTTTGTTATGAGCTCTTTATTGTGCATTACAATAGAGTAGCACACTGTTCAACTAGAAAAACTACAGTGCCTTAGGAATCAGGTGTGGAAAACACACATTAGGTCATCAAATCCCTGCTCCTTGTTGGTATTAGATTTTTCCATGTGGTGCATTTGTAGCACCAGGCTCAGTGCTCTAGATTACAGGGTTATGTGACTTCCCTTAAAATCTTTTGATTAAATCTGATGGTCAATAACTTTCCAAATGTTCAGCTTTAAGTCTTTTTTTGTGAAGTCATTCCATTACTTCCAGTTATTCTTTGCACCACTTTGATAATTTGCTCTGCTTCCAGAGCAATTTGTACTTCAGATGTGGGCAATTACCACCTCAGAAACTTGCCAAGTTTGTTTATTTGATTCTCATTGAAACTGAAGGCTTTTTATATTCTTCTGGGAATGTCAGAGGATCATGAAGTGGATGAAAACTATAACTGAATTTATTTTAGGGTGGAAATGTGTTCATAAAGTGCTTTTAAGTGACCTTAAGATAGCATATGAGGAGTTTTACTTGATGTCCATGTTGATATTGCTTCCAGTGCTGTTCGCTTAATTAAAGGTAGCTTCCTTTATTTCTTTTGCTGCTGTTTCTGTCTCAGTACCACACACATCAGGTCTTTGCTCAGCTGCTTCATTGGATAACTAGACAAGATAGAAAATATTCACTTGAAAGAAACATTATTTCTACGTCATAGATGCAGAATTGAGTTACACAGAATATGGATTGTTCATCTGCAAATAAAGTTTAAAAGGAGAAGCCCTCAAAAAAAATACAAGTAACAAAACACTGTCTAGCAATTCCATACAGTTATTATTTGTAGTCATTTTTTCTGCTTTTATCTTATCACACTCAGAAGCCCCTCAAGGAAACTTTTGAGCAGGAACTCTTAAACAATACATCTTAGTTGAAAATGTATTGAACTGAGACCTGGTTGGGTCCAGGATATCTTTCCTCTGCTGTTTAATTGTTAATTAGTCACAGCATTTTTCATCTTCTTTTGCTGTGAATCATCTCCCCTACTAACCTGTGACGACACATGAATATTCCTCCTCTTCACTCGTTTTTACATGTAGAATAAGAGAGATTAAACAAAATGACTTCTGGTGCAGACAAAAGTAGAATCCACATCTTCTCATTTCCAGTTTTACTTTTTTTTAATTGATTTGTTAATTTTCTTTAAACTTCAGGTAAAAGGAAATGGAACTGTCATAAAATAAATAGGGTTTTTTTACTTCTTTTGTTTGTTTAAGAATTATGTCATTATCTGTTTTCCTTGACTTTAAACCCATGGCTTTAAGACTTATGGAACATATCTGAGCATGTAGTAAACTGATCTGTGTGGGATCCCGGTTACTTCAAGTAATACAGCAATTCCTTTGCTAATGTTATTTCCAAGATTAAAAAAATCATATGAATATTAAAAAATTGAGATTATTATCTTTAGATTTGACTGTTTAAAGCTGTAATTCCCAAACCTGTTGGGTATTAATGCTTGAGCACAGTGTTCAGGACAGATGAAAAATGAGACTGCATTGCAAAAAGACAAATTCTGTGGTTGTCAAAATGCAGGTGAAAATGTGTTATAAAGAATTTTATGTCCAGTTTCTTCACAGTTGACTTTCTCATGCTTGGTGTTTGTTTTAGGCACATGTTTTAGCAGAGATGCATTACAGTTATGTAGGTAGCTGGTTTAGTCATTTCATAAGTTGCTATTTTTTGATACTTTAGCTTGAGTGTTCTTTTAGAACATTTTATTTATTTAATTACAAAAATTTGTAATTGAAAGAGTGAGTGTTTTGACATAAAAGCTTCTTCTCCAAGCCCTAAAGCATAAAAAATATATTGATCAAAACACACGTATTTCTAGCATCTTAATTTGGTAGCTCAAAATAATTACCATAATTTATTAAAATAATTCTATTAAGGTAGGAATCAGTTTTATTTGCATATCACAGATCAGTCCTACCTGCAGCCTTTGAAGGAAGAGTCATTTGAATTTATGCACCATGATTTTTTGTTATAGTTTTCCCACCTGAGCACAGAACTTGGTGTGACAGATTGTGTTAAAGAGGCATGAAAGCACAAAGAAAATTAAAATCAATATTTTTTTAATAATCTGTAAAGGAAGCATATAGGAAAGAGTGTCCTTTCAGTGTGTATGTAAAATAAATACCTTCTGCATATCAGGTTGAACATAATACTTGAGGGAGATGAGAAATTTATATAACCAATACATTTCAAAATAAAAAAAGTAATGATCTTCACTCCAAGTGAAGAGTGGCTATAGTCAAATACATAAATAAATAAATACTTGAAGAAATGAAATGCTTTACTTATAGTTTCTTTTCAGATATATAACACTAGGAAGATGAGCACCTTCATGCTGGAAAATTGGCTTTTTTCCTTGTGGTCTCTGGTACTGCTGTGTCTCTGGCATCCATAACTCTCTGTGATATTGCTAGACTGGTTAAGCAAATTCCCTACATTTTCATATGCTGGTTTAATGACTGTAAAATGTTTCTTCCTTTAGGTGGATAATTAAACAAATTGTTTTAATTGTATCAGTAATAAATGAACCCAGAAAACTCACAAAACAGTATAAGAAATTCTCTTTTGTGACATCATAAATGAATCTTATTAATTCAAGTTAAAGGAGGAGGTATGATAAACTTTACAACTTCTATTTTTTAAATCTCCCTCTGAATAGTCATAGTACAAAATGACTATTACTGGTTTCATATTTGTTCAACAGTTCTCTTCCAATTCAAGAAATAAACTTTACGTGATTGTGTTTAGTATCTCATTAGAAATCATTTAATCAACCTATTCTAGTATGAATATAACTGTAATACTCAGTGTATGAAAGTTATATTCATTTTAACATTTCAAATTCTGAAAATATGTTAGCTACATGAATATATTTCTAGTATTTCTCTATCTTTTCAGTTAATCGTTCTTCAGAACAGGACCCAACTTCAGTGGCCCTTTAGAGAGTTAATTTATTGGTAGCTTTCTACTACATTACGCTTGCTGAGTGTGCATTAAGTTTAGCTTCACTTAGTGTGTGGATATGACTTCTATCGATCACATATCTTCTCCCTGAATTCTTAAGTTGGTTATCAGTGTCATTCATTCTCATGTTTCGGTTCAAATTTTGTTCAAATCTTAGTTACTGAACCTTGTGTGGCAATCTGGTAATCTTCCTGCTGCTCTGTTCATTGAAGCACTAGTGTTCACTTCACTACAGATCCTCACTGAAGCGTTGATCCTTCCTTGGTGCTATTCTCACTCCATGAAGACACGCACAGAAGTGAGACTTTTCATTCAGGTCCCAGACAAAGCCTTCAAACAAGCCAGTTGTCAAGAAAGCAAACTGCTTATTGGCCAAAAATTGTTTCCATTCATTCCCCACACTCATTACAGTTCAGCAGCAACCACTCTGCTCTAACCTGAGTCTCTCCCTCTGGAATACTTAATTGCTGCTCCCTTTCTGTGTAGTTTCAGAGGTTGCAAACACATGAAAGCTGAAAATTATTTCTGTTGATTATGGATTAATCTCATTCATACTAAGAGAGGAAACTGGCAGATAATTTTACTGTAACAAAGCATTAGTACTTGTTTGGTAGAAAAGGTGCTACAGAAAGTATGAAATATGTTTTTGTAATAGTGTGTATGTTTCTACTCCTATCCCTTAACGCATCAGTGTTACAATGATTCAGGTTGCACGGGGCCATTACAATCATTTAAAACAGGATCATCCATCAGCAAAAGAATTTTTGATGTCTGATTTCCTTTGAATTCTTCTCCTTATTTGTCTTCTAATGATCATCCCAGCTCTATGTAAAATCCCTCTGTCACCTGTATGTCCTGTTCTGTGAGAGATTTGTGTCTGCTGACAGCTTATTGACAGAGTATCTAATGGCCATGTTCTTGCCTTGCCGTCAGTTCAGGCCCTTCTCCTCTTTTCAGCTATTGTTCTTTATGTACTTTCATAGGAGTTTAATTATCCTTGACATTTCTGTCCTTCTCTCTAAATTAGATGAAAGTCAGTAGGGAAATGGAGGAGTGACCTGGTGGGAATAGGAAAGACAGTCAGTTCAGGTTTTCCTTAGGGAACCTTCTAAGAAGAGGAGCATCACTAGTTTATTAAATCTAGACAGACATTGTGGAGAATTGTAGAGAAAGAAATGCTAAAATTTAGGTATGAGGTGGAAAATGTGTTCCCAGTTTTTTGATATTCACACCATATGCACTGAAATTTCTAGGTAACGGATCAGATTACCTGAGTTGGAAGTCTTTTTCTGTTTAGTGTGTATATTAGTCCTTTAAACCCAGGTGAGCATCTACTTCAGATAACTAAAGTTGACACTGTGAATACTGTCCTCAATGCTTCTTTTCCCCTTCTTGTCCTTTCCTAATGTTTTACTTTGTGAACTTGTGCATCACATAAAGGCTGAACATGGTTTCCTAAAGGTTCTTTTGAACTTTTCTTTGCAGTGGTTTGGTGACCTTGTGACTCCAGTTTGGTGGGAGGATGTATGGTTGAAAGAAGGTTTTGCTCACTATTTTGAGTTTGTTGGGACAGACTACCTCTACCCAGGATGGAACATGGTAAGTTAGTTCTATTTTGTTAATGTGAAGACTCTGTAGAAAAATTGCTCTACTGTTATACTTCTGCTTCTGTTATAGACAAGAAATGCTGAAAAATACCAAATGATGCATGCAAGTATCAGATGTCAAATGAAGCAAAATCACTAGGTGTGAAATAATTTGACAGCATTCCAGAAGTGTAATCTGCAATTTTTGCAAAAGAAATAATGTCATGTCTATCATAACCCAGAATTAAAATAACTGCTGTCTCTCTGCTCAGAAATATTTTGGACAAAAACAGTTATGATTAAACATGGACCTTTTTTTTAAATGCTGATATAATTGGATTTTATCCACAAGATAAATTGAAAAGACATGTTTGGCTAAAACATTCTATAAAGTGGAACATATTTTTTCTTACAGTATTCTATTCTTCTCTCCCTAAGTTTATTCTTTTTGTCTTCCTGGTATTGTTGGGCCATCTAGCAGTAGATGGTAAATTAACATGGAATATATGAGAGTCTAAGTTTCGTTATGATTTCTGGCTGTATACAGTTGGACATGCTTTGTCAACTGGTGTGCAAATACTGGAGTTCTCTGAAGGCAAACTGGGAATTTCATGCTAGGACATAATTTTGGAGTCCTTCTGTTTATCATACTGTACCTAGTCTGGTCCAGTATGAATTGTTGTAGTCTAGCTATATTACATTTCAAAAAAAAAATAAGAGATACAAGACCTCAGTAAAAGAAATTGTGTATGAAGTCATGTTCCTAAAGAGATTTTATTGTCTACTGGATATATGTTTCTTTTAGCTGACCTTTTGTATTTACATGTGTTTAATTATGTGGCAAAATATTTATTATAAATCCTGATTGTCTGATAGAGATTTTTTGGAGCTTGGATGTTTTGCTTAAACTTTTGTAAACTAACTTCCAAAAAGTTATTTTTTTCTGATTTCTGGATGATTTATTGAGTATTCTTATCCCATTAACTTTTGCATGCCATGAACTGAAGATGCTGTGAGTTAAAGCTAATTTTTAAAAAATAATTGTATACAAGTACTCTTGTTTTAGTTATACTTCTTGTGAAATTTTAATTTTTTATAGTATATTATTTTTTTCTTTCAAGTGTCAATTTTAGTTTATAATTGTGTTATGAAAAGGAAAACAAATCTTTGTCTGAAATGACATCTGTCTAGCTTAGATGGGCTTGGTGGGTCTACCCTGCTTTGGCTACATTAAAACTCATTATATTCATCTTTTTGAAGAACACAACCTGAATTACAATGTAATGATTCTAATTATGACTGCAATGAAATCTGGCAGGCCTTTATGATTTCAGTATAGTGAAGTGTCATAGATGACAACATTTATATACTGAATTTTATCTTCAAATCATCTGTCATTTGTTCTTCATATCAGTCTAACAAAATCAGAATAAATTTGCTTTAGAAATCATTTGGAATTTAGTATATATATTTGCTTGAAACTTTTGAGGAATAAATACAATCTTCACTGTTACGCAAATGACAAGCCCATCACATGAAATCTTGGCATTTTAGCAGAATACAAGCAAAACAAATGGATTGAACAAGATACAGAACTTAAACTGGGAAGTCAGAAATGTGCTGCATAAATTAGAATTAACTACAGAAATACTGCTGTGCCTGAAAAAATACTAATCTATCAAACTTTTCCTTAAATTAAAAAGGAGGTAGACATAAACTGTTTATAAAGCTTTGAATATCTTTGGCCTTTGATATAAAAATGACCATATTGACATATTTTAATAATTGGAAAATGAGATGATCCTCTTAATGAGTTAAACATTTAAACATGCTACATTCTTTGCAGACTGGAGTAGGAGTCAATACTGTCATGTTTCAGCCTTATTACAAAGATTGTAGGAAGAGGAAACAAAAGTTACAGTTACTGAAATTTGACTTGCTGGTATTTGTTATTGGTATAAAATACACTTGCTGTTTAGATCATACTGACTGACATTTGTAAACTCGAAAAAATTGAAGTGAGCATATATGAAAAGAGGAACTGTTTGAAAAAACTTACTGTTTTTAAAAAGTGAAGGATGCAGTACAAGCTTCATGAATCAGTTGCAAAAACAATAAATACAAACCTTATTTTCTGTAATGATGGCTAAACATATTCCAGCATTGTGGATGGTGTTTTCTCAGCAGTCATTCATACCTGTGGCATAAAAATAAAAAAGTGTTATGGTGTATGTTCCCGCAGCTGTTTACTTCAGGAAAATCAAATATATTACCAAAGTAATAAACCAAACTATTTACCAAAATCCTCTTTAATTCTAAATAATTGGAAAAGTTAGTTAGTTAACTTTATTTTCTCTTGTAGTTCTGAAATGTTAACCTTTCCTCAGGAAGCCTGTGGACTAAAATGTCAAATACAGCTTATTGTCAAACTTTTATTGTAAGACTTTTCTGGGTAAGTGTAGAAGCAGAATACTGGTAGTCCATTCCAGAAAAAGGACTTTGGTTTGGAAATGCAACTTGCCCAGTATGAATACATCTGAAAAAAAATTGATCTATCCACAGCTTCCTACTTAAGTTTTTGAATGTGTATGCACTACAGGCACATAAGCTTGCACCATTCAGGCTCATAAGACCTTGAAGTTTTGCTACTACTTGTCTGAAGATTCTTCTCTTTTAGCAGAGCTGAGTGTTTTTCAGTGTCCATTTTATTTGGTATTCATAGTCTTGATATGGCTGAACCTGAGACTCTTGAGGAGAGCTATCTTTTAGGCATGTTCATACCATTATAACTTAGACCAGCATCACCGAGTTCTGCACAGAGCAGAGGTCCGTGTGTTTTATTTGAAACGTGTTTTTTGGCTTTTCCTTCTTCTCTAGGTTCTCTAGGTTCCTTAGCTTACTTAAATATTTTTCCCCACTATGAGGTTCTTCATTTTACCAGTTTTTGTTCAGACTTACAGCAGGAAAGACAAAGGGATAACAATGACTGAACGTGCTATGGAGCTGTAACATTCTATTGAGCATTCCAGCAGGTCTAGAATTTGTCTTATCCAGAAGGCATTTACATACTTCATCAGGCTTGCACTAGCCTAATGAGAAAGGAATTCCCGTCCTTATTAAATTATTCAAGTCCTTATTAACAATTGCTGTTGTTACGTACTGGATGCTCCTATTGAAATTTTGTGTGAAGAACAGAATGAAGAGGCATTCTGATGAGGTGTCTATTATCCACTGCAGTTAATGTACTCTTCCAAGGAAGTGAATGAAATTTTGCTGGTTTTAAAAGAGCAAGATGAGCTTTCTGTGCTGAGAACCTTCATTGTTATCCCACTGGTCTTAATATCTTTTTTCAAATTTAAGTTAATTCAAATGAAAGCTAGAAATTCTCGTTTTCTTCCCTCAGCTGAAAAATAGGTCTCAGCATGTTACTTTTTATCAGATGAAGCTACATTTTGCAGGAAATCTCTCTCTCTTAGGCAGTTATTAGACATTTTCCATGGCAAGGAGTTCACCATTCTTTCCATCTCAGCCTCTTGCCTTACCTGTCCCCCAAATTAAGAGGTTTTTGAAATTCTTATTCTGAAATGCCTCAAATTCTTATTCTCAGGTCTCATTCTCAAAGGTCTTAAAAGTTTAAACAGTTTTTTCTCTGTTGTCAGGATAATTTTAGAAAGAAAACTGTTTCTGCAAAGTGTTCCTCCCAGAGATCAGAGAATTTCACTTGATCACATGTGCTCAGAGTAGTCATCTGCATGTGATTTCCCTGGATATTGCTATTTTATGACTTAGAAAGAGATGAGATTTCTGTATTAAAGGTTTACCGTATAACTGTTGACTCTCCATGCCATCAAAAAGCAACCACAGCTGGAGGTAAGACCTTAATGCCCCACACATTGTAATCTGATATCTGTGAAAAGGGCCTCACCTATTTGTAGGATCAGTGAAAAGAAAAAAATTGCAACAGGAAATACATTCTAGTAATTTCCATTTCATAGCTCTGTCTTTTCTCATCTACCCTGCTCACCTTCCTCCTTTCAGAGGCCTGTTTGCAGTTAGATATTACATCTTCCTCTTGGTTTGTTTCTCTCATTGGCCTGAAAACCTTTGCACGTGACTTTGTAAAGGAAAGAATTCAGCTGAGGCTTGCAGATTCAAGAATTTATTGACTGATATTTTGTCTCCTTATTTTCTCATGGAAAAGAACCATCATGTTTGTCCTTGAATGTCTCTGGTATTGGAGTGGGTTTTGAGGACTATGACAGAAGGAGTTACTGGCATGTGGTTTGCCCTTACATCCATCAAATGAGCATCAAATACTTTAGCAGTCAGTACCTGACTTGATGCTGAGAAAGCATTTCACAGAGCCAAGCTGCCTTCTCCTCTTTCTTTATTACATAAAAAATAGCTCTGCTGACAACTTTATTGGCAGAGTCAAGGTATAGTACATCAGTGATAACTTTGAATCCTATGTCTTCTTGACCCATTGATGCTTTGGGATAAGGTCTTCCTCTGTCTTGTCTGATTACTACTTTCATAATTAAGAATGGTCAGAATTTTTCCTAGTATTCAATGAAAAACTTAGTGTTTACAGGAAAGGGCACCTTTCCTCTTTCTTGAAGTGAACTGTGTTTCCTTTACACTACTAGGTTCCATAGTATGGAAAATCCTGTGGTTACTACAGGAAGTTCAAAATAATAATGAGGTTGTGTGTCAACATTTCTGTTTCAAAATAAGTAAGGAATTGATAAATGATCTTTGTTGCCTATCTTTCTCATTGACTCAATTAAAATAATAAAAGTAAATTCAGCCATTAGACACATGGATATCTTTAATGTACTTTGACTCACATTGCCTCCTAAAGTGTTTGCCTCCATCTGTAAAGACTTCTAAGGCATTGTTTGACTCATAGAAAACAGAAAATAATAAAAGTTTTGAAGCAGACTTAAGACATGGGCCTTTTTGATTTATTTCAATTATTATTTTGGCATTTCAGACCTGAGCTGTAGCCTGCTTGATCCTGCTGGCTCAGCATTGAGGGAGATTCAGCCTCTCATTTTTTAAAACTACTTTCATCTCTTCTTTTATGGTTAAAGGCTCCTCATGCTGGTGTAAAGTAAGCCTTTAATTAGTACCACATGGAGTGTTTTTCCTCCAGTAGCTGCACAGAGAAGTCAGTCCTTGTATGATTTTCTATTTTAATTCAACTATGGGGGAAGCTTTCAATGTAAAATTAACTAGAATCTCACATATAATTGACTTTAGCAGGAAAAAAGAGATTGTAAAGGTAAGATGCAAGATCTTGTGTTTGCTAATTACTAGCCCTTTTAAAGTATACCAGTTAAGAAATCCTTATACTAAATTTTGCTTATAACTAAGGAAATAAATTTCCCTCTCTACATGGTCTTCCTGAATGCGGGTGGGTTTTTTTTAATGCTCTGGCAAAGTAGATTAATATATAGAATTCTTAACTTTAAGCAGCTAACTCTTAACAGTTAGAGGTCAGACATAAATGAACATCAACATTTAGATGAAACATATATTAAAGAGATTAAGTACAGGTTTGGAGAATGTCAGTGTCTCTTCTTGTAATTTTCTGGTTATCTTGAGGCAGCAGTTTAAATGACATTATGATGAGAGCTTTAGTGTTGTGTGAGTTCAGATCTTCTGGGTTCAGGATTTGGATGAAGATTTAGTTTCAGAAAAAAAATTCCAGCCAACTGGCTGAATTTCACATAATTTTGAATTAGTAGCTGCTTTGTCTTTGCTAAAAATGAGATAGAAATTTTACAGCAACTTTTGCCTTAAGGCAGGGACTCACTTCAAGATGGCTCTGCTGAAACAAGAATATGCACTTCATCAGGAAGCATAGTTGATATGGGAAATTCAATTACAAAGTTTAGTTGTATATTTGGGGTCATTCTTAACAGAAAGATTCTATTTCTCAAATTTTCAGCAGTCTTGAATACACTACCACTGTTTCTTTTAAAATCGTGACAGTGTGCAGTTACTTGGAGTACAAACTGATAATTGATAAGTAATTTTTGGAGTGCTAGCAGAACGTCTTTGGTTCCTTCAGGAATTAGCTCATTGAATGTCATCACTTTCAGGTTGATACAAAGTCTAGGTGTGCAATACCTGGAAAGTATTTTCTTTGCTGATGACCTCAGGCAGTTGTTGCTGGAAGTTGACACAGTATTCCAGCCACATCTTAAAGCCACTTTTCATTCAAGTATTATTTACTGTTTCTTGAATTGAGGTGATTTTCCTCTACAGATTTCCTCTGTGAAGTTTGCATTATAGGATAAGCTTCATGCTATGTAACGCATCTGGCGTACAACCAAATCAAAGCTGTATCTGATAAATGAAGTGGAGAGAGGAAAAAGAAGTGGAAGTAGCTGATGAAATTGTTTAAGAACTCCAAATCAATTACCCTTATGCTTGGCATCGTGAGCAGGCGGTCATGAATATCTGGTTTGGCATTCCATTGAAAAGAAAATACATATCCAGTTCTCCTTCCTGATACTCAGAGCTTTTGGTCTTCCTAAACTATGAACTCATAGAACATCTACCTTTTCTATAACAACAAAAACGGTCAGTTAGTGTGAAAATTTCTCGAGGACAGGGACAGAAATTTTGCGAGGTCTTTGTCTGAAAATGCAGACAAGAGGGTTATGAAGGTAGACATGTTCACAGCTGATAAATGTAAATCTGTTTCAGGTCTCCTTCAACAAGCTATACACATAGTTTAAGCACACATGCAGACATGTAAATTTAAAAGAAAAAAAGAATTGTGTAAACTGTTGGGAAGAGAGAAAGAAACAGCACTTTCTTTTGCAAGCACTCAGGAGACTGCATTATGACAACTTAGGATTTAAAAGCTTGTAGAAAGAATAAGCAACCAGGGCGCGCTTTCCCTATAAAACCCGAGTTTGGTGTCTTGCAAATGCTTGTTTTCTCAGGCATGAAAGATCACTTATCTTCTTTGTGTTCTTGATGGCTAGTAAAGCTTTATATTTTGAAGAAGATATTTTCAGAAAGTTTGTCGGGAAAATCGTTTGCAGATTTGCACACCAATGTTAAGCTTTATTCATGTAGATTTCTCAGTCCATAAAATGTTCAAATGGCTGTCCCAGAACAAAGGCGATGCCTTTAATATTGAGGCCTTTGATCTCTTCTGCATGCTAATTATCAGTTTTGACTTTCATTATGCTGTTCCTTTTATTCCACTGGCAGAAGTTTTCCTTTTTTTTCCATTTCATTTTAGTTCTTTTCTCTGATACTTTGTGTTAATTTTTAGAAATTATTTTTATGTGACTAGGTATTACATTATTGTCATACTAACTTGTACTCTTATATTATGCCTCAATCTGATATTGTAAAATCATCAGCAATAACCCCTCTCCATTACATCATTGTTATCCTGTTATGCACAATAAATTTTTAATGTCTCTTGAAGGTATGGTCATTTCTGCCAAAAGCGTTATTTCCTTTCCATTTAGAGGTAAATGTATTTGAATGGTGGGCACCCTGTTGGAGATCAATATGTGAAGAATTACACTACCTTGCTATGAACCTTTCTAACCTAGAACAAGGTGACTTTGAATTTGGCTAATGAGGAGAGAGCACAGAGAAAGAATAAATCTTGGAGAAAAACTCTATGCAAAGCAGAGAAGGTCTTATTGACAAGAATTGAAAGAAGTCATTCCTATGAATAGACAAATACTTGAATCTAGTGACTATAGATGTTTGAGAAATAATCAGAAAACGTAAATATTTGAAAGATATGTTCATCGGGTAACAGCACTTCAGAATCTGCACCTGGAAGTGTTCTAAAGAGTAAGAAGGAAAGCAACTAGAAATAATTGTCATGTCTTCTGTTCTCAACACAGGTCTGGTGTCCCAGACATTGACTATGCACAGTGCAAGGAAGCTTCTGAGGAAAGAAGATGAAGTGCTGGGACTCCAAGTGTGCAGTAGGAAAATAGGGAGCAGATGTGCTTCTTCTTTGCCCTTAAAGGAAGGCCCAAATTTGTGTGGAAGCAGCTCTCTTCTTATTTCAGTCTTGGCTTCTGTGCTGCAATACCAACTCCTGCTCAGAGCCCTGGCTCTGTGTTAGCATAGCACAACATTGCACTTACATGTAGCTACCAACATTTTCCAGGCAAGGCTTCAAGACTCACTTGAAGCTCTCTTTTCCTTACAAGTAGATCACAGTCTTTGGCTTTTGTCTTGCAGTTGAACTTTCTCAGAGGATGGTCATCGTGAACAATTTTTTGGCACCTATCATCTTGACAGTTTGCTGGTCTCATTAAACACGTTCTAAGATTGATTTCCGTTGCAATTTCTGTGCTAGATGTTTCTTTACTCTCTCTTAAAACAGATCAATTCTACTGTACTGCTTAGGGTAAAATAACTGGGGAATAGAATTCCCCTCTTCCATCACTGTAAGCAGTTGTAAGTCTGTAAACTGTAAGTCATGTGTTGGTCTTTTCACCTTAATGTGATGCTAGGACTTCAACAGCTGAGGTAGTGTTTCTTCAACATAATTGAGGCAGTTTTACTTTCTTTCTGCATTTCTGCTTCCTATTGCCTTTTCAAACTGTAGGCCCCTTGTCAACCAGGAGACTTTCTCTGCCTCCCTGGCGTTATATTTGGGTCTCCTTTTCAAATTTGCTCTCAGAGTCTTTGTACTAAAACAAAAAAGTAGGAATGTTTTGGTAATCTTTTTACTTCAATAAATTTAGCTTTTTTAGATTCAGCTTTAAAAACCTTCTTAATTCTCACTAAACTGTAAGGTTGCATTTTTGGAGGCATACTAACTATTCCATCTATATCCCACTGTGATGAGCTGCCATAAATTTCAAGGAAGTCTGCAACTTCCTTTTGAAGGGAAGAAGGGCAGGCACTGATCTTTTCTCTGTGGTGACCAGTGACAGGACCTGAGGCAATGGCCTGAAGCTGTGTCAGGGGAGGTTTAGTTTGGATATTAGAAAAAGGTTATTCAACCAAAAGGTGGTTGTGTACTGGAACAGGGTTCCTGAGGAACTGGTCACAGCAGCAAGCCTGACAGAGTTCAAGAAGCATTTGGACGATATGCTCAGGAACATGGAGTGCCTCTTTGAGATGGTCCTGTGCAGGGCTAAGGGTTGAACTTGATGATCCTTGTGGATCCCTTCCAATTTAGCATATTCTAAGATTCTGTGATACCATACATCTGATGAAATTGGAGTTTTATTACTAATAGAGAATGTGAATGAAGTGTAACCAAAATATCTACAATCCTTTACAACTCAGTGGTTTTCCCTGAGTAGGACTGTCATAATAATTGTTTCCCTACACTTTTTTTTCCCCATTAAAATAGGGCTGTTACTAACTGTGTATGCATGAGAAAATTTGGAATTAGCAATAATACGAACAAGACATTACTTTTTACCTTCACAAACCTTACTTCATACAGCCAGCTGAGAGCACTTAAGAGCATGTTAGGTAATTGGCTTTCCTGCTTCCTGTGTTTTTAATTGTCTGAATACAGAGTCAGCTGCAGGTACATTTCTCGTGGTCTAATGAATGTTAACATAAAGGTTTATTTCCCGGTGGATCAGCACTGGAAGAGCTTTTTGGCTGTCTTAAAAAAATAATTTAAATTTATACATTGATACCAAAACCTTGCCACACAAGAAATTAAAAATAGAATTTATTATGTAATTGTGTGGTTATTTTATCTGAGGACATCAAGATAGCTTTTGAAAAAAAATGCAGCATTCCTAGAGTTTCTTTATATTATGGCAAAATGGTTGACATTAATTCAGGAACTGTTAAAATTTCGATAAAGTTTGAGATATGTCATTTCAGGATGAAAAAAGCTTATTTAAACCTGCCATAATTTTTAAGTCACTCTTCACGATTATTTGTGACTTGAAAAAGCAAGTAAACGAAGCTCTTCCTGACACTATGTTCTGGATTACAGACATCTGTGTGAATGCAATATGAGGAATTTTTAAGGCCTGTCACTTCTCAGCTGAAAAAGCCCCATCTACTTGTACTGTAAAAATGAGTGCAGCACAGTTTGTAGAGTATACAGACATGTTCACTAATGTTGCTGTCAGAGTAAATAGGGAACAGTTTTGACTTACAATCTGTAATCCATATTTATAGAAGATATAGAAACAAATTCGTATGTTGGATGTTGTTTGGGTTTGCACCTGCTTCTGATGTGACTTTTACTATATTGTTTAACTTCTACATGCAGCTGTTTTTCCACTTGTAAAGACAGGTATTAGTGATTTCCTCCAGATGGAAGTTATAGAGTTTATAGAGGACTCAGGCTTTTCAGTAGAAAGGATTTCTGTACCAAAATTAGAAAAGACACTGCAGTCATCTGCTGTGACACTGCTGTAAGCTCTGTTCATTGTCCCATGGCAGTTGACAGTTGAACTTAGCAGTAAGAGCCAAGTGACTTAAATTTTGCTAAATAAAGCAGTAGAAATTGTATTTATCCATCTCTGTCAAAATTTGTCATACCTGCATATGCAATGAGCTTGATAACTTGTAGCATCTTATCTATTTTTGTGTTGAAGACTGTGCCATTTTGCCTCTCTCTCCATCCCCTTTAACTGTGAATAAAAAGACATATTCAGCATTGCAGTCTGCACCTACAGATGCATTTTTATTCATTTAATAGTCCTTAATTTCAGTCAAGTTTCATTGCAGCAAAAGATCTCAAGTCTGAACCTATTCCACATAGCTGCTCAAGATTGTAGGAGGGAATGGTTGGTTTACATTCAAACTGGAACATCTGATTTTAGTCAACTGTCATATTAGTCAACTGCCTCTGATAACTGCATCATTTAGGTACTACTGTAAATGTGTATTTGTCTGTGATGCTACTGCATATGCTGTATTTCAGGAAAAGCAGAGATTTCTGACAGATGTCCTACATGAAGTGATGTTGCTGGATGGGTTGGCCAGTTCACATCCAGTGTCCCAGGAGGTACAGCAAGCCACAGATATTGACAGGGTGTTTGACTGGATTGCCTATAAAAAGGTGAGAATAATTAAACTTATCTATCTCTTTAGATATGTCAGTAGCTATCAAACGAGCATGTTCCATCAGTAAAACAAATACTATTGTGAAACTGCATACATTGTGGTGGCTACTAGTTTGGAAACTAATTTATGTGAAATAAATTTGGAATATATTATACTGATTTTAGCCATTCAACATATCAAGTGTTATTAAATGTTATAAATAAATTTGAGAGGGTGTCAGAATTCTGTAAGAAGATTTAGGGGTTTTTATTACTATTTATTTTGTGACAGTGTCTGAATTCTCTTAGATGTTTTAAAAAGCAGAAGGATGTGTAGTCTTTATCCTATTGAAACTCTCTAGAAATACTGTCAAGGGCTGCAGTTAAATTTTTTCTGTTTTTTTCTATGCATGAGAATTTTTATATCAGCTAGTGGAAACTCTGAAGTCATTGCTGAAGAGTAAGAGTGGAGAAACTGCCTTCTCTGTTGAGAAGAAATATGTAAAGAAAAGAATATGTATTAGATTCAGGCAACTTCAAATTTTATTTCAGTGATTAGGAAGTCTTTCGGCCAGGTTTTGGACTGAACAGCTTCTGTACGGGAGTGAGAGGGCTGCACACTTTCCCCTTCTGCATCGCATGACTGGTCTTGCTGTTAGCATACGGCTTGAAAGCTGATGGTTTCCATTGCATTTCATCTTATTCTCTGCTACAGAGTATGATATGTAATACTGTGCCTTAATATCATGACCAAATGTATTTGCTGTGTGACACAGTGGCTGCTGCCTGTATGGAGCTCTCCAATATAGTTACAAGAGACTTTTGACTATTGCCTTTGTGTCTGATAACCTTTTCTTCTGCATCATTAGCTGGCTAACATTATGCTGTAGCAAGGCAGCAGCAGCATAGCACTGACATGCTGCCTGAACCTCCGATTTATCCAGTGCTCATTCTGTGCTATAAAAGATATGTATCATCTCTTATGGTCATGAGTTATTCCTAGAAAGCAACAACTTCACCTTGGTCCTCTTCCATGAAAGGGTCTTGCGTGAATGAGAGTGTGTGTGTACATGGCCATGTAATAGATCGACAATGTAATATACAATCACAAAATACTTAGGAAAATATTTTGAAATACTGGAGTTGCTCAAGAGCCAAAGTAACATATTCAAAAAATCCCTTAGCTAGCTTTGTAAACATTGCTTTTGGCCAATTAAACTGTAACAGCCAGCAGTTTTAGCTTACTGAATATTCTCATTGTTTAAATGGTTCAATCGTATGTTTGTTGGTGATGACTGAACCTAGATAGGTTCAGAGGCTTATCTCACAATGTTATCTTAATATTTCAAGCTAATTGTTTTTTCTGATTAATATGGTAATAGTGACATCACGCAGTTAACTGTAATACTTGACACCTCATCTTACAAACACTTTGCAGATGTTAAGTAAGTTTCATTTACATTGGAATGACAAAATAGGACAGTAGGATGGATCTGTATACTGTTAGCTATTTCATGTTGATAGGATCAGTTTGTTTTCTATGCAGATTACAGCACACTCTCTATCTTGTATCTATCCATTTAAAGGTTCCTTTTTCAGTGTAACAGTGGCCATGCCCAGTGGATACAGTAGTATCTCCTCTCAGCTTCTCTTATGGCCAGCTGTTCTCAACCCTAATGGCACTGTGTTCACAAAAGGGCACGATCCTGTAAATTTTGAGCACAGTTGCCAGATCTAGTAAGCCACCTTGGAGAATGGCAATGGAAGAATTTACTTACGTATCTGCATAGCTGAGGAAGATAAAATACCTGCTCTTTCAACCATTAAGTCTTTATTTTCCTGTCTGATAATTTGTCTGTCTGCTATTCTCTGGAGCTTTTCATCCTTTTAGTTTAGATACAAGCAAATTATAGTAGGAAGAAACTTTCCCGACTTGACTTTGTAGCTGCTCTTTTCACTGTTTCTGTACCTTCCTTCTAACACCTGACACTGTATCCTTCTGAGGCTAAATTAGAGCAAATGTAACATATTTTACACCTTATATTGTTTCACTCCTATGTAACCTTCTATGCATGCATGCATGCATTGCTTACAGTTAAAATCAATTCTGTAAATCAAGCTCGTTTACTAGATATCTGGAATATTTGCCTATTCTTACAGCTCTCTAGTGTCTGCCAATGTAAATACTGTGAAGAATAAAATGTCAATCAATTCCAAACTGTAAAATTACACTGGAGGCTTTTACCTGGTCAGGTGCATGCTTATATATTTTCAGGTACCTCAAAGCCCTCCTTACACAATGAGCTCTGCTGGAAGGAATAGTGCTGCTGGTGTTTCTGGAATGTCTTTTTGGTTGGCTGTTGACTGATCTTTTAAATTGCTGTGAAGTATTAAGTTCTCAGAAGTTTTTTTCCTGTTGACTCTAGTAAACTTTTAATCAGGACTATCAGTGAGGACTTTCCAACTGTCTTAAATAAAATGTTTTTGAAGAGTGTACCACTGTTGTGTAGTATCTTCTCCCTACATTTTGGAATCTTTTTTTTAAAATGCTCTTTTAATTTTTTTTTCATTTTGTTTGTTCTTATTTTAATGTTCACCTTGTGCTCCCTGGAACCTTGGATTGTTCATGTGATCTCTTTTTTCACAAATTTTCTATATGATATTGAAATGATGAAACTTTCTCCCATCTAATTTTTGTCCAGTGTAATGACAGTCATAGACTGTCACTATAGTTTCATTGTCTTTACTGTCATCAATATGACATAAATCAATTAGACACCATTAAAGTGACAACTCTGCAGAAACTCAGCTGTCGTTTTAAAGATATGCTTTTTTCTTTCTATACACTTCAGAAATGACCGTTCAAGTGTGCTATTTAAATGCCTCAGAGCTGAATGTGTTTTTAATTTCCACTTTCTTGTCCTCAGTGATTGCATGTTAAGAAATCTCATGACAGAAACCCCTGAAGAATAGCATTCAAGTAATCCCACAAGCAGAGTGCACAAGCAGTGTGGCAGCACAGAATGTTTTTCCACTTAAGCTGTTGAGGGTAATGTTTGCCTCTTTTAAAAGCATCATTCTTCAGATAGGAGCACATCATCCTGTACTAGGCCACAAATACTTAGAGAAAAATGTGAAATCGTGATAGTTCATTAATATACAGTACTGGTAGATGATTCAAGGCTCTCAAGTTACATCAGAGAGTGGATATGTCTTCCTAGTGCAGCTGGAAGTGAGATAGTGTCCTCTCACGATGATGGGAAAACTGTTTATATCCCAAGTGCAGTAGAAAATAAAGCCTGTTGAACACAAGAGTGGATCTGAGGATTATTAAATCAAAGCAAAAAGTGTGACAGCCTTTCCACACCAGAAATAACTGACAGCAGGAATTATAGCCCTGGAGAGCTGCAGCATCAGAGGAAAGAGTGCAGCAAGGAAAACATGAGGAGCAACAATCAGCAAGGAACAACCAGCTGTAATAAAATGGAAAAACAAGGCACCTACATCTCAAAGGGAGCAGCCAGACCCAGAACAGCATGAGAGAGAGTGATCCCAAACAGAATTAAAGGAGTCATAGCCCTAGATGAGCAGCTACAGCCAGATAAGAGAAGACATGAAAGGACTTGTAGAGAGCCAGATATCTGAAGTTGTTTCCATCAGCCTGCTGTGTGCTTTGAAGTGTGCTGGTTGAAGATTCTGGTCTCAATCAGATGAGGCAAGACCAGTATAATGGAGTGTAACTAAAGTATGCCAAATAGAACATGTCATGTTGAGTGACGAACAGTAATCAAAACAAGGAAGAGGATGACTGGAATAGGAAAGAATATTAATTTTTCTCCCTTCCTGAAAGTAAAAAGAACCTCAGCAGTGAGATCAGTTACTGACTCTGACTTTATAATGCAAACAATTCATTATTTCCTAAACCTCTATATGTATAATTTCCTTTTCATACGTAACGCTATACCACTTCTTTTAAAATGCTTTTTCCTGCTTTCTGTGTCAAGTGATGGAAGGAAGATATATCTTTGATAGTAATAAAGGGAGATCATGCTCCTTGCCTCCCTTCAAAAGCAACATTCTGCATTAGGAAATCTGTTCAATTGGAAGTTTACGCGAAGAAAAGTGCTTGGCTTCCTGTGTGTCACAATAACAGTTCTGGCAATGGAGAATTTAAGAAATTGAAAGTAGTGGCTTTTGAGTGTAATTCTCTTTGAAAATTTACAGTGTAGCATATTCTGCAGGAGTGTGGAAGAACAGGAGGGCTAATGCAGGCATTAGAATGGCTTTAAAAACTTTCAAAAACTTTGTTTTTTTTACTTCTCTTTGTCATGCACTGGGAAAGATATTGGCTCTGTAATAAAAAAAATAAAACAGAAAGAACCCTCGTTCTGAAACATGTATTCTGTCCAGTAAAACCAGGAGTATTAGTTCATAAGAAAACCTGTTTATGAGTGCAATGAAATTGTCATGTGACCACAGAAAAGTGAGAATAGATCATTAATAGTGAAAGAAATACTAGATAAATGCATATAAATAGTTAAATAGGTTTTGTTTTTAGTCTTTCAGTTAGTTAAATCAATAACACTAGGTAGTATCCAGCTGGTTAAAAGTCTAAAAATGCAACACGGGTGATTTTAGAACTCAATATAAAGGGAAAGCCTTTCTTTCTCCCTAATTTAGCTGTGATGTTGTCTGTGAGTGCCATTAACTCCTGACTGTACATTTGCGTGATGCTTGTTTCTCTTCTATGACTTGTGAGCGCAACAGGTCAGTGCTCAGATTGCAGAAGGTGCTTTCAGGAGCCATTTGTTCCTAATGCACTGTAACAGAGGAAGTATCTTGTAATGACAATAATGTCTTTCTGTTTAGATAAAAGGCTGTAGGTTGTTACTGCTTCCAGTATGAAAGTCATTGAAACTCAGTCAGTGAAACCTATAGGTTCAAGTTCACAGCAGCCCCAAGAGTATGTGACTTAAAGTACACAGGCTATTCCCGCCCAGTCAGTGGATTCCAGTACATAAAGCTAAATGGCTGCTTCAAGATATTTAAAATACGTCTCTTAAGGCATCTGAACATCTTCCTAACTCAAGCAAGAAAAACTGTCATTAACCCTTTACGCTGTTTAGTGTATGCTAAGATACTATTTTCTAAAGAAGAAACTTAGAAACCACTGTGTGTGATATATAAGCAGCTGCATACCAACAGTGCTTCAGGAGTGTTATGATCCCCACACCAGGGACAACTGTATAGAGGTTTGATTGGAAATAATAAAGATGGAGCATAAATGTTAATAAAACCATTTTATTTTAATGAAGAGCTCATTACACTAGATTGCTCAGTCCAGGTAAAGCGATTGGGAAGATGTGACCTGTTGTGGTACTAGTCTTTTGCCTGTTCCCCATGGAAAGGCGATGGCAAATTGCAGCTCCCAAGGGCTGGAGGAGATGATCAAAGCAGAAATGGCAACAGTGGATCTAGACATGCCCTACCATCCTCTATCCCCGACAGGGAATAGAAGTAACAAGATAGTGCATCTGTGTCTCAGATGTTTCTATGGCTTAACAAAAAGTGTTGATAACAATAGATGTACACAGAGGTACACCAACCTATGCAACAGAGTTCCTGAAATGCCCTTACCTTTTCTGCTTCTCTGTTTATACTTTTTAATGGTCATTTTACTTCAGTGCCTGGTAAAGTTACAGAGAAGATTATTCTGGAAAGTACTGGAAAACACCTGAAAGACAATGTAGTCATTGGCCACAGTGATGCCTTAAAAGGCCAAAAATAACCCTCTAACACTCCTTTTGAGTATTAGAAAGCAAAGCATCCTTTATTTACAACATGCTGGGTGTGTAGGAATCATTTACAAAGTACGCACCTAGAATTACAGAGGTTCTACAGTTTTATACTATAATATCTAGACATAATATCATCTATTTCATCCACTTCCCAAACTGTCCCTGCTGCTCTCATCACATCTCGGATGCGCCTTCCAATATGGGTCAGGGGCCCCGAAGAGACCCCCATCTTCCTCTTCCTCTGTTACCTTTGGTTCTTGGCACAATACCACGCCCTCTGGAACAGTTTCAAGGCTTTGGATGAGGTTTGACTGACTTTGCTACATTTTATGTCTCGGAGTCCAGTTTCTCAAACACTAGGAACTCTTTATCTTGCTGGCATTTCTATCTCTGGAAAACTCTTATCAAAGGTGAAAAAGTCCATTTACAAAACTTGTATGAAGTTACTAGTAAGCTATATAGTACAGGTTTTAAGGCTACAACAGCCAGCACGGCTTCATGAAAGAAAAGTCCTGCTTATGAAACCTTTTTTTTTCTATGACATGGTAACTCACCTAGTTGATCAAGGGGATCCAATTGATGTAATCTTTTTGAATTCCAGTAAAGCTTTCAATACTGTCTCTCCCAGTGTTCTTCTGGACAAAATGTCCAGCACACAGCTGGATAAACACATAATGTGGTGAGGGAGCAATTGGCTCACAGGTCGAGCACAGAGGGTAATAGCGAATGGGGTGATATCAGACCTGTCACTGGTGACCTGGGGTTCTGCAGGGCTCCATCTTGGGTCCTGTGCTCTTCAACATCTTCATCAATGACTTGGACATAGAACTAGCAGGTATACTAAGCAAGTTTGTAGACAATACAAAACTAGGAGGAGTTGCTGATTCCCTCAAAGGCAGAGAGGCCCTGCAGAGAGACCTTGACAAATTAGAGGACTGGGCAATCACCAACCATATGAAGTTCAACAAGGGCAAGTGCTGAATTCTGCACCTGAGATGGGGCAACTCTGGTTGTTCATACAGACTAGGGAATGAGATACTGGAAAGCAGTGCCATGGAAAAGGACCTGGGGATCCTGTTCTAGGGCAAGTTGAATACGAGTCAGCAGTGCCCTTGCCGCCAGGAGGGCCAACTGTGTCCTGAGGGCCATCAGGCAAAGCATCACCAGCTGTTCGAGGGAGGTGGTTGTCTTGCTCTGCTCTGCACTGCTGAGGTCTTTCCTTGAATATTGTGGCAGTTTTGGTCACCACACTATTGATGCCTAAAATTGGAGAGAGGATAAAAACCCCTTCCAAACAAAGTTAATAAAAGGAAAAATGCAGTTCTTTAATGGAAGCTTCCAGATCCCAACACATGCCCCGGCTCCCCTGGTAACCCCACATCTGTGATATTCATCAGTCCTTCCACCCCCTGTGTCCACCAACCAGCATTCTGCCTGACCTCGGCCAACCCTTGAGACCCTTCTACAGTCTCTCTGAGTCCTCTGTTTTGTCTTGCTAACTGGTTTGTATTGGAAGGAATGTTAAACATAGCTTCACAATTCATGAGAAAAGGCCTAACAAGAAAATTGTGTGAGTGAACTGTAGTCAAGCTGTATGAGGAAAAATCTCAAGGCATCAATATAAGAAACATATTAAGGTATTTAGTGTGTGTCCGAAGGAGGGCAATGAAGATGATGAAGGGCCTTGAGGGGAAGTCATATGAGGAGCAACTGAGGTCACTTGTTCTGTTCATCCTGGAGAAGAGGAGACTGATGTGAGGCCTCATTGCAGTTTACAGCTTCCTTGTGAGGGTAAGAGGAGGGGCAGGCACTGATCTTTTCGCTGAGGTGACCAGTGACAGGACATGAGGGAATGGCCTGAAGTTGTTTCAGGGCAAGATTAGGTTGGATATTAAAGAGGCTTTCACCTTTTGGTTGGATACTGGACCAGGCTTCCCAGGGAAGTGGTCACTGTACCAAGCCTGATAGAGTTCAAGAGGTTTTTGAATGACACTCTGAGGCACATGATGTGACTCTTGAGGATGATGCTGTGCAGGGTTGAGAGTTGAACTCATTAATCTTTATGAGTCCCTTCCAACTCAGCATATTCTATTCTGTAATTTTCAACAAAAGGCAAAGCAGAAAGTTACAGGTAGTATCTGTTTTTTTCCCAGAAGGCGTCCAAGTAACAATGTTTGGGTAAAGGAAAGGGCTAATTTTGCTGATACATATCCTAGTTTAGATTAGCAGAAGAAGAGCAACAATTACAAGTGTTAAAGTAAGTTGGAAGAAATTGTAAAAAATAGAAAACAAAGTGGAGAAAATGAACTTGAGTAAAATAAACAAAAAAATTGACATGAGAATATGATCAGTATTTTGATCAAAATATGATCCTGCAGGACTTCGATTCTAGAAGGAACTCTGTGGAACAACCTCTGACACACTGTTTTGTTTTTGTTGCCGTGGTTGTTTTTTAAATGTATGTTTGAGTACCAGGTAATTTATGAAACTTAAAGGAGGCATTAAAAGAGAGGAAGTAGAATGACAGGATTAATTATAGTTAGTTAAAAATCAGTCCTAGGCAAATGGATTGAGATTCTTATATTGTATTTAATTAACTAATTTTTTTTTTAAATTTCCATATAAAAGCAGTTAATGAAAAGGTATAATGTGCCTTAGTCCTTGTCGCTGGTGTCAGAACATGTAGGAGAGATTTTGGTAAGGTGAAATAAAACTTGCTATAAATTGAGTTCTGGTACCATTTTGTCTGGGCAACAGCTAATATTTTGTTATTCAAGGAAAATGATGTGACAATATCCACATGAAGAACATGATTAGTTATGGTCATTTACCCCTGAATTTTGTTCTTTGTGTCATGTTCCTACGATTTTCAATGGAATTTATGTCTAAGACAAGCATTTCACCAAAGCCATCTTACCATCTGACCATTTTGGTATTATCCACCCCTTGAACAGCTGTGTTTGTCAGAATAGAAAATTATTATGATTTCAAAGTGAAAAGCTTTCCTTGAATATAATGTTGCTTTTTCAGTGATGTTTTGGCATCAGATAAATGGTCTTTCATTCTGTAAAACCAACATAAAATCCCTTTTTGCATCATTGAGGATTTAACACAGTAAAATAGAGGTTTGTAGGTGTATTTGCTGATTTTAAAAATACTGGCTTACCCATGTTTAATAAAATTTTAAAAATAGTGTAAGCTTATTTTTTGTATTAAAATATATTCTGTTTGTATTGCCAAGTATCAGCAGCATGTTAATTTGTTACTGTGTACTTCTTGATAAACAAATATCAATTGGAGAAATCTATTGCTTTAAAAAGCAAAGAATGAATTTTTTTTTCCCTGCTCTATTGTTAAAATCAAATAGGGATGGTTTATTTGGGCTCCTTTTTAATAAGTATATTCCCTTATGTTTTAACAATTTATTCTCATGTGCTGGAAAACCAGTCACACCCATATTCAGCCAAGTACATAGCTGTTTGTTCAATTTTATGTGTGTAGGCTGTGGAATTTAAGTTGAATTGCTTGTGTCCTTAAGATACTTCAGTGTGTCACTGAACAGTGGCCTGGACTAAGACCTGCAGGATAGTCTGATATTATGGTACTTTGTACTAATATGCTGCATAATCTACATATACCTATTTCCTGCTTTACTTCTTCTTATGGCTTTTGCATGGGCTTTCCAAAGGGAAAGCTTCTAGGGATTCATTTAAACATTTTACATTATTGCCACAGGGAGTAAATCATAGGCACGTGTTTATTCATTTAAACAAATAAGTTTTGTTATCCTAACCAAATAAAGAAGCATTCACACTTAAAAATTCACATTCATTAAACTTCATTTTTTTTCTTGTAATATTTGGAACTACTATTGAAGAATACAAAAAAGAGTTAAGCTGTTGTATTACAGTGCTCAGTTTCTGAAAATGAAAGAGGAATTTAATGCTGGTGACTCATGATACAATCTAATTAATTCCCTGAAAAGAATTTCTCAGTGAGTACTTCTGCAGTTCTCAGAGATGAGATATTTTTGATAGAGATATATGAAGAATTCCAGAGAAGCCTTTGCAATTATTTCTGATCTTACAACTCCATAGAAGTACTTCAGCAAAAGTCTCTCTGGAGCCTGCCACAGTATCATGTTGTAACTAATGTCATGAAGAGGACACTCTTGTTCCACATCTATCAGAGTAAGGCCACATACTGTGAATGACTGTTTAGATGACAAAGTTAGGAAAGTAAAATACATTTCAGTATAACCTGAGTGGGAGCTGCAGAATGGCTGGACTTTGCTCATAAGGGGAAAATGATAAAAGTGGAAGTGTATGGAGAATAGGTTTGCTTAAGGAAATGCGGTGTATTGCAACATCTGGATTTGAAGGTGATTACCCAATTTCAGTTGTTCATACACGAGAACTAGGGAATCTGTGTTGATTGCTTAAGGTCAGACCAGCTGCTCCACAGACATTACAGTCAGACTTCTCCTATCTCTTGTTCCTCTCCTTTATCATGCTGAGGGTAACAATTCAGTTAATTCAGTGCACTGCATGTAGTGTAACACAGCAGATTGGTTGACCAAGTACTAAATAATTCACTTACACACATGCACACTATTCTATGTCTTCATTTGAGCAAATTCTGTAGATGCAATTTAGTGAAAACATTTTTTTTCTGTTAAATATTCAACAGAATTAATTTTTTTTAATTTTATGTGCAAGTTCTTTTTTAAATGTCACATTTTTCCTACACGTTTGGTGTACATTATTCTTTCAGTTTTAATTCATACTACGTTTTTCTCAGTAAGCTAAATTTCGTGGGGCATCCAGCTGTGGTTCCTTAGTACCAACAAAGAGTGATTGGTTTGAAAAACGTGACTTGGATATTACTTGCCAGCTAGTGTTCACATTACAAAATTAAAGTGCAAGTGTGCATTCTTTGTACAAGTGCTTAGTAATATGCTCTTCTAATATTTAAAATGAACTTAGACTCACAGAATTATGCAAAATTTTTAAAAATAAGAATGTATGAATTCAGGAATTTTGAACTGAACTGAAATTATACTCATTTACTTAGGAACCCATTTGATTGTGGATATCCTTAGGCTTCTGTTTGACACAGAACTGTAAAAATATGTTCAGCACTTTAAAGGAGTATCTTGACCTGAATGGTGCTTATATTACATTTGCAATTCTTAAAAAAAAATCTTTCTTTGGTACATTTCATGAGGAAAAGATACTTTTTCAACAGTATTTAAAACACATTAGCCAAAAATTGAAAGTTTTTGTAGGATCTTAGGTGATTCTCCTGAGGTAGTTTATGCCTGACTTGCATGTATGCAGCAGGTATGGCTCTGTCTTGTTTGGTGAGGGACCACATCATGGTCAAAGTGTAGAAGAAGGACTCAAGTTTTAAAGATATACCAGGGAAGCGCAATGAATTGTTTGTATTGGACTTTCCTGCTGAGGAATGGGTTGATTCCTATACTCAGTTTATACCTTGTAACAGATAGGTTACAGGAACTATAAATTTGAGGTAGGCATATGGGAAACACCAACTATAAGAACTGATTTAACAAGTCTGCAGATGTGAGTGGCATCCACCTGCACCTTCTGAGGGTAACCAGATACAGAGCTGCAGAACTTCTGACAATGGATGTAGACCATCCTAGCAAATGTAATTCTGGAGAATTGCAGAGGTAATGTACAGAAAGGGCTCCAGGGGATGAGTTTGTCTTCCTTCTCTACTGAGATGAGGATTCTACAGGATATAAAGGGTAAGATAACTGAGCACATGGATTAAGATGTTGATCTTGCTTGGACATTGCTGCTGCAAAGAGAGGTTCTGTTTTACTAACCAGGTGGAGCTCTCAAGGGGAGAGTCACACTGGATTTTAAAAACGTCTCTGACAAGGCACCTTGCCTATAGCTCAAGGAGAGAACTATTTAATGTATATGTACTGTGACTGATTAAAACCACCCAATACTAGTATGTATTAGATATATACTAGTGGCCATGAAACTTAGTATAATGAGTCTGCTCTTAACTCAGGAGGTCTCTATGAAAGAATGGTGTCTTTGTGAGTGCCTGTTTGTGATCTGAGTCTTGTTTTAATCAATGAAGATGAAGGTGATTATAAGAACTTCTTGTTGGTAATAATAGCTCTAACAATAATCCAAATATAGTGTAATTGAGGCAGAGGACAGACCAATTCACAATTCCCTTAGCTAGAGGGAAAGTAACCTTATCTTGAATTGCAAGTATATCAGCACACAGAAAAATATCTGTATGCCTTCTATTTGTGTCCTACTGTATTTGAAAAACAAGTGATGCTCTTACATATTAATCAAGACTGATTTTGAACTGACTACTGCACAGTAGAAGAAAGTTAATAAACCACCTATATTCAATGTTTGCTTTGAGTTTGTTTTTTTAATGAAAGAAGAAGGAGCAAAATGGTGGAGGTTTTAGAGCTTCAGTCATGTAATTTTGTTGGTAGTCCAATGCTCCTCTTGTCAGCATCTTACTTCCTACTTGCATCTTGGTTATCACAGTGGTGTTTTTCATACCAGGATACTTCCTGATTTTAGATTTTGTCACAAAAAGGATCATTCTGAACTAAATCAAACAGCTTTAATTCCTAAAGAAGGATAGAAAGGTGTATATTCGGTGAAGAAAGATAAATTGAGGTCTGTGTAAAGAGTATGATTGTAATATATTCGGTGTTATATGAGACAAATCGAAAGGTAAGCCTGCAAAATGCTGTCTCAGACTTTGCAAACTCAAGGAGGTGTTCTTCCACTGTTTACTCTTCTGTATTTTCTAATGTTGCTTTTTAAGCTACAGGGTAAAATATCTTCAGAGGGGTTCACATCATGTCACTTGAGATACTCACTTTATAGACTCCTGCAACTGAGGAGTCCTCTCACCTCCCTTTATCATCAGTGATATGCCAAACAAGCACCTTTAGGGTGAAATTCATCTCTCCTATTTTAGATGCATGTCTTTGGATGAGATGAATCAGGATGAACTGAAGTGCTCGCTTCTCTCTCTGTTGCCTCTAAAGGGGATCTAGGCATCTGGTTCAGCTGTGTACAACTAAGTAAATATCAGTTAGCTAAAATGTAGGCATTTGCACTTTGATGAATCTCAATCCTGTAGTTAAAAACAATAAAACACACAAAAGCATGACCAAAAAGAAAAAGATGGTACAGGAAAAAAATTTGCAAATTTTGAGGAGAAGAAGGATGGAAGAGTTATGCTTTTTCTGGGTGAGCCTTTTATGATTTCTTTTTTTCCCCCCACTCCAATACATTTGCAAAATGATCAATTATTTTGCCCTTACAAGAGTCAGCTGTAGTTTATGGTTTCTGTTTTGTGTTGTTGATGTTTCACTTATGAGAACTTTTTAGAATACTGACATAAATTTTGGTTCTGCAAAGGATAATACTGAATGAGTTTCCAGCTTATTTGTATCTCTTCATACATGGCCTCTTGTTCATGCTTGCTAGATTCTGCATAACCCTGTGTGCCAGTTTGCTAATTTTTGTATTGTTCCCTTCACTGCAACTGCTTCACCAGCTCTTTTTTTCAAATGCATTTTTTTGCTGTCTGTTCAGTATAAAGCATCCCCTTTCAGCTAGTAAGCACTCTTCCCTCTCTTTATGGACTTCTGTTGAATACCTATCTTTGCTGGTCTTATAAAAGTATTGCATGTAGAGTAAACTGAGATATGATAGATGTTATTTGACTGTGCATATACAAAAGGATGGTTTACGCCAGTTTTGTATCTTCATAATTCAGACATTGTCTTCCCTGTACACAGTGGGGAGCCAGTCTCTGTATTGCCTTTTTGGACCATGGAGTTGAATTCATCTCACTGCACTTTAGATGTCGGCAGTGCAGATGTGTACATATGAACTAGTCACTCAAGGCTACTTTTGGTGTGAATTACAAGAGATGAGTGCTTTTAGAGTGCAATTTTTCAATCAGAGATCTACTTTAAAATTAGACAAAGTGCACCCTGAATTGACTGGTACTGCCCATCAACTATAAGAGAAGTGTAAACAACTACAGTCATTGTAGTCAGAGGTGCTACAGATGTTTGCACTGAATCAGGTGTATCATCTCCTGTGTGCCTCTGTAACAGTACTGTTTTGTATGTAGTAGTCATGTGTGTGTGGGTTTATATGTAATACTTTTTTTCCTGTCAATTTGCTACTTTCTTTTGTGTAAAAAATTACAAGGTGCAAGTTGCAAATGAAAAAAATAATTTAAGAGTTCAGGTAGAACAGAATTAAGACATTAAATAAATCATAGAATGAAATTGTCTTGCAGTAATTATGATCTGTAGTGATGCCAAGGAGGAGTGGGTCTTTAAAAATTAGTTAAAATTAATCTGAATCAAGTTTGTAATCACATTATTTTATGTTGTCATGGGGAGAATTAGTCTGAATACCTTAACTGTGACTGCATTTTATATATTTCAAAGATATGTTTAGCTTATATATAAGGGAATTCTACTCCTAATTTGGATTATGAATTGTCTTTGCCATGGTGTGAGTGCACAAGTTTCTTCTGGGAAAGGAAGAGCATAAACTTCCATTCCTTCAGGCAGTGTTGGCTCATTGCCCATGAGCACACCTTTTCCCAAGAACACTTTGCAAAAAGGGGCTATATATGCACTTAATTTCCATACAGTAGCCAAGTTGTTCTACCTTCCTTTCCTGTAGCCGTGGAGTCACAGTGCTGAGGCTGAGGAAGCTTAAACTGCATCATAGATTACATGAGGAGTATGCTGGGTGATCTTTGGCAAGTGATTTCTCTTTGGTGTGCCACAGTTTCCCTTTAATTTGCAGAATATTGGCATCAATGTCTTACAGAGCACTTCTGAGATCTACTAATAAGCAGTGCTTCATCAGAGACAGGTGATGCCTGGATTAATAACTAGTATATTTGTCTGAGCAGACATATTAAGATAGGGTACCATGGTGAGACAGATTTTACTGGCAGGAACACAGGTGTATTTTTTTGAGTAGGAAAGAATTGCTTTCCACTAAACCTCTTAAACCAATGTGCTTTACCTCTTGACAGGGTACTGAGTCATTCACTGCCTGGAGAAAAGCACTTAAATCAACAATAAACAGCATTCTAGCCAGTAGGAGAGGCAAATGTTGTTCCTTGGTTGGACAAATGTTGACAGAGTAGAAGTGGCCCTGAGAGTGAAGTGGGGAGCAGACTGCTTGCATGTCAGGATGTTCAGAGATACTTACAGATTCCAAAGAACATCTGCAGCAGGGGAGATTTGCTGTGATTTTTCTGTAGGTTTAAGCCTAGGTCAGAGAAGCTTTCAGAAAGTATGGCAACATAGGTCTTCTGGACTCCATTTAGTTCACTGCTTGCCAGGTGGATAGGCAGTGAAAATCCTAGCACATTGGGCCATTCAGGTGACCCTAAGGCTGTTAATTCAATTACCACTTACTGCACATACCTTCCTTACCTTCCATGACTGTCTGGTTAGTATCATCTTTCAAGGTCCTCCTTTTAGTAAACTCCTCTTCTTTATGCCAGTTACCCTTTGCTTTTTATCCTTCTTCCCGTAAACCTATTTCTCTTCCTCTCCAGTCAGAGTGTCAGTATTTGCTGGCTTATCATTCACTTCCAAGTGCTGTGAATGTATTGATTGCTTCTGCTTTTCTTACAAATGTATCACTGTTCTGTGTTCTGCCTGCTCTCGAACAGTGAAATGAGTGGTTTCCTCCTGTTGCTTTTCCCTCCATGCCAAAAGATGCATTTTCTTCCGTTTTAATTTCCTTTTCTCAAAGACACTTTTTCCCTCTTGAGGTTCTCTGGTTTTCTGTTTTCCTATTTTTCTTTGTAATCCTTTCCCTTCATCAAATAAGTTAAGAAAGCATTTGCTTTCCCTGAGTGGGGATGATGGGAGAACTGGGGCAAGCATATTGTTCTGGAAGCCGTAAGTACAGTTTCTGGGTTTTCTGAAGTTAATTAATTGGTAGGAAATATACTTCTAAAGTAGCTGTGAGAAGAGATATGTTTTGAGAGGATAGACCCGCCCATGTGCATTGGCTCTCCTATTCAGTCTTTGCTTGCTTTTTAATTTTGTTTGCTGTGTAAAGGCCAACTGTAGTCTATCCAACATGTGTCTAAATGTTACCTGTGAAAGTGGTTCTGTAATTTGTTTATAAGTATCTGATAGTTCTTGGTCTCTGTACAGGAAAAAATTCTCTGTGGGCAAGATTATATGGAAGTATTTGCTTGCCTTTCACAAAAATCAGTAGAGTTAAGTTGCTTATATATGTCCTTTGCTACTATGTGTAATTTAAATTGTGAGAAAGAAACAAGGGCATTTTGGAATACTAACAATTGAGTAGGAAAAGGGATGTGTGATGAATGGAAAAATATTTTCCTGTTAAAGATTTTGGTTGATCCCTTTTGTATTATGGGTTTTCTTGGTTCTGCTACAGATGTTTTGGGTTGCCCTGCCCAAGTTACTTACAGGATAAATAGGATTTATCTATTTATTAGATTTTTTTTACTCTTCTCTTTATCTGCTTGAACAGATTTATCTGCTGGTTATCTGCTTAAATGTCTCTGAGAATTTTACTCTTCCTGTTCCTATGATGAAATCAGAGCAGTAATGCTTCCTGACCTATGGTCTTGTTTGTTCTCTGTGTTCCAGACATGATTGGTCTTCCAGTAAGATTATATACCACTATAACAACATAGCCTAATGTTAATAATGCAAATACTATGTTTTGCTTTATGCACTATTCAATTCCTATAAGCAACTGCAAAAATGTTCTGAATTTTTTTTGTTCCATTGCTTTGCTAACTACATTACATTCGTTGTTGCTGCCTATATGAAGAACTTGTGTTTTCTTAAAATTTACTAATAATCAAATAATATTTTTGATTTATTCCACTATTTCAAATGTTTTTTATTATGGATGGTTCCTTCAGTACTTAAAAATTAGTCACTATATAAAAAAGCAGTCGAACATATGTAAAATGGTCTAAAAACTGGACAACCATTAAATCCCCAAACTACCTTGAACTTTAATCTAGCTAGAAAAGATACAAAAGTCTTGTTTTGAAAGCTGAAGCTAGATACATTCAAATTAGCAAAGCTAGATAAATTCATATTAGTAAAAAGGTACACATTTTCACTATGAGTATAAATATTAGCTGTGACTCATTCTATAGTACTGTGAAACATTTTCCTGTTCTTGAATTTTCCTGAAATAAATGCTGTTGTGTAAAGGGAAGCCATAGGGTTTTTGCCTAAAATACTATTTGACATCTATTAATGCAGAAATCAGATTCCATTGTTGTAATCACAGAATCGCAGAATTACTAGGTCCTTTTAGCTTTAGAATCTGTACATTTTTGAATCTATGAAGTATTTATCTTTATTTTTAATATTATTATCTAGTTGAGTGTTAACCTAATTCCCGAACCTTCATCTCTTGCTGAGGTTGTAGAGTTCTAGCATCATGTTTTCTTACAACCTTTGATTTATGGACTGGAAATCACAAGTGTCCTCTCTCTCTTGAGGTGTATAACATTTGATTAATGGGATTGGAAGTCTGGTTGTCTTGAAATTAGATTGCAGAGTGGGATGTTACAGGTAAATTGTCAAATGAGATCTGCAAAGGTATTTCTGCTTGAAATAGAGCACTTATGCAAGGGGAAAATACACAGCAATTGTGTTTCTGAGAGGGAGTAAGAAAACACAAGAAGGATGCCTTAAAAAAAGCTACTCTGGCAAGTATCTGTCTGTCTCTTGCAGTACGTTCTGAGAATTAGATTCATCTGTCTTAGATTTCTGTGCTTTGCATGAAGGGGCAAAGGGATAAGAACTGGTATAAGTAGAGAAAGAGTGCTATACAAGTACTCACCTCTTTGCATGACAGTCTGGAAAATAAGGTGACTATTAATAAGTCAAATATATCTCCTCATCTTATAAAATCCTTATGGACATGATTCACTTTCAGTCATGAGATCCTGAAGGCTTTTTCAAAGGAAAGTAATATCACTAAATCTTAATGTACAATAGTGTAATGGAGATTAAATTATTAAGAATAATCACTGAGGTAGAATTTGGTGTGGACTTTATTTTTTTTGTTCTCATCTAAAACCAGGAATTCCTACAAGTTCATAGAAGGTTGGGGTCAACCAGCTGTGGATCTGACACATCCATGCTCCAGCAGTGGAGAGAGTGTGTTTTATGGCCTGTGCCTTATTCAGTATATGAGGCAGGATATGAACAATGTCAGTTTGCTTCCTTACTTTTCTGAGCAAGCATTTGCATTACCTTCTCTCTCTCTTTTTTATTCCAGCAGAAATAAACATTATATTCGTCAAACGTTTCCAGAATGACAGTGTTTGATGGGAAAGCCTGCCTCAGATTGTTCTTACTGTATTATATTGACATTCAAAACTGGTAACTTCTTTGTTTCTCTATTATTTCCCACAGGGTGCAGCCCTAATTAGAATGTTGGCTAACTTTATGGGTCACTCTGTGTTTCAAATGGGCTTACAAGTAAGTAAAGGCATTTCTGTCTTTGTGTAGATGTGCATTTCTAGCAGTTTCTCATGCTCTCTCTCTCTTTTTTTTT